>OY754302.1:32731662-33335636 GCA_963573255.1 Chironomus tentans | reverse complement strand
TACTGTTCAATTAATTAATTTTAAATGGCTGAAAATTCACATGCACCCGATTAACGAAATATATTTAATTGTATATGCATTATTGATTGCTATAATTACTTGTAATGTGGGCAGCAAGGGTTGGACGTAATTTAATATTTTTATTTGTGTGATATTTTTGAATAAAATTGGATAACCAGATTTTTACTTAAAATTTAGAACAAATTTGACAATGCTCATTTCAAATATTTTTTGATTTTAAAAAGAAATTCAGAAGCGTTTAAAGTATTTAAACAAATTTTTTTAAAGAAAATCTTGAATTTCTATTCAAGTTAATTTTTTCTTCAAACAAATCATTTTAACATTGAAAACCTTCTAGGAAAATATTTGAAATCCAGAAGTTGAATCTTTTTAATTCTTGGAAGAGTTTGAATGAACATTCTACTCGGAAATAATAAAATAACAAATTTTACATTTTGTCATGCACTTAAGGAGAAATTTATGGTACAATAGATTCGGTTTAATTGGATTCACAGTGCCCACAGCTGGATGTGCCGCGCTGCTGACACCCTTCTACATTATTATTAAGAATAAATTCCCCATCTGGACTAACGGATAATACTTATTTTTGTACTTAAATTTGAATTTTTGACTACTTATTTGTGAAGAAAAAAAATACGGAATAAATAAGAAAATTTCAACATAAGTAACATTATCAACAATTAATAATATTATCCAAATCCTGTAAATTAACCTTCATATTATTGGAAAAGTAGATAATAATTTTTAGTACTCATTTACTTCGGAATAGTCGCTTAAATTTCAAATTAAAAACTCAAAAAATAACTAATTTTTTGCTATCCAGAAGACTTGGATCTGAACTGTAAAAAACTATTGAAGTTTAATCTTTTTAAACAAAAAATTTATCAAATTTTTTTAAATTCTTGATAATTTTTTGTCATCTCCTCTCCAACGGTCCTGGTAACGCTACTTATATAAAATTTAAAATAATATTTTAGGCTTTCTTGAACCCTTTTGTAAAAGTGATTTCTAATAGTCAAGGAAATTTGAAACTAAAAGGGTATTGAACTTTATGGTTTCATCTGCCTCAAATATCCATGGTTGCAAATATATTTCTTTGTTAACTAACCATGAAAAAAGCTACGCAACCAACTAAACTTTTTAATAATTCCTCGAAAAAAATTGAATTGAAAAAATTAAGACTTTTTTGAGAGAATTTAATTTCAAATCTAATTAGTCAAAATCATGATGAAATTTTGCAAAGAGAAACAAGAAGAAAATGAAAAAATTTTCTATGTCGCAAAATTTTGTGCTTTACAAATAAATGTTGATGACTTCTCAAAACTGAGTTAAAAATTATATACCTAATTAATTTGGAAATTGCGTAGGCTTGAATAATGAATTTTCGTAAATTAAAATTCACATTTCGCAGAAAATTATTTGTCGAGTTTAAATGTCTTGAAAATTAAATGAAGCACGAAAATTTTTATAAATTAATTATTTACTTTTAATATTTTACAAAATTAATCATTTTAATACCGCTGGGAATATTTTAAAAGCAAATAAAATAAAAAGTAAAAGAAGACAATTCTGCATGTATATTGAAAATATGCCAAAGTGAAACAAAAGAAGAACGAAAAACTTTTCTATTGTTTCAGTTAAGTGATAAAACTGATAATGTGTAGGTAATCTAATTTATTCATAAACAAAGAATGGCGAAGACAAACTTAATACAGCGTTAAGTTATTTATACTTTCGTTTCCAAAAAAAAGAAACACTTGAACCACTTGTATGTAAATCTGATACATTTTTGCTGTCAGCAAATCATAACCTTTCTCTCTCATCCTTAAAATATATATGCATACGCTTAAAATAAATTAGAAGAAGAAGTCACGAGTAAGAAAGAGTTCAACTAGCGCATACATGAGCTCAATTCTATAACTTCAATTGTTGATCATCAACATTTAAGTAGACCAGTGTCTGGGCTGGGTGAGTCTCTAATGACTAAATTCTTATGAATTCATTCAATTTGAGAGGTGACTTTTAGATTTTTTATATGGAAAACCCTTGCAAATTTAAAAACTTTCCGATGAAAGGAATTAATCTCCCAATCCTCCTTCCCCCTGGCTACGCTGAGTTTAATTTTATATGTAATTTTATGGTTTAGCAAGGAAGGTTTTTAGAGGGTCAAAACACCCCCCTCGAAAAATTTCTGGCTACATCACTATCGTAATTCCTAAAAGATTTGTATCTTTTTTTAAACAGTAAGTTCCAGGTGTTGCATTCAAGAATTGGTTGAGACATTTTATATTTTACTTATTATAAAAACCCAATAAATTAAGAAAAAATTCTGTTGGTTGGAAAGGGGGACATACCTCCTAGAAACGAATCTGAATATGCTTATCACACAACTATAGTTGTGATAAATAGAAACAGTGCTTACACACTTCTAGGAAATTGTAATATTAGGTGCTGCAAGAGACATGATCAGTCTGTTGTAAAGTTAAAAGTTCGTACTTCCAAGAACGCATTGCGTGACTACAACTAAATAAATATTAACAGTAATGTTGAGATGATCCTACAAGAAAAACACCCAAAGTGGCATAAAAATTTCATTCATCCATAAAAGTGTAGTGATTTAAAGAAGAAGAAGAAGAAGGCTGGCATCAGCCATGTATTTAAAGTGGATTAGTTCAATGATTATGTAACACGTTCAGAGAACAGAAAGAGAGTGAGAGGAAGGGATTTCCGAGCAAATATTACAAGACTAAAGTTTTATCATCGCCACTTAGACTGTGCATGATTATGAATAAATTCTCATTCATATGATCTCTTCACGTCATTATTACGTAATACCATAATGCTTCCCTTAAGAGCACCACAACACAAATGGCTTCTGTGAGTGTGTGTTATAGGGAAAAAAACGATTGTTTTAATTGGATGTTGGAAGAAATGTCATGGTGAAAGATTTATGAGCGTCGAATTTAATATTTTTTATTTTCCTTTTCTGCTCCTCCTTTATTTCGTGTTACTCTTTTACCAGCAGATTTTTTTTCTCACTCATCCCCCATATTAAGGACCACATTTGCCTCATAAAAAAATGATGCATAATTCATTCAACCTTTTCTCCGTAGACAAAATTTTCTTCTATTTCTTCTTTATTTTTTTATTATTATTTCATTGTGGAGGGAACGAGTTGTGAAAAAAAACTTTTTCTTGTTTCGAATTCCTTTCCACAACAAAAGTAGCTCTAAATTGCGATGAAAGATTGCTGAGAGAAAATAAAAATAAAAATATAAAACTCAAATAAAAAAGGAGCAACGGCCGTAACCGTATGGCAGAAAAATGTTTTATGTTTGATCGTGATATTTTTTCATAAGTCCTCTTGGGTCACTTTTGACACCCACCGTTCGCTTGTTAAAATTAGAATAAGCTTTGTTGTACATGTTGGTCCATAATATTCATATTGTGAAGCGACGAGTGAGTGAAAAGTCATTGAGACAATAATTCGGATTTATATTCTTATAAAATGTCATAAATGATGCTTAGCTTCTCAATATCTGACATTCTATATCTTTATCATCATACATAACGTTTGTATCTCTGTATATTTATGTATCTATTATAAATATAAAGGAAAAGCCTCAAACCCTATCATATAAACACACAGAAACCGTTAAAGAAACGAGATTGTCATGCTGCTAGATGTTGTTATCTCCATGTATCGTCATCAAATGATGGTATATTATGATACCATGTCAAGAATATCATATCATGTGAAAGCGTTGAAAGTGAAATTTAATAACCAATTTTGTGTGCGAGGAATAACATCATCTACGACGACAATACATGAAATGAATAAACGAAGCAAAGAAGATGGAAGAATTGTGAAAGAATTCACTTAAACGGCGATGACTTTAGCGTATTTTTGACTTTGTCTGCGAATTTAAGCCTAAGGACTTTGAGGTAATTTGCAAAGTTCCTAGATGGTTGTTAGTCTGAAATGAAAATTGAATATGTCATAAAATTATAATCCTACTACTTCCCTAAATCAAGAAATTCGAAAACAATAAACGTCCGCATTAAATCCCCCAAAAATTCAATCAGAAGACATCCAAACTAAATAAGGACATCCAACCCCTCTTCATTGAAGAAAATACGCGACTACAAAGCGACAAACAGGATAGAGAGAAAGAAGAAAACGAGGGGAGAAACAACAAGACATAAATGAAAATGAAAAGACACATTAAAGGAAAGTGCAATCAACTGGCACTTCTTTTTAATGACGAAGTTTGTTATGCGAAACAGCACTTGGGATTAATTCAAGGACATTGTTTCAATGACACTTCTAATTAAAAGGTTCTCTCTTTTTTTCAGCTACAGATATATGTTTAGCACTAATGGTATTATCGTTCTTATCCATTGTCCTCAGATGATTCTCATCATAGACATATGGAATTATGTTTATTAACATAGATGCTAAGGACGTAATTTTATTAATTTTTGGTCTACATTAATTAATTATGTAGACGACTGAAATAAAAAGAAAATGACGAAGTGAATATTTTTTTTGGCAATGTCGACTAATTTAGTAAAAGAAGTAAAAACATCATTACAATTTCCTACCTGTGAATTTAATTTCCTCTTTACATTAAAATAATTTCCCATTTTCCTCGCTGTAATCTGTAATAAAATTTAAAATGCTAAGGGATTAATCCACAAAGGTCAATGAGTTTTAATTTCAAATCAATTAAAATAAAAGTTTAATTTCTGTGAAATTTATCAGGATGAACATAAATCCTAATAGATTAATTTGAGTTCACAAGAATTGTACGAATGTCAAGTGGGGTTTGAATACTGTAAGGAATTTCCTTCTGGATGTAAACTTTGCATTGTAAAGGATGGAGATTATTTCAATAAGACGTTGTCTGAAGTGCTTGCTTGCTCACTCGGAATGAATTTCATAATATTTTTATATAGCACCAAATCCATGTGCTGGGGATAAATTTTAAACAGAATCTTAACAACTGCTAATAAGTTTTAATGCTGAAAATAATCCTATTTTTGATAGCGAAACATTTAAAAAATAAACATTACCCACAAAATTTTCATTCCATGAATAACATGCTATGCAATTAAACAGCATAACTCACATTAATAATCAGCTGCAAGATTGTTTTGTTTGTTAGTAAACACAATCATTTTCTTGAACCAAGACAAAACAATTTAAAGTGATAAATATTGCAAATTTAATGCAATTAAGCGAAGAAATAAAATCTTTTTGTTCTGTTTATGTACGGCAGTGATAAAATTAATTAGAATGAAAATTTTCTTAATTAAATTAGGGAAATTATTTCAGGTTTCATGCTCCTCCATCGTCGTCGTCTTCGTCGTCATTAGACAAAAAAGGAAAAAGATTCAAATAGAAAAGGAATCTACTCTTTATTGGACCATAAGACTTGTCACATAAACATTTTCAAACATTATCTAAATACACATCAGTTATTTAACAGAGAAGAAAATGAAAATAGGAGGAAAAAAATTCTTGGCACATACAAACATTCTTCTCGATAAAGGAGAACGAAAACTTTATTTTTATCTTTCACAAATTTTCATCTTCTTTAAATGATATCATAAGTCACAACAACATTGCTTCAACGATTAAATATATCATTTTCAACTCTACTAAAAATGTATACATGTTATATATATTTTTTTCTCTCATCTTATTATCATTATTTTTCTTAGCCAATAAAAGTATAGACATTATCTAAATTATAGAATAAAAACCCTTTTTTCATCTCTTGGACTAACAAGGCAAAAAGGCATCTCTACGTTATAATATTTTTAAAATTTAATAATGAGCGAACACGATAAATTTTCATCATCATAATTTCTTCTTTTTTCTTCTTGTTCTGCTCTTATTTTTTCTGGAAGGGGGAATACTGCTTAGAGGAGGGAAATTCTGAGACATTTCCTTCTCAAAAGAGGAAGTCTTTTGCTTAATTTAAATCTACTTAAAAAGTTCAAAATGATTCCTTGAATTTTCGATCTCAGAAAATCGGTTCACATCAAAGAAGATTTCTTAGAATTATTTTAAGTTGGACATTTTTATTATTCGTCGATAAATTTCCTGAATTTTTCTTAAGAAACGATGTCTCTATTTGCATGTGCCAGTGATGCAGAAGCGTATCCAGGGCGTGTGAATGGGTGAAAATTTACCCCTTATCTGGGGTTAAAATTTTTCGAGTTTCTCTACTTGAAAGAATTTTTTCACTATCCCCCCCTCATAAAAAATGTTGGCTACGCCACTGTAGTGTTGTTAATGCCAAGAATTTTTTCGTCTAAGGAAGAGATCGAGAAACTCAACATTTCAGGAATTTTGCGGAAAAACCGATCACTTCAGATGCAGTCTGATAAAACAGTTTCTGCCCGATCGGGTAGACAGCATTTGCGACAACTTCAGGGGTATTCAGGGGAGGGTTTTTGGGGTCAAACCCTCCCCCCTTTCGGATTTTTTTTCAATTTGCTAGAGTTTTTAAAGAAAAAAATCCCAAAACTCCCCCTAAATTTTCACGTCCATACAAAAAAATTAAAACCCCTCCCTGGAAAAATTTCTGGATTCGCCCTGGGTGACTTTTTTTCACACGACTTTCAGTGAACTTCCATGTTGGCATATATTTTTTTTCATATAATTCTAAGATTCAAATAAGCATTTTCTGAGAAGAATATATTCCCCGTCTTAGTAGTTTTTCCCCTCCATTTCCTCAGATTTTGTTAACTACAATTCAAGCTTCAAAAACTGCGTAATCTAATATTGTAAGAATATTTTATTGTTATTATTCTGTAATTCTGAAATTGCTGCTAACATTTTCATTAGATAACATCATTTATCATGTTTGTCTGCTGAGATTTACTCTGTAAATATAAATTTTTCGATGCTTGACACTCATGACATACATTATGTCGCTTAAATGCTTGCCGCTGATGGTTTGCATTACGACAGTTTAATGAAAAGCATAATTCCTCTCTTAATTCAGCACACAATGAGCTCTTTGAATGTAATAAATTCAATGGATCATTAAAGTTTTCTTTTCTTGATTTATAACAAAACTCGATGATGGCGACGAGAACAGCAAAAGCTAAGCCGCATAGTAATACCACGAAAACACCACCAATGTTGTTCAGCGCCTAAATATATAAATTTTATAAAAATATACAAAAAAGGAGGAGAGCGATAAGAAGTGGATGATAGGCAGCAAGAAGGATTTTTCCTTTCATTTCGTATTGTTTAGGGTGCCGATCTTGATATGGAAATGGAATGTAAAAATTTTGTCTACATGGCCAAATTATGAAGGTTCTAAGATTTTTTGAATCAATCCAAAAAAATTTTATTTTGAATTTTTTAAAACAATTTTAAAAATTTATTAAAAATACCAACAAAAAACGCGCCAACCTTCCATTACACAGCAACTTTCAAACTCATTTTTTGCTTCAAGAATTTCGGCACCATTAAAGCAAATCCAAGCATCAGCAGAGATTGTTCTTGTCTTTCCTTCCTCCCCCTCATCTCATTGCATCATTATTAGATTATTTTAATGCTTGAATTCGCTTTCAACAATTTTTCTTTCTCACTCTCCTCATTTTTGTCTTTCATTTTTTTTTTCATTTTAATAACAATAAAAATATAAGATAGTATTGCTTGTACTGCTTGTATAAGCAGCTTTTTCAAATATAAGCAAGTGAGAAAGAGGCATGAAAAGAAAAGAGAAATGAAAATAAAAATTATTACAAACCAAAGAATTTGCTTTTGTCGTTTCCTTCTGCTTCTCGTCTCCTTTACAAGTTTCTTCTGTTTTCTTCCACCATTTATCGTACAGCATTTGAATCTCCCCCTTTTCTTGTAATTCGAGGATTGCTAAAGATATTTTATCTCTCCAAATTGAGCCTTTCGGTAAAGCAATGCCATAACCTAAACAATTCAATTTTGATTAGCACTTGTAGTACATGAATGATAGGAAAGAAATTGAATGGGAAATCAAAAGGATGAATTTCGGTAAGCCAATGATGGGAAAAGTTGCGGAAGGAAAAAGAGACTTTGGAAAGTCTTTGATGGGTTTTTGTGGGGATTAGGCGCATTTTTACTGATAAGTGTTGAGGATTGGCATATAATGATTGTTATTCATCGCTTAATTAAACGATTCTACTGTAAATTTTTTTAATAAAATTAAATAATTATTTAATTAATATTGAACCTAAGCCCGTAACCTGAGTAGTATCGTTGGATATTAAAAATTTCTATAATTTAAAAAACTTTAACTTAGACTAACAACACTGGAAACATCACTTGATCCAAAATGAAATTATTCAGCCTAAGAATCAGACAAAATTAAGTCAATCTCTCAATCCCCAACAAAAACGCGCGAATAGGAAGTTGATAGGATGGATTTCTTTTTTGTGCAAAAAGATAGATATGAAAATCACCTTTTGTGTCAAGTAATCCTGTTTGTCAATGCATATCATGTAATAGATAGACATAAGAAGAGAGAGAGGGAAGAAAAAAAAGAAAAATAAATCCTTAAGTATCACAACATTATAAATATATTATTCTTCCTTGTCCCATGAAGACGACAAGTGGTAGTCAATTTAACATCGTAAGAGGAGATGATGTAGAAAAAGACTAAGTGTAAGTGAGGCATTATCTATTAATATTTACCGCCAATTTGTGTTAAATTACAATCCCTTTGTCTCTCGAAGTCTAGCATCGTGCTTTCCATTAGAAATGCGTAATTTCCCTCAAGCACTCGCCTAATTCCTTCTTCGTATGTATGTACAAAAACTGATGGCTTTTTATTCTACATATTTGTATATTTTTTTGTATCCATTTCGAAACAGCATCAGCAAAAGAAATGTCAGTTGTAGTAAGCATAAAAAGATAGAAAAAAGACGATGTTGGATATTTTTTGTGCTATAAGAACATTAATGCATTACACAAGATTTAATTCGATATATACTTCCATAAATCTCCACATTTTCTTGTAAGTTTCTATCATGGAATCCTACATTCGTACGTTCAAGAAGGCAGACATATGCATATATAGTCATGTATGCGTGCGTTTGGATATATGTGGCATATTGTTATATTTATTCATTTATGCATGCGAATGAGATAGAAGAGAAAATAAGGCATGTAAAGGAAAAGAGAGATGACAAAGACATGAATAAAAATTAAGAAGCAGATAAGCATTCTTTATGACGGGTGGGAAGTTGAACACTTTGCTATTATTCTATTCAAATTTGCCAAAAAAAACATAAAGCACGAATAAATTTCAAGTGTCATCATCATCCACCCAATCACAATAATTTTTCATCAACAATCCAATTACCCTAAAGAATGTCATTGTACTTCCACTCTCGAGAGTACCGTAGCTGATTTCTGTTTGTCCAGCCAAATCCTCAGCATGCTCAATGGGTGTTATCATTCTCTCCACAGTCAGAAATGCTGCCAAATTTGCCGTGTAAGATGATATAATGATTAAGCTGAAAAACCACCATGAACATCCCACTATTCGTGTTGATGTAGCCTATAAAATTTCAATTTTCACTTACAAATTGATTCTCATTTTTAACTTTTATACATGCTACTTTTTATTACATTATCTAAAGCACAGACATAAAAAGAGGATAAGATTAATTTACTAGCAACTCCCACGCTGAGAAAGTTAGATTATTGACTTCCACCCTTAACGGAAATCGAAAATTATTGAGATTTAGTAAATATTTTTTGTGGCTGTGGTCTGTTGTTAAGTAATTTCCGAGTTACACGATAAGTCATGACAATGGAATTTATGTAACTGTTACATGGCAGCCACATGGTAACCTAAACTTTATGGATGTCATATCAAAGTGGCCTTGTCATGTTATGCAAGATCAGCAGATTTGAAGAGAAAATCTAAATTTTTTACTACTTCCTTTTCATTAGGAAACAAAGCATAGAAGTTCACAACTTTCTCCTACTACTCAAGCTTTTTTTAGTGCGATAAAAGGAATAAAACCAAAGAAAAAGTTTCCAATCAAAGTACGTTCCATTCGTTTCAGACAAGAAAAGGAAAGGAAGGAAAAATTCAATTGAATTGAAAACTTTAAGCTTTTTCCATTAACTAAGGGATCCATTGAAAAGTTTTATGATACAAATAGTAGTCTACAAAATAGCATGAACATTTTTCTCCTATCATAAATTCTGAAATACTCACCTTTGGATTAAGATCAGAACCCTGCTGCATTAAAGTCCCAATTACGAACCAAAAGCTATGTTATTAAATACATAAACAGCAAGCGTGTAGATTAAAATGAAACAATATTATATATAGTATGAATAGAAAAGTAGAATGGAGTGTGCATGAGAGATTAAAATTCACAATGATGAAGATGAAAAAAAAAAATTCATTTTATGGGTAAAAAAAATATTCCTGTAGATATGATATAAAAAAGTTCTTTTTATAGGATATAAAGCATGTACCTGTTGGAAATTGTAAAATTATTCTCATATAAACCAGAATTGGAATTGCACTTTGAGGCTATGCTCCATTCACTGAAACGTGCAACTAACCAGACCGTTAATGAAACCTTAATGGAAGACAAAAAAGAGAAAGAGAGATGTGAACATTAAAAACTTAATTACACCATACTAATGAGATTTTAATTCAATCATATCATATGTGGAACATTATGTTAATCTCATAAAATCGAAATTAAATGTCACATACAATGGTTTGTAAGTGAAAATAGATAGAGAGCTGATAATCCTTTGAACCCGAGTTTTTATGATGAAAAAAGGTGATTTAATTAAAAACTTCGTGCTGTTAGAGTTTCGTCGTAATTTTACTAACACATAATAATTTTGAAATTAGATACGATGTCGTAACTTAATAATTATGAATTTTACTATGAACAGATTTTAAGGTTGGCTTTTAAAAAATGTTTTTTAATGCATAAATGACTGTTAAAATTTAGACGTTGTACGTCTTATGAAACTTGGAGCTTAGATACGTCATTGTCAGACATGTATTATTTATGTATACTTATTTAAGCCAGAAGTAAATAAAACTAAAAACTAGTAATGAAGCAGATCACGCTTCATGGGTATATTCACACCGTTTCAAATTTTTTCATTCATAGCTTAGTATTATGTTACAGATAAGATAAAATAATATCCAGTATTCATCCACAGCCTCTCTATAATATCCAGTAATCATCCACAGCCTCTATAAAAGATCCAGTAATCATCCACAGCCTCTATATAAGATCCAGTGATCATCCACAGCCTCTATATAAGATCCAGTAATCATCCACAGCCTCTCTATAATATCCAGTAATCATCCACAGCCTCTATATAAGATCCAGTAATCATCCACAGCCTCTATATAAGATCCAGTAATCATCCACAGCCTCTATATAAGATCCAGTAATCATCCACAGCCTCTATATAAGATCCAGTAATCATCCACAGCCTCTATATAAGATCCAGTAATCATCCACAGCTTCTATATAAGATCCAGTAATCATCCACAGCCTCTATATAAGATCCAGTGATCATCCACAGCCTCTATATAAGATCCAGTAATCATCCACAGCCTCTGTATAAGATCCAGTAATCATCCACAGCCTCTATATAAGATCCAGTAATCATCCACAGCCTCTATATAAGATCCAGTAATCATCCACAGCCTCTATATAAGATCCAGTAATCATCCACAGCCTCTGTATAAGATCCAGTAATCATCCACAGCCTCTATATAAGATCCAGTAATCATCCACAGCCTCTATATAAGATCCAGTAATCATCCACAGCCTCTATATAAGATCCAGTAATCATCCACAGCTTCTATATAAGATCCAGTAATCATCCACAGCCTCTATATAAGATCCAGTAATCATCCACAGCCTCTATATAAGATCCAGTAATCATCCACAGCCTCTATATAAGATCCAGTAATCATCCACAGCCTCTATATAAGATCCAGTAATCATCCACAGCCTCTATATAAGATCCAGTAATCATCCACAGCCTCTATATAAGATCCAGTAATCATCCACAGCCTCTATATAAGATCCAGTAATCATCCACAGCCTCTAAGTCCATAAAAAAGATCCAGTAATCAATTTTGCGTAGCTTCTAGCCCCTCGAAATCCAAAATGGCGTCGGTTCCATATTCAGGCACAGCTAAGGAACCTACATACCAAATTTCAGCTCATTTGGTCAAAACATTCCTTTTCTATGAAAAAAATAAAATGTGTTTTGCAATAATCGGCTATAATTTGACCAAAAATCGCACCTTTTCGTTCCGTGTGCCTTACTGGCTGCATCCCATGACTCCAAAAACAATACAGTTCTTGCCATACATGATATCTACCAGATGCAAAAAACCGGAAGTCTTAATATTGAGTTTGAATCGAGTTATCGCACCGATTAACTAACTAACTTGCTAACTTGCTAACTTGCTAAAGGACAGAAAGTGTTTTTTTGCGATTTCTCGGCAATGGAAGCACCAATCGAGATGCGGTTTTCACTGTTAAATTGGTAATTTAAAGCACAAACTTTCTATACTGAACACTATGGGTCGATTCCGCAAGCTTGAAGCAGCAAGTCCAAAAAAGTAGTTTCACTGAAATACCAAAAACAATATATTCACACACAATTAAAATTGGTGTGAATATGAAATAATTAATGAACTAGAATTTTGAGTAATGTCCAGTCAATAATAAACACATTATATGCATTTAGTGTCTATGCTAAAAGAAAATCGCGACCCTTAATATGGGATTTTATGTCCCTGAGTATATAGCTCTCAGTCGCTTCTATTTAAAATGATGCTGCATGATGAATATTGTAGACAGCACAAAAAATTGATTGACATAAAAAATTGAAAATAATTGCACCAACTAAAATGGAGAAAAAAATTCTCGAATAAAAAAGTTATAAGCCGATTATAATTCATCAACCAAACCTGTGGTTTGTTGCCACAAAATTTATTATGTCATCTTTGATTCGATTTAATTGTTTTTCAACATAATTAATAGGAAGTTATCCTGTTTAATCTGTATATGTTTGGTGAGACGATACCATAAATTTGTATAGACTCAATTCGGTATTTAAAGCAAACAATTGAAGCCATAAAAGTGCACATGCAGACAGGTTGCTTCTATTGTGCTTACGGAATGGGAATACGGATATAGAAAGCATAGACTATAGTTTATTATGAATTCTTTTAATGGCCATAAAAATGTTTGAATATTAATTCTACAAGTTCTAGGAACAAGTGCTACATGAAATATAATAGTTATTCAATTATTTGTGAGCAGTGGCGTGGGGTGGGGTGGATGTGTGGATTTCCAACCTCTCTCCCCTTTCGAAAAAATTATCCCAAACAAAAAATTATTTAAAATTGCTAAAGTTTTTGAACTGAAATTCCCCCTCCCCATGGGCGTATTCAGGGGGGGGGGGGTGGTTTTTGGGGTCAAAAAAATTCCTGGATACGCCCTTGCCCCTCCGCTCCATACCAAAATTCTGGCTATGCCATTGAGTATTTAAACTAATAAGAAATCACGTCATTGACGTTGAAATGTCAATTAAAATTATCTGATGTTCAAGTGTAATAAATTGCACTTGCTGTTGATCACAGTGCATCATTATTTTAATAAAACAGCACAATGGTGTAGAATAATAAAATAATGACATAATTCAGTGCAGAAAATGTGAAAGAATGAAAATGACATCAATTTGAAGAGTATACAACGCTAAGCTAATTATTGTCAGCAACTCCAGATTTTAAAGCTTTAAACAAAAGGATCAACTATTTTGATAGGAAAAATATGCATTGTTATTTTTAAGCTTTAGACATTTTAATTCAATGACTGAAGTCAATTTTGATTATCATTTAGTGAATGAAATTTAAGCCTGCATCCAGCCAGAAAGAAGCCTAAGCTATTAACACTAAATTTCATTTTCGCTCAAAAAATAAGCAATTAAATTTTTTTTATGAACTTACCAGACAGTATGCGAAGAAAACGAGAAACCAAATGTTCATTGCCAATGGGTTCAAAAAGCTGAATAATTTTGTTTCTTGCGTCTCAGGAATCTATGTAATTTAATATAATGTTTTTGTACATTTCATTCACATTCGTTATAGTATGTAGATTTGTGAAAATGTGAATATACGAAGAGAAAGGAAGAAAAAAATCATTATGGATATGTGTAAGGGTTTAGAAATAGGAAGAGATGGGAAGAAGAAACATTTTATTAAAATCACTTCTCGTCTTTGAATACATATATACCTGTAAAAGATGTTACGAACCTTAAATAAGATTGATATACCCAAGTTCATGAAGGGCTTGGAAAAATCGATAACACTTTCCCTGTATTGAGAAGAGAAAAAATCAAGGAGAGGAGAAAGATGAAATAAAATAAAATAACATCATCATCAGAGGCAATAAAAGGAGCAATAAGAAAATGTGAATGGAATTGATTTACTTAATAACATCTAAATGTTGAGTAAATGTATCAAGAGATAAAATGATAAAGTCGTAATTCATGAATAAGATACCAACAAATAATAAATAAGGAGAGTAAACAGGTTTGATTCTAAATGTAAATACGATGAGTGTATTGAATTACCTGGCGTAGTTAATGGTCATTGATGCAACAGCCAAATCAGCTTTCTGTAAATAATAAATCAAACGTATATTTGCCAGATGAGAATTAATCTTTCATATCAGAAATAAAAAAATATTTTTTCTCGTGAAAATAATGAGTTTATGATGGGGAAAATGTAGCTCATTAATTGATCACAGTCCCAACGTAATTATATTATCAATTTTTTATGACCATACTCTGAGTGGAAATAAAAATTTTCTTGGGAAATCAGTTTCGTACGCACATTAAAATATTTAATATTTCCTCAAAGAAAATTTTCAATTATTTCTGAACATTTTTGAAGTTTTTTTTCTGGTATTTTTAACACAAATTCTTTTTTTGAATTTGCAACCTAAATTACCAAACTCTACTTTTAAAGTTTTATTAACAAAAAATCAAAGAAAACGTGGTTGTTCATTAAAATGTCTTAGCCATGACCTCTCGTACTAGAATAGCCTTGGGGACCCTACCTACTCTACCCCAGGATAACCTAGGTTACCGTTGGAAGATGGGTAGTATAAGTGAGAACATTCTACTAATCCAGGGTATAGAATGGTTCGCTGATTTGTCCTAAAAAGTGGATTAGATCAAAGGTATTTGCGCATATCATACTCTAGGCATTATATAATCTATCGAAGATACTGTCTGAGTATATATACCTAGTCAGAAGCAAATCTAATATTAAATATGCTTAGGTTTTATCTAGGTTAGTCGAATGTTGGTCACAAGAAGCTCTAAACTCAGATTTTGTATGCTCAAGCTAAATAACTAGATATCAATACTGAGTGGTATAAGGAATAAGCTTAGGAGTTGTCCACAAATTACGTCACGCTTTAAGGGGGAGGGTTTTGAAGAATTTTTGACAAGATGGATCAAAAAGTCATTTTTTTGCGGGACGTAATTTATGAACAACCACATTTCTCTAGACCAAAATTAAATCACCAAGTTACCTAAATTTATTTTTCGGATTGATTTCAACAGAATTTATCAAAAGCTTATTAAATCTATATTGTTGATTTCCAAGAAAGCTCCATCAAGTGAATTTATTTTTGGAAAAGTTAATTCTCTGGTCAGCTGTTGGAAGCAGAAATGAAAATGTCTCAAAATATCTTCATTTCTTGTTCTTAATGAATTCAGAAGACGAAAGATTTTCGCAAAAATGCACACCATTACTCATGGTTTATAGATTGCTTACAAAAATTGAATCTATTTACGACTGTTCTGAATAAATTGCTTTATTACTTGGAACAAACCGAAAATATTTTCATGGAATATTGATGGTCGCCCAACATTTAATTCAATCGAAATAAAATTTAGGAAGAAGATACAAAATGCAATGCAATAAAAAAATCTTACGTGCTTCATAAGTACTCCAACCATCCCTAATGTTGTAAATGTAGGCCAATCGCCATGAGCAACATCAGAGGACCGGTAATAACAGCCAGAACAGCAAAAGTAGCAAACGAAAATGATAATGAGAAAATTTATATTCATTTGTAGCATCGGAAAGAAGGAAGAAAAAAGCATAAAAAAATAGAAGAGAAAAGATTTTTTACAGATTTTTCTTTTCGAGAACACAATTAAATTTTTTTACCATTCCATTCTCCATTTGCATCCTTAGCGCCATACTTTTCAATGAGGAAAATTAGATTGTAATAATTTTAATATAAATATTTTTTCCATCCCTAACACTATGTGCATGTAATTCTGTTTGCGATTTACAAAAACATTTTATTCACAAGTACATGAATAGACAGTGTGGGACGAAAAAAAGCAGAGCAGTGGGAAAAAGTTTTTTTTCTTCTTCTTTTTTTACCTTTCTGTCGTGAACGAGATCCAAAATATAATTAAATCCGATTTGTTTGCTTATTTTTTCCAATAAATCAACGCAAAATCCATAAAAGCGAGCATTTCCAGTGACATTTTTGGAATCGTGAAGCATGACATATGGCACTTGCAATATTGTCACAACTACAAGAGTAGTATTAAGGACATTCCCTTCAAATAGAACTTCATAGTCTGTAATATTTAGTCCAGTTGACTGACTCCATTCTCCACATTTCACGAAAAAATTCTGCTTCAATTTCATTACATCTAACCTAAAAGTATTCCTTTGTCCTTCTTTAAATTCGATTTGTCCTGAAATTCCTTTAAATTCGACCTGTTCTTTCATCATAAATATTTTTTGTGTGTGTGTATTTTATTTCCAAACGGCAAATAGCATTAACAGAACAGAAAAAAGAAATGAAAGTAGAAAAAATAAATAAGTACAATGACATGGGCAAAAACGAGAGAAGTAATAAAAAAGAGAACAATAATGGGAAAAGAAGAAGAGAATTGATGATGCATGTCCCTTTTTCATCTTCTGCTTTTTTATATGATTAATTTGAATAGCTATTCATAATATCTAAAGTAAGTGAGTATTTCACTACAATATAAATTTTATACTCTCCATATATAGCGGAATAAAGGAGAATATAAAAAAATCAAGGCGACGGAGCTCTTCTGGTCATTTATTGCTGGGCTTGATATTATTAGTATTATTGATTTATTTAAGGCACAATCGTTAGTTTTAATTTTGTTTTGAACGACATTGAAGAATTCTGTTTCATTTTTGATGAAATTTGATTTAGTCACCAATACCAGACCATCTAACGCGATTACTAGCTAAAGCCGTAAGCTCATTGAGTTGTTTGCCAAGCTGAGCCGCTTCTTTACGAATAGATGATTGTCAAGTAGCACTAGGTCTACCAGGTTTTCGCCTACCCGGCGAATTCCAGAACAAAGCTTATCGCGTTATATCTGCGGGATCTTTCCTAACGTGTGACCAATCTAGCCCCATTTTTTACCAATATCATCGACAATGGGCTCCTGTTTCGTCAAAGTAATCGCGTTAGATTCAAAAGTTTCGTAGACGCCCTATACTTCACAGTGGAGTAAAAGGACATCATCATCATCATCAATACATATAGACCAGTACCTAAGGTTATTCTAGGATATACCCTTGAAAATAAAAAAGGTTAAGTAAAATAATAAACGTGCCTTAGTAATCTCAACCTTTTTCTATCTACCATAACAATATCGATTTTAATCAATTTACAGTTGCTTCAGTCAAAAAAGAAGCAGCTTCATTGCCTTGACATAAAATCCATAACTAAATATTCTTGACTTAAGATTTGCATGATAGCAAAAGACGACGAGAAGGGAGTGTGAGTAAAGTGGGGTTGTAATAAAGCAATAAAATACAAACCGTATTAATAAAATTAATGAGGCTAGAACCGAGATGTAGTGCCTTTTCATCCTTGCAACTGACATTGACGTTTGATAAAGCAATCTTAGATGAATGTTGGAGTGTTTGTAAGCCAATTGCAAACACGAATACAGCATCATAAATTAACGAGACCTTTGTCTGAATAATAACAATCCGAAAAAAAATAAAAATGAAGAGAGAATAGTGCACATTGAGATGGAGGGAAAGAAAATATAATTTTTTTATAGTTGCTGCTGCTGTTCACTGAGATAGAGACACAAGTAATATAAATTGCATCAATTATTGTGAAAGCACTTTCATTCCATTTTTCATTCTTTGCTGCTCATTCACTCGTTCATTCATTTTTGTGTCTTCTTCATTCTTTCGTTCAAAAATATTGTTTAAATGTCGGAACTTTTTTACTGACATAAGCGCATATTCTTACACAAAAGGGATACATTCCTATCGTTCCTTGTTAATCCAAGGCTAAATTGCTGATAAGATCATAATTGACTGAAGCATATTTCAGCCTATGTTCTTTTCAAGTTAAAAAGCTTTTGTGCACAGCATAATTGAGTATCACTTTAAAATTGTCTATAGATAGACACGATTAAGTGGAAATACTCCTGCCTTTACATATCAATAATAAATTTCTGCAGTTCGGTCTTATTTTGTCTCACATTACAAATTGTTTTGACTATAATTAAATTGTTTCATAGGAATATAAATAAAAATGAAGACTTGGAGCAAATGAAATTGGAGATGACTCATAAACTCAAGGCGATATATAAATTGGTGAGAAAATCAGAGTGGGAGTATCTGTCGAATAAAAGACCCGGAAATAGCAGTTTTTGTATTGATATAATCTTCATTAATTCAAAGATTTATGACTGATCCAGATATCTGGGTAATAATTGTATGATATATTGAATAACTCAGGATATAGAAGGGAGAAAAAGTAGTTATGACGTCCTTGGGTTACGTCAGTAGTCTTTAATATTCAAGCATGGTTAGGTAATCATTATACAATTTCTAAGATCTCCAGTTCATTAGACAGACTGACAAATTGCTATCATTGGAAGTCTTAAAATGCGATAAAAAATTCCATGAGTAGCACAAGTGCTTGCTCGCAAATTGGTTGAGAATTATATTTTAAGTAGTATGAGACATTGAGAAAGTGACTTACTAAGGGGTTGAATAAAAAGATTGCATAACATGATACATATTTAAAGTTCGTCGCGAGCCCTTTATGCTCGAGAAATTTACATACCCTCTTACGTCGCATTCTGGTTTCATTCATTGTTCATTCACATTGTTCTCACAAGCACAACTAAACACAATCAAGTTAAGTGAAATGAGAAATGTATTTTTCTTACCTCAAATGCCAAGTTTTTCTTTACCCTAATGTTTTGTTGCCTTCCAAATTGCTGCATTTCCTTTAATGTCTCTTTAAGAAAAATATCACTCGTGTCAATGAGACGGAACGCTGTAATGTTAACGAAATTATAGCGAAAATCTTCCATCTCGAATGTCTCCAAATCAAGTGATGTAAACAAGTAGTGATACTTGAAGTCATTCATTTGGTGATGCAGGCTCTATATTATTTTATAAGCATGTAAACAATTGGCAAGAAGTTAGACTACTTAAGTGATTAATTTTTTTCCTTCTCATCTCTCCTCATTCGTGCCTTCTGTTTATCACAAATCGTGCAATCTCACTCATGGCTCCTCTCCTCCTTCCACTTCAACAAACACATATACTTTTTTCCATAATTTTTCTTGCTTTATTCCATCGGAGAGAGATTAAGCATCAAGACTTGATCAAATGGCACGAATAGAAATAAGAAAAGAAAGATGAAGTCACTTACAGCTTTCAAAAAGTCAGCCATATTGTCGGTTTTGTGAATGTCCACAATCATATTGTAAATTTCTTTATCTTTTAGCTCTTGTAAGATTGCGTGATAAGAAGTACTGTCGACAGCTTTTATAAGAATATCTATATCAAGTGAAAGACTCAGGAGGTCACGCAGTTGTATTAAACCTGAACAATGTAAAAAGAAAGAAAGAATGAACAAAAAAAAAATCAGTGGAAAGATAAAGATGAGAATGGAATGAAAAGTCAAGTAAGCGGACAAAGAAGAAAAGAATTAGAATGAATGAATGAATTTATGAGAGATGATGTTTGAAATATGTCAGACAGAGTCTTATCTTGTGATATGAGAAAATTAATAACTTTCATCCGCTAATTGTATTCAATTTGTAGTCAATAGAGACGTAACATGAAGGAGCATAAAAGCCTCAACTTACCATTATTCTGATCATAAATTATAGCACATTTCGTCCAATTGAGAAATTTCATTATGTCAAAAAATGCTGAATTAAGGACCTTTTGTGATGGATGAACGTTGATTGATGTTTCAAGTTTCTCTTCAACTTCAAGGTGCGTCAGAATATGTGGTATGTCTAGAACACCACATTGTGGATGTGCACAGTAAAAAAAATTCAAAAAAAGAAGTAAACAACGAGATGAAGATAAATGAATATCAGCAACAGATGTATACACATATGTGAGCATACAGATTCCACATTATTTCAATTGCAAAACTGATTTGAAGCAGCATAGAGTCATAGAGAAAATCTACGATAAGAATTATTGAAATAATGTGCTTGGAATAGATAGTGCTCTTTACTACAGTGTTGTTGATTTGGGTTGAAGGTCTTAAATGGAGAACAAACTATAAGGGCACTTGACTTCAATCAGATGTCAGTAGTTATGGGTATATCCCTTGTGGGATATACATTCTGTTCCAAAATCCTTTGTCTTGATCCAATAATCCTTACTTTTAGTTAAAACAAACAGATCTAGATATGCCAGTGAGATGTCTAAATCAAACAAGTTTTGACCTATTTCATGGTAATCTAGCTTGTTCTTGTGCATAAAAATTCCTATCTACTTACATCCATCTGACCCAGACTGTACTAAATCTTTCAAAAAAAAATAACAACACTGCTTGGCACTGAACTCATCGGCGCAGAAATTGAAAGTGTCACTTGATAAATATTTACCTAATGCCCGAGTAGTCGACTGAATATAATTGGACAAACTTTTATCCGATGAAATGATAGCAATTGATCCGTTCTTGATTTGTGAGCAAACTTTTTATACATTCATTTATTCAAACAGATTCAGTGTGAGTGTCGGTGGCACACATGATAGTTAAAATATGTATAATAGAGACATGAAAGAGGGAAAAATAAAAAGAAAATATCAAATGATAGTCATGAGCAACATCACAAAGAACAAAAAAGAGTATAAAAAGTCACAGAAGAAAAATAAAAGTTTTTTTTCCTCTGCTGTTGCTGCTCATTCTTCTTCTTTTTTGTGTGAAAATTATTTTTACCAAACCATAGTAGACATATGGAGGACAGTACATCCATGAATGGGACATAAATCATCATCGTACAAACCTTGTTTGTTTGCATGAAACGAATCGTCTTTATCCACATATTGTATGTCATATGTTAGCAAACTTTTTGGCAGTATTCGAGGATCTTTGTTTATTTTGTGAACAGCAAATTTGAAAGCCAAGTCATAAAAGCTGTCTCGTTGGTCCTCACGAAAAATTGCCCCTTGAAAAATTGATTTAAAAAGTAGAAGAAAAGAAGAGAACAAAATGAAAAATGGATAACATATGTTTATGGTTAAGTGAGTCAAATCATCATCTTTGTGAACAAATGGAGCAGAAAAGAAATCGACTGGCGATAAGAAGAGAAGGAATAGGAAGGAAATGGAAAAGAATGGAAACTCCCTTGCGGCATAAGTTGGATGAACATTTTTTCTTTGGAAAATATTATATCAAAATTTTAAAATCTCATAAGACATGTGAGACATGGAGCTTTGCGTTGTTAAAGGAAGGTACCTAAGAGATGTCATATAAACTTCAAGTTTATTTTCTTTCTTTATTTATTTAGAATTTTTAAGGATTTTGTGTAGATGGGGATAATTTTGGCGCATTTCAAAGACAGTAAATAAAATAACGGATTTGAGCAGTTACTTTATTTCTTCATTTCAGAATATCAGTAAATTGCAGAAAGAAAGCAGTGAAAAGGAAAAGTTTATCGTAAAAATACCGTGTGGGGGGGGGTTGGTCATTCAAAAATAATGTTTAATTTTTAGAAAGAGCAAGACCTGAAGTATCTTATTTTATGAAATACATCAATGTTAATGGCCCAGGTGGGTATTTAGGGGGATTAGAGTGATAAAATCCTGAACTCGATTGAATTCTAACAAATGTTCCGTATATACAAAAAAATTGTCTGACTTACTTACCAAAAATAACACAACAATACAAAATATCACATTTATAACAAGGATTTGACATTTGCTATCTACATTTAAAAATTGGCTTCCTTTTCCGCGACACAGCAAACAGATGCCTGAATAATGATTTCAAAAGAATCTATTTTTGATCAAACAAAAAAAAGCTCATGTTTCCCGAATGAATTTTTAAAAGCTCTAGAATCAAATCACATTTGATATTCATGGAGCAATATTTGAATAAGCAAAAAAAAGATTTTTTTTTTCGAATTGAATAATGAATATTTAAAATGCTACCAAATGTCTCACATGCCATTCTACGTAGACTAACAGGAAAATTGAGGAAATAAGTTTCAGACGTTGTCAAAAAAGAAATGATTCTCGGTCTAGCGTACTTATATAATATCTTGATGACAAAAGAAAGAGGAAAATTGTCAAAGGATTTGAGGAGAATTTCACTCATGGGGCATAAAAAAATATAAAATAAATTCCACACGAACGAAAAAAATCTCATAATCTCAATGAAAAACGAAAAAGTTTGTTAAAAGTTAAAAGCAATCAGAGTAGCGGAAAAAATAAGAGGAAGTGAGAAACAAGCAAATCTTACCGATTTTGTAATATTCCGGATGTGCGAAAATTCCCAAACAGTCAAAACAGAGAAGGAACCAAGCAGCAACGATAGATTTCATTTATAAATATTTTTTTCTCGTTTTTTATTGTTATTATTTTTGTTATTTTTTTCTATTCAGAATGATTTTTTTTATTATTCCTTTTAGCCTTTACACAAGTTTCTTTCGCACTGTTTGAGATGATACACGAGCAAGCAGAAATCACAGTTCTTTTTATTTTATTCTGGATCCTTATCGATTAGATATATTGCTTTTCAGCAATACTAGAAATAACTGTCGTCAGATAATATTATCAACAGAAGCATCGGCAGCGGCAATAGTCTTGATAGTCAATGGATAGAAACTACTGAGTCGTTTGTTTCGCGAAATTTGCTTTTTCTGTTATTTTTTTTTCTTCTTCTTCCTTCCGCAATCTCTTCTGAATATCTGAGATTTATTTTGACTATCAAAAAATATATTTTATAGCCCTTATTTATGGGCACAACAATGATTAAGATGTTCCGAAGACTTTATTTAAGAGACAGCAATAGGAAGAACAGAGATTGTATGAATATTTTTCTGATGCGAAAAGTAGTAAGAAGCACGACGATTTTTTTTTATTCTCTTTTTGTGCCTTTGCGATAATTTTTCCGCTCTTCTACTTTTTCTTCACAAGCACTTCTGATAGCGTAGGAATAGAAACGAAAGCATCATAACGATGAACTATGTGCATAAATTTTTATTTATTCAATCTTTCGACATTTTGCCATTTCATTCATTGCCTGCCTCACTTTACATTTATTTCCTTCTCCACACATAATATTTAGATTATATTTATTCACAATAGCACCACAGCATACATTGAGTGGGAAATATTTTTCCTTTCTTGTTGTTTGTACGTGGGTTTATTGATTTCCCACTTTTTTCATATTTTCCTATATAGACGGGGGAAAATAGCCAGGCTTAGAAACTTTGACAAAATATCATCGATTTGTATGAAACACAACCAAATACCGCTAAAATTTTGCATAATGGTACTTGTCGGTATATCATATAAATTGACGGTATTGTAGCTTGGTTTCTTAGCCTGGAAAAAAAGTTGAAATAAATTGAAAATAATGGGAAGTTTCTGTACTTGGAAATATTTTGGGGTGCTTGAGGTGGAGCTTCATCTAAAAGCTTTTAAAACTTGAGAATTGTTCAAATGGATTAGAAACGAAATGCTTCATGGACGGGATACAAAATATTCCAAAACTAATTTGGTATGAAAATTTAGTGGCCGAGTTTAGTTCACTGAGATTGTCACTTTCAAGAGGGGTGGTCAAATTTTTGAATAGACTGAAGATAACTGAAAGAAAGCACTAAACTGGTGTCTTCTAAACTTTTTGTTAGCGGTGCACCTTTAAGCCAAAAATTTGATCTCGACACACCTAAAATATTTTTATCCTAATTTCATAATAGAATCGCCCATTAATTGAGATTGGTGCTAATTATTAGGAATAAGCTGCCCAATTTCGATGACGCACAATTTGAAATATACTGAACTAAGCCCTTTTTTATTTAATATGCCCCTATTCGATTCCATTTAAGTTTTGAGCAACAACAAAATTTTAGGAATGAAATAAAATATCTAATGATGAATAAATTTATATTCAATCTTCCATCCAGTTTGAGTGACATAAAAACTTTGACACAAATGCTATGAAAAAGTTCTCGATACGTCTTTGGCGGATTTACCACAGATTTCTTTTGCTAAAAGATAGACGACCTTGAAACTTTTGTGTTATTAGAATAAGTCATGAAAGTTACATAGTTGAAGAGTCGCCACTTTATTAATATCCAAAAGCATTTTGACTTTTCTGTCATTAGAAGTCATTACAATAAACTGACGGCAATAAAAAATTATGAAATTATGATTTGTCGTTTATCGAGCATCCCTAAGAACTTCAAAGTTTGTAAGACAAGTTATGTTGATCACAATAAATTTAAAAAGTTCCTCAAAGTTCAAAGCGTTATTTAAAAACAATTTCATTTATTCTTGGAAATTATTTATGAGCACAAACTCGTATTATGTTCTTTTTTGGATAATAAAATGTGTGAAAATATCCTCAGGTCCACCAAAATACCGATGTTTCAAAGCACAGAAATCCTATTACGCAATGTTATTTTTGTAAAAAGTTCTCGTCGATGTATCCTCATGCTCACTCACTAACTCACTCGTTTACTGTTGTTATTATTCTTCCTTGTTAATTTAAAAATTTCACTACACACAGAAATAAACTTTTTCCCATCTTTTTACAATCTGTGCCTCCGGTTAAATGTCTCTGTCGTATCTCTTATTGCTTTATGTAAATTCAATTTCAGCTCAACGATTTTTTAATCACATTTTAATTTTTTATCTATAGCTCTTTACACAAAATGACAGAGCACACACAAAAATTATTTTCTATTTTGGATACCGCAAGCCGATGAATAATTGTATGTAAAGAAATAGAAAGTACGGAAAATGGAAGGAAACCTCAAACGTAATCCATTGATTTTTAAATGTCAACTTTTCCTCTTTTCACCACACTTGTCATACAAATTGAAAAATTCCTTTTTAATGAGCTACGAAAAAAATTCCACCCACTCAACCTTCTCCAACGGCGTTCAAACGAGCACTGAGCATTTCCTAAAGAAAAAAAAAGAAAGTTTTTTTTGTTGTTGTTATGTCATTTGCCTCTTTTGCACTTTATGTTTTCTTCTACCCCAACATGTGATTTTTCCTTCCGCTTCCTAGCAACGCTTTTCGTTGGTACCATTCGACACATGTGGACTTGAAAGCTTTCACATTTTCTTTCTTCTTGACTTTTCGTCGTGACAACATTCATCGACTTCGCCAGTAGTGTTTACGTTTTGATATCAAATGCTATTTGAAAGCATGCTGCTTTATTCTTGACGCATGCCCACTTTTTTTTGTTACATTTGCAACATCTCCCACATGCATTTCACAGCTTGTTTACTAACCATGTGCTTAATAGTTGTTTACATATTTTTCCGGCACATTTGAATGGTTTTTGCGTGAATATCGACAAGATGTGGATGTGTTTGTGTGAAGCTTAAATTATTGCAATGTATTAGAGTAATTTCTATCATATGAGCTTTAAGGATAGATTTAGATCTGAAAATTGGGTTAATTGAATTATTTCCAATTTCTTAATCTTTTTCGTATTTCATATGATTTTTTTTATTGTGCACTTTAGATTTCAATTCATTACAACAATTGCAAACTATATAAGAAAGAGAGAAATTGAGCTATAAGATATAATATTTTTTATATGTATATCCACAAAATACTTTGAGACAATGACTAGTATAATTCAGTATTAACGATTTGTTTTTATGACTGGATTTTCTTTGAGCTTCTTTCGGTTAATTGAAGTGTAAAATTTATGTATATTGCAAATATTTGTTTTGTAAAGACACTATTTGGTGATGTTGCTGAGATTTGATATTAAGCCCGAGCTGCACAAAATTTTTGTTGATTCTTTTGACTGAAGAATCTTTGTGATGCTCAAAATTGATGTTTAGGAGAACTTTAAGGCTTAATCCGTCAATTTACATATCAAAATCTCTTTAAACATTTTCTTTGTATGAATATTTTATGTCTATTAAGGCAATAGTCCCTTGTCAATCTTTATTTCACTTCTATACTTTGTGCAAATATTTTCTTCATTATTATTAAATATCATTGAAAATTTATAAATGGTACAGCTTTAATATTTAAAGTAGGAATAATGAATATGACTAGATGATAAAGTTACAAAATATTTTTTCTAATATTCAAATGAAGAATTTTTTCCTATTTCCTATGTAGAATTCATATTAAACTTTTTCATTTACAATTCAACTTTCATTTCGTTCATTTGAGCCTTCTTTCATCTTGAGCCTTTGCATTATCTAATAATCTACAAATATGAATACTAATTTTGATTTTATGCTCTTCAATCATGAATTTTTTTACATTAATTTATTAAATCTCTTTCAAAAATTTAATGACTTAAATTTTGAGCAGATAAAAAAATTTTTCTTGTGTATTAAACTCAAGGGGGTATCCAGAAATTTTTCGAGGGAGGGTTTTGAAATTTTTTTTGTATGGACGGGAAAATTTAGGGGGGTTTTAGTATTTTTTTTATTTAAAAAAAAATTAGTAGGGGTGATTTGATCCCTAAACCCCCTGAATACGCCCCTGATTAAATTTCAATAATTTCAGTGGATGGAGTAATTTTCGTCATGATAGTGATTGTTTTTTGGATTCTTCAGAAAAAGTATACAAGGAAGATTTTTATTACGTCTTATCATAAATTTTAAGACATAAGAAATCAAAAATCGTAAAATCGTGATTTTGAAAGAAATTCGAGCTCTGGATAATTGAAAAGAAAGAACATTTCTCGATAAACATAATTTATGAAGAACCTCTTAAAAGATTAATTGTATTCCTAATAATTTAATTCTGGTTTAATTTGAAAAACTTTAAATATTGATAAAGAAATGTTTTCAGAAAATTTTATGAGAGAAAGTTAGCAGACACAAATTCTAGTATGACTTCCCGAAAACCAAAGAACTTTAATTCATAAAAGATTTCTAAAAGTAAAACTATTAAAATGAAAACTCTGGGATTTTTCAATATTTTCTGTACTAAACTTTCTCCTGCTTTATACCTTAGATAGCATGTTCATATCTCATATGTAATATGAAAATGTTATTGCTTTACATTTCCAAGAAATTTCTTTTTCATTAAATCCTTCATACATTGCACAACATGCTGCAAAAATTTCCATCACATCAATTCCAGAAGCAATATTATGCTGATCTGTTCTATCTATTTTGATTGCCTTATTTCAATATTAAGATGCACATTTCATTAATGTTCAATTCAAGGATCAAAATTGGTACTTTTATTCCTTTAATCTTCAATTTTTCATCATTAAACCTAAATCAATTTCAATTGACATTTTCAAATAAAATCTCAAGTATCATTCTGAAAAGTTCCTCTTCTTCCCAAAAAAAGAAGAATTGGATTCAAGTTGTCATAAAAGTTTTTTCATGTCTTTAATTTAAAATTTTCCAAGAAAAAAAGGAGCAAAAAATTTTCTCATGCGAATTTTTTTAATTATCAAATTGTCACAAAGTGAATCTTTTCCATTCAAATGGATTCTCTGCAAAATTTAATTAAAATGTCCGGATTGACTCACATAAGGACTTTCGAACGGAAAAGAGATGGAAAAGTTTTTTCATCCTTAAATTGTTCAATCATCTCCTTCAATTTTAGAAATGATAGGAAACAGGGAATGGGAGATAAAAAGTGAATTTTGAAATGTGTGAGTAACAGATGCGATTTTCTCGTTTTAATTTGGATTTTACAAAAATTCCTCATTGCCACTGTTAAAGTTGAGAAAATCATCAATCAGCTCTTGATCGTTCATGCAAATTAATTGGTTCAATTCGTTTTCATCGAAATTCTCGATATGATTAAATTGATTAAATTGATAGGTTGGAATTGCCTCAACAATGACATTTGGACTATCATAAAGTGTTGGATTTGGAATAATGATTGCGTTCTGATTATCATCAATGATATTGTTAATGTTCTGTTGCTCCTCAACAATTTCTATTTCAGTCACGTTCTGCTCCTCCATTGACGGATTTGAATCTTCATTAATATTCGAGGGACTGCTTATGAAATCCGAAACATTGCTACTGCCTACAGACTTTACCGACATCTCGTTGAACGGCGATGATTCCTTCCTTGAATTTATTCTTGATCTCAGCGAACGTCCATTACGGCTAAATGAATTTGTATTTGTAGTTGATGACTGGAATTGCATATCGCCACTTTTCTTTCGACGATGTCGAATGCGTTTTCGTGCTGTTTTGTGAACATCAACCGCCAATTCCCAATATCCTCCTTTGCCTTTCTCATTCTTATCACGTGCGACTTTTGTAAAAAAGAAGTTGAGTGATAGATTATGACGTATTGAGTTCTAAAAATAAACAAAAATTATGAATTTTTAATTTAATTTCTTTTGTAAGTTATTTAAAGACTTTGTAAATTGTCATGCTATTTTATGATTTCTTCTATATGACAGCAAACGACAACTCTTTTCAAACTCAATACCTCAGAGATAATTAAAATTTAAAAGTATCGTGTCATCACGACTCAGCACCTGACATTGCTACTTCGTGTTTTCTTTTATGCTGAGTGAATGTGAAAGAGGGGTTTTCCCAAGTGTAAAATCACATTATGAATTTGTGAAATTCAAATTGAATGGATGTTTAAATGCATGTTGAATTGTTTTTATTTTGGTTATTTTATTTTATTGCACCTATTATACTCAAAGGATTAATATAATTTACTCAAAAATAATTCAACCCGATCGGCACACATTGATATGTTGACGGCAGCCAAACGGATAGTATACTTAAAATTTGTTGAATTATTTTGCATTTCTAGGGAGGCCTGGCTCCAAAACTTGAAATCAGTTTAAATCAGAAACTTTGAGCTCTGAGTTTAAATTCATAATAATTTCAAATAAACTTTTTTGAGAGACAAATTCTTGAGCAATGTATTACTTTACTTTTGATTATGAATTAAGTTTTCAAGATTATTTTTTTCTCATTTCAATTTAGTTTGAATTTGATTTCAAGACTATCAGGAAATAATTGTTTGAAATTTGAAGAAAAAAATTAAAAAAGTATTAAAAGCACTGTAAAGTAAAATGGTGTAATTTTAAGCCAAAACTATTCTTAATGTACAGATAATTTTTAAACGTATAAGAAATCTTTGGAACAATGAATAAAACAGTTGGTAAGTAAATATTATCCAAATTATTTTATTTTTAAAAATTAATGCTGAATTTTAGGAAACCTTATTTAACCCAAAAAAATTTGAAAAAATTTCAAAATGTGTTCTTTTAAATTTTTAGTTGAGCATGAAAACATAATTTCATTAGAAATGGATCTGAGTCTTTATCAAAAATCATTAAGTGAAGCTGATTGCGTTTTTATAAATAACTGTTCGAATCTACAAAACGCTCTGGAGAGACTTAATACATTTGAAATGATAAAGATGCTGAATGAGTTTCTAGGAGAACATCTAACTGTAGAGATAGAAATAATTTCTACATTAGAATCATCAGATATTAATGAAGTGGGGCGGTTTATGAAAGAAATGCATAAAAATTCCATTATTATGTCAATCAAATCAACAAATGATAAATCTAAAATTTTCTGGAGATTTTATTCTGAGGTTATATTTTTGTTGCAAATCGAACATGAGCTGACTGCTTTTGTTTTGGACTTTTTAACAAAATCTCTAAAAATTTATAAACATTCAGGAATATCTGCAGACACATTGAAAATGATTAATTCAAATGAATCAATTTGCCAAGTGGGACTTCCATCTTTAGCTGACTTAAGAAAATATAATTTGTTAATGATAGCATGCGAACAAGGCAATGAAAATGCTGTTGACTTTTCACTCAATCATGGGTTCGATGTAAATACACTGATTAATGATCGAACAGCTATTGATATTGCAACAGAAAACAACTTTTTTGAAATTATCCTATTACTTTTAAATGCCAACTCTATGTACCCCAAAAATTTAAAAGAGTGTAAAAAATCTGAAAGAATCAAACAATTTATCGACTGCTGTCAAAACGTTCACACATGCTTAGAAAGAGATGAAATGGAAGAACTATCGGAAATTGTTGAGCAAAATCAACATTTGAGACACTTTTATTCTACATCAAATGAATCCGCACCAGCAAAAGCAGTAATTTGTAACAAATTTGAAATTTACGAATATTTAATATCGCAAAATATTTACATTGGACCAAAAGAAGATGTGAATACAATAATCAAAAAAATTAATAAAGAGTCACGTGAAGTAATGCGAGAAATTCATCTTAACTATATTCAATCCTCTGAAGAAAGTCATCTAATGATTCTGGCTGTAAATTCGTTTGTTGGACATGACATTCCTGATGTTGATGAGAAGCTCAAGCAGATCGTGAAAGCATTTAATTTTCTCAACCGAGTCGATCCTTTAATATCATTAATTCTTAAAGTTGTGGCCATTTCGAGGGACTTTAAAATAATTTTTGATTTTACAAGAGAATCAGTTCAACACTTAGATCCAACGTCTGATGAAAATACAAAAGGAATTTATCATACATCAAGGCATATTTATATTGCAGCTAAGTCAATGCTTAATTCCTCCACTGTTCTCAGTGCCTATGGAACAATGATTCATGAGTTGTGCCATTTCGCCATGCATCTTGTTTATCGAAATAATTGCCGACCGTATTTTAGTGGCAATGATGAAGCAGCAATACAGAGATTTAATACAATCACGTTTTTATGCTCAATACGACAAAAGGAAGATAAAATTATCAATTCAGTATTTAGCTCATATCCAACAGAAATGTACCATGCAGAATTGATAGTTCGGGTTCCTCATATGATCGTTGAATATTTCGAAAACGATGAGCAACTCTCCAAATGTAAGCAAACATATCCAGAGCTATTTGATTACATGGAAAAATTTACAACTGTTGATATGGAAAATGCATTAGTTGATATTGAAATGGAAGCGGAACAAGAAATACAAAAGTTTGCAGATCGGATGAAAAAACAAAAAACAAAAATTTTGTATTTATGGATCTTGATAGCTTTCTGTGTCACATCAATACCATTTATAATCTGGTTTTCATTAATGTCTACAAACTCTCCCGAAACGATATATGACTGTACAAATTTAACTAATGATTTGAGAATGGAAGTTTTTAATTCAACTGTAGATTTTCAAGGAGTTCCTGTATTTTTTCATGAATTGTTTGGTGAACATTCTTCAGCATGTGAGGATTTCAGTTCGAATGAAATTGGATCGATATTGAAATTATTAAATTCATATACAAACATTAAAATTAAAAACGACACTGTACTTGATGTGAAAAACAGCACTCAATTTGTGACAAATAAGACTGTGGGAAGTGAACTCATACTCTACGTAGATGATAGCTTGAAAAGTAAAAATGAATACATTAGATTTCGGAATACAGCAAAACCAGTTTTGAAAATTGGTAAAAAAATTGAACTTCGGTCAAAGTTTTATATCGAAAGAGAAATTTACACAAGGTTTAAAATCAAACGACGAAGTGTGAGAAAAATTTTAACTTTTGAAGAATTAAAAAACTCAAAAATGCTCCTTCTCTCAAATAAAGCGGGAAGTGGAAAATCCACAACCTTTCGTCATATGGCATGGAAGTTAAAACTCAATTCACCACTTCTTTGGATCTCATATATAGACTTAAAACAATTGATTAATGTGTTCAAAAGATTTAATGTTTCTGATTTAGATTTGCATTCCGTAACAGATTTTTTAAGTCAAAATATTTTAAATATTACTTCCAAATTTGATCAAAAAGTTTTCAAGACGAAATTCTTATCAAATAATTCAATATTTTTTTGGGATGCAGTTGACGAAATAAGTCCATATTATAAAAATGAAACACTCAATTTAATACAAATAATTAACAAAATTTCGGAAAATCGTCAATGGATTTCAACACGACTTCAGCATGAAGAATCAATACAAAGTAAACTTAATATAAGTATCAATAGACTTGAAATTTTTAATGAATATAATCGTAGGATGTTCATTGAAGCATTTATGAAATCTTACAATTCATCAATTGAGGAAATTGTGAAAGGAATCGAATCTATTGAACAATATGCAAAGAGGCTTGAGAAACCAGGAACAGAATCGTATGGTGAATTAGATATTTTGGATAGTCCACAAATACTTAATATGATTTGCAAGCAATATATTCGAAAATCATCTCTTGATAACTCAACAAATTTGTACATATTTTACGATACTTACATTGATGAAATTTTCGATGCTGTTACATTTGAAAAAGGTGAAATTGTTCGAAATGATACAAAAAGAATTGAGAAACAAGAAATGTTTCAGGATATACATCACTTTCATGCAATTCATACAATTTCAACTTCTATTAGAAATCGCAATATTTTCAATAATCAAAATGTTAATCTGAATGATTTAGATTTAATGAGTTTAAAGATTAAATGGTCTGATGAAGAAATTTCAAGATATGGAATTCTAGTTCAAACTGATTTAGGAAAACTTGAATTTGAACATAGAACACTCGCTGAATTTTTCTTTGCTCAATATTTCTACAAGAATATTTGGAATTTGAACTATCGAAGTGTAGGTGAGGATGAAGCTGAATTAAGGTTAAATGTCTTGTTTATTCTAATCAACCAAGGAGAGGACACAATCAAAATTATTTTAGATTTCATTTCTGGATTCATTGATGCTCATGCATCGGACACGGAAAGCTTGTTCAACAAGACAATTCGTCGATTAATGTTTGGAAAATTTACAAATTTATTTCGCTACCTTGTTAAAGATCTTTCTATTAAGGATTTTAATGACATTGATTTTGCTACAAAGTTTTTCCAAAAAGATCGTGAAATTTTAAACGCATTATGGAAATTTGATAAAAGTTCCACATTTTTCCATGAATATTTTGAAATTTATGGTGCCAAATTTATAGATCTTGAATATTTTTTCAGTCTCAAGCAAATTTTGAACAGAAATTTTGACAATAGCGATTCATTGAAGATTTTAGAAGGAAGGAATCAAACTATTAAAATTTTGTATAACATTTGGAAGAGGAAGTATGACTATCATAGCTTTATTCTGATTATTAAAAATTTAGAAATTGTGTATAGTCATTTAGAGAATATTTTAAATTTATCTGAATTTTTAGAATTCGTGAAAACCCAAAACTTTTCAAATTTAGAATTTAAGAATTTTTTTATGGATTGTACTTTTCAAATATTTACAGACCTTGATCATAAATCTCACATCAAAACCTATTTAGAACTAATTGACAACACATTATGTTGCAATGATATTCAACAAATTTTGGTAAAAACTGAATGTTTAAATGATGAAACAATTTTTTATCCAACGTATCGATTTGATTCGAATCAAACTATTGACCGATTATTATCATTAATGCAAAAATGTCTTGATAGAAATGAAGTCGTAAAACTTTTACTTCATAAAAATGAATTACAGTACACATTTTTATCACATGCAAATTTTAGATTATCTAATTCAGAACCATTTGAAAAAGTGTGGATATTTGTAGAAAAATATTTAAATAAAAACCAACAAAGAGAATTATTAACCTCAAATAATCCAAGAAATGCCATAATTGGCTTGTGCGATAATTCCTTTGTTGATGGATTTTTATTTTACAAAAAATTGTTTCTGAAAATTTTTTCAATTCCGGAATTGCAAACACTAATAAATGGTGAAACATCAATTCCATTTTCGGCCATAGAAAGTTCGAAAGAAGGTCCAGCTAATGCAATCGAAGTGGCAAAATTTCTTTACGAAGTTTTCGAGACTGACAAAGAAGGTCTCAGAAAATATTTATCATCTAAAAGTGAAAATGGAAATATTTTTAAAATATATTATAAAAATGATGGATTTTCAGAAAAAATGAAGCCCTTTGTAGAATTGGCTAGAAAAGTGTTTGATGAAGAAGAATTTGAAGCCTTATTAAATTAAATTACGTTTTGTCAACCACAATTCTTCTTAATATGAAATCAGGAGCGTATCTAGAGATGGGACCCACGACCCCCTCCCTATTTTTTGAAACCATACTTTCATTATTCGAAAGGATATCCGAAAAAATCGTAACCCCCAAAAAAATCCTGGATACCCTCCTATATTTCATAAATATTCTGTTTACAAGATACATTTGAATAAATGAGCATTATATTTAGTGCACAAATATTTCAGTTTTTTAAATTTTCTATTCATGTTTATATCCCCCTTCCCATCTTTTTATTATTTTAAATAATTAATTTTTATTTCTGTATGTTAAGTATGTACAAAAAATTAAATACATTTTCTTCAGTTTGGTTTTTAAGGAACTAGACTTCAGACTTTTCGTCACTTAGTTTTGGTTTTAGATTTGAACTGTTTTTGCTTTATTCAGAATTTTGAGCTGCATGACGAATGCCCCCCTTCTCATCAGTATAGACCATTTTGAAGCAGATCGAAAATTTACATCATAAAAAACACAATAAGAACAATATTATGTGCCTTAATGGAAGAAAAATGTGTGTACTTCGCATATTTTTTATTCGCTCATTCAAAATTCAAATGTAAACGGCATTTCATATATGTTTTAATAAGCTTTTTTGCCTTTACAGCAGATTTTGCTATTAATCATAAAAGATAAACTGCTTATCACTGCTTGTTTTGCTTTATTCTGCAAATCCGATTTTATTTTGTAAATTTTACATTATGCCCTGACATTTTTTGTCTCTTATTGAATATTTTTTATACGAAAATTTACAAGAGTATCAAGCACAGACATGAAACTGATTTTTAAAAAATAATTGCAGAATTTTTTATATTCTTAAATATTATTAAAATTCACGGAGTTTGTAATAATTTAGTCATGTTATTTGAACTGTAACAAGTTTAACCAGTGTTATGGTAAACATCTGTAAATTAAACAGCTGAATAATTCTGTTTTTGACAAAAATGTCCTGCTTGAATACCAAAACTTAATTAGCCATTCATATCTAAAAGTTAAGGAAAATTTTAGGACAATTGCTTAAATAAAATCAATACTTACATTCCAATTTCTATGAAATTTATAGTAAGCAAATTTCTTTTCAATCCAATCACAAATTTGCTTTAGTGTCATCCGTCCTTCATCAATTAAAGCCATGCCAATAATTTGTGCATAATTGAATGGAGGCTTTTCGCTCGTTACAGTTTCATAAAGAAGTCTTCGCTTTTCATAATTTTCTCTCATTTTATTAACTTGTGAAATAAATTTATCAAATCTCTGTGAGGGTGGATCACATGGCTTTTCATTGACATCGTTTGCAGCTGGCGGTAAATTTGTGATATTTTTAAGTTCAGTCAACCAATTGAGATTTGTAAGATCTTCATGATCATCTGATTCGTCCTCGTTCTCATTATTATTCTCATCATTCTCATCGTCATCCATCAGATCATCACAATTCTCCGACTGTGTCTCACATTCATCATTAACCGAATAATCTTGATCTTGTGAATTTGCATTGCTTATAATTAAGCTTTCTATTAAATTCACATTACTTCCATCATTATTTTTACAATTATCGTAATCGTCTGATTCATCATCTGTTTGATTTGTGCCATTGTCTATTGACATGTCTGTATTGATCGTTGAATTTGTGATAAAATTCTCAGAATTGATAATCTGAAAATGACCATTTTGTGTATCAGCTATAATTTCATAAATTGGTAAACTTTGTGTCGACTGATTTGCTAGATTTGATATTTCAAATGTGAAATAATTCAGTACGCAGTTTGCTTTATCATCGGACGCCATCATCATTTTTACAAAGGAAAAAATGTGTCACACTTTCTTAAGGCTTTTAGTTTTCAAAAAGGACGGAGTAAATTTATTTCAAAGGCTTATCTATTCCTTTCTCAAAGGCACTAAAACTATTTTAAACATTCACATATTCCATTTTTAGTCCAAAAAGGAAATGAATTTTTTTAAAAATTTCTTGAAGCTTCCTTTGCAATATTTCTTTCTCACACGACGCTTCAATCGATCGCGAAAATTTTCATTCCAAATTTTTTTCCCTATTTTAAGGCAATTAAATCACACAACTTTAATACTTTTCAGATGAGATTTGATTAAAACAAAAAATACAAATTTTTAGATTTTTGAGCAATAAAAAAAATTGAGCTTCAAAAACTTTCCACGACCATCACTAGACGCGCAATGAAAAAGTATTGAAAAAGGATATTCGTGGTTGAAAAAATGGACATTGTGACGTCATAATTAGTTGCTTTGTAAGTGAGGTAGCACATTCATAAGCTAGTTCTACTTCCATATAGTTAATTATGGAAATTTTCTCACGTGACATAAATTCCATATTGTTCCATTACCCCTTCGTGCTTCAAATACTTTTTTATTCTGTTCTTGTTGTTTGTAGGTACATATGTAATTTTAACATACTTTTCTCCATTATTTAGCCTACGATTGCCTACATTTATTATTGTATTTTTGTGCAGGTGGACAGCCGCATTGATTCAGTCAAGTGTAACGGTAAACGTACAAAGGGGAATTTTTTTATCATTCCGCGTTGCATATGAATGATCGTGTGAAGGTGTTTTCCTTTATTTTCTCTGATCATTATGGTTTTACCCTCGATTTTTTTTTGATAGGGTATTGAAAACAAATTTTTTGTTAAAATAAATAAATCTAAAAAAATTTATTTGTGACATATGGAAAATTTTATCAAGCATAACTAGTGGTTTGTGCGAGCTATTTTAACGGTCAGAAAAAATTTGAAAATTTATGTTCTAAAGTTTTATGCTACGCATATATGTTACGTATTTCATCGACAAAAACAACACAAATTTAGCACTTACACATACAAACTTAGGTGTTAACTTAGTATTGCATTTTATGATTTTTTTTATATTAACAAAAATTTTATTTTTTAATTATTTTGAGTTCATTTGTGTCTTTATTTCGGTTCTTTTAACATCAACTCATAACTAATCATACTCAGAATACATTAAAGATATTTGTGTGGCCAAAAGTGTCGATAAATTGTGGATATTATGGAAATTCTTAAATAGGGCGATGTTGCGAAGAAAATAATTCTCAAAAATGTCGAAAAACTAACAAAAAATGATATTTGTTGACTTAAACTTGTGATTCACTTGTGACAATAATGAAATAAATCAGTAATTTACGCATGAGAGAAGGAAAAAGGTCAAAAATTGAAGAATACAAAAATGTCTACATCAATTACAACAACAACAAAATCAGAGGAGTTGCATGAAGAAAAGACAAGTCGTTATCAGCAACTAGTACAAAAGAAGGCTGCTTTGGAGAAGCAATTAAATGAGAAATATGAGCAATTACATCAGTTATGTCAAAAGGTAAATTGCGTGAACATCCGATTGCATAAAAGAAAAGAATTTTCAATGCTGAATAAACCAAAAAAATGATGAAATCATAATTCCTTCTTCTTACATCCATATTTATTGCCTCAATGACTTAGTTATTATTCAGAAATGTTTTCGCTTTCATTTTATTTCTCTTTTACACTTCTTCTTATCGCTGATTCTTTATTTTTTTAGGAGGCTAATTTGATTGGCAATAATTTAGATCTCATGAATGCGAATACCAGTGCAAATTCATCATCACATCAGCCACAGCAACAAATTGCAGTTCCACAATTTCGCAATAGTATCAAACTCAATGGCAATAATAATAATTCTAATAATAATAATTTTCATCAAAATGAAATCAATAAACTACTAATTGAGAAACAAAAGCAACAACAATTATCACAGACATCGCTGAGTATCATCAACGATCCAATGCTATCAAAATCAATAAGACGTACTCATAAGCAAGCATATGAAATGTCACAGCAAAAGATTGAGCAATTAAATGAGAATATTAATGTTTTACAAAGACATGATATGACTGTGTATCCTCCTATGACTAACATGAAAGCCCAAGATGACATTGATTTACATAGAAGTGATAATAGATTTATGAAAAATGCACTGGCAATGTGTGGAAATAATGCAAGAAATTTGCACATGTTAAATACAGCAAATACTTTGATGATGTCTGAAAGACGAAATTCTATGAAATCAACGACTTCCTCACTAGGCTCTTCCAATAATACCTTTATTCATATCCAATCATCACCTTCATCGGCGACATCTCTCACATCACTAAAGACATTGCCAAATAATCCAATGGCACATTCGCCAAGAACGCGACAGGATGGACGTTATGAGTTTGAGGTGCATAAGAGTAGTGAGTCACCGACTCCATCAACAATGTCCATGCAACATCCGCCGACAGTTCAAATTAATCATCAGCTTCCTCTCTGTAGTCAAAGTTTAAAGAACATAAAAATTAATACGGAAAATCATTCTCCAAATATTCAGTCGTATCATCATAATATTCATGCACAATATTCACCGCAGCTCCAATCACAACCACAACACTCTCCGCAATTTTATAATGTACAAAATAATCAAAATTTCATATATCAGCAGCAGCCAACACCACCGCAACAATCACAGCAAAATACTTTACCTACACGACAACAAATTCCACCAAATGAACATAAATTCATACAACGATTGCACAGTTTTAATCATCAGATGCAGAGCGATAAGAATTATTTAATAGGAAACTCATTAAATGATGATGTCAGACTCAAACAACTTCCAAAATATCAAGCGAGTCCAAACCATTATACGGTGTCACACTCGGCTGGCTTAGGGGGTTATTGGATGGTTAATGAGCATAACCAGAGGGTATGGGTGTCTGAATCCAAGTATCCGTTAAGTCCACCGAACCAAAATAGTAATATGGTGAGTTTATGATGTTTTCGTGGCATATTAGAAAAAAATAGAGTCAATTTGTCTCGCATGCCAAAAAAAATTGTTTCTGCTCTTTTGATCTCTAGCTCTAATTTTACTTATCAAAAATATTTTTTTTAATTCCACACAAAACTAGGCCAAGAAATCAAATTCTCTCGGGAACTTCGACTTCATACACAAAAGTGATGAGAATCCACAACCAGATGCAGTTAGTGTGTCATCTGGCAACAGTAATGAGCATAAGAAGAAGGAAAAGATTTGGTAAGATATGACAATAGAAATTTCACATATTCATTCTAATTAATTACTGACCTGATTTTTAGGTGTGAAACATCACTTGATAGTCCGCCTGGATCGAGAAAAATGAAGCCTAGAATTGAATCTCCTACACCGAGTAGTTATAGTGCTGCAGATTATATAAATAATAATCATCAATTTTATGAAAATACCCCGCCGTCCACAAAGCCAATCCTTAGACATCTTCCATTGCAGACTCAATATGCTAGCAATAATAGTATAAATAATAATAACAATAATGTTGACACTAATTCGATAAGAAGTCAGCAGCAACAGCCTGAAAATGGATACTACAATAATCCAATGGCAAATGTGCCAAATCTGCCACCTAAATCCAAACTTAGATATTCTGAATCAACACGATCAACAATGTCGAATAGAGATTTTGAGAATAATATTATGAACACCATTAATTCGCCACATACTCAGCATATCCAATCGCCATTGCAAGTTGAATCACCTGTTAATGTGACAATAATTCAGGAGGGATCATGGAAGCCTTATAAGGAGGAGATAAAAAGTTATGAGATATCAGATTTTTACAAGTACAGCGAAAAGTATCGACAGCAACAACAACAACAGAAAAATTAATTTATTTATCATTGAACATTCTACAACTCTCAAAAGTGCATTTATACTTTCTATTTTTGTAATTTTTTTGTATGTAATTTGAAGAATTTTAAAGCCTTAGATAAGGATTATCAATTGCCTTTTTTATACATAAACGATTAAGGAAAGTCCTTCCTTTAATTATTATTTTAGTTAAAATAAAAAATATTTTTTTATATAAAAGTAAAAAGGATTAAATATTTTATTGAATCGCTTTGTGATATTAATGTGGTTAAAATTTGTAGTCGGACAAAATTCTTAATATTTTCAACAGTATCGTATAAACTGACCTAAAAAAATAATAGCACTTCTTTGAAACAAAGGCTTTTGTCGACTAGGATTATTATCAGTAGTTCTCAAGCTTATACGCAGGCGACACGCTAAACAATTGAAACAAATTTGCGACACAATAAAATCACTGCTTTCGTAGCAAAATGTTTTAAATTTTGCAATTTAATGTGTCGTAGAGCATAGTTTGAGTAACACTGATCTAGAATTTAATTCTACTAATAAAATAGAATACTTTAGTCCCCTTAGGCTTAATATTGGTAAGTCATTGACAAATTTTTAAGACCAAGGTTTTTTTTGTTCATAACCATCAAATAAAAATTATTTTAACCTTTTAACAAGGATATATTCATGGATCTGCCTCTTTCCAATAGAGGAAATAGTGAAAAATACTAAAAATTTTGATTAAATTTGATCCACTTTATGATTTTAGTTAAATTTTTAATTAATGAATGTTTACTTATTTTCTAAGGGTGAAAAAATCAGAAAACAATTTTTTAAAGACTTCCTTCCACCCTAAAAATTTTGATGAATTTTTAGAGAATCCAAGTCTTGAAAATTAAAAAGGTATATATTTTGAAACACCCTGAATTATATTGTCGACAAAAGCCTCGTTTAAAAATGAAATTTTACATTTTGGCTGGTTTCCTCAAGTTAATAGCTTCTCTCAACTGTTCACCTAAATCAGGACTGACTTGAGCAAACATGTTGATTGTACGTTCTTGGATAAACTCTTCAGCATTAATGACATGCATAGCGATATTTGTAACAAGACGTTTTCTGGCAGCATCATCCAAAACTTTATTCCAAAATACAGCTGCTTGACTGAAATTATCCTCATCACCACTATCATAACGATTTACATCCCCGGATGTTTTGTAGGGTCCTTGCAAATCACGTACACGTTGTGATGGTTCAGGTCCACCATAGGAGTTTGGATAGTAATTTGGTGCTCCTTTTTGGTTGTCATTAAAGCGGCCAGGTCCATCTCTTTGATAATTTTTTACACAAACTCCTTTTGGAGCATTGACTGGTAATTGCATAAAGTTGGCACCCAAACGATGACGTTGAGTGTCACCATATGAAAACAGACGTCCTTGTAACATTTTATCAGGTGATGGTTCAATTCCAGGAACCATATTTGCTGGAGACATTGCCATTTGTTCAACTTCTGCAAAGTAGTTTGTTGGATTTCTGTCGAGAACTAAACGACCAACTGGAATCAATGGGAACATTTTTTGAGGCCAAACCTTAGTCAAATCAAATGGATTCCATTTGCAATTTTCAGCTTCTTCAAAAGTCATTACTTGAATAGACAAGTTATACATTGGATAGTCTTTACGAGCAATAGCATCGTATAAATCACGAATTGCATAATCAGTGTCATAATGTTGCAAGTAATTTGCTGTTTCAACATCCAAATTTTGAACCCCTTGTGCACTCTTGTAGTGGAATTTACAATAGACAGCCTCACCCTTACAATTGATCAGTTTAAAAGTGTGACCACCAAAACTGTTAAGTAAATGTAGAATTGTTATGGTCTAAACTCTACAAGCAGCTAATAACTTATGCTTACCCATGCATGAAACGATAACCGTTTGGAATTCCACGATCACCAAACATGTGAATGAGTTGATGAGTTGTCTCGGGTCTTAAAGTGTTGAAATCCCAAAAAGCACTAGCATCTTTCAAGTGGGTTTGTGGATTTCTCTAATTGATTATAAATTTATTAAAACAAAAAATTTATCGATTCTTGAAATTAAATGTTAGTGCTGAACTCACCCTAGTGTGCATCAAGTGTGGGAATAAAATTGGATCACCTTAATGAAATAAAAATAAATTATATTTACAAAAATTAAAAAAATAATAATATGAGATCTTACGAATGAAGAAGATTGGACTGTTATTGCCAACTATGTCCCAATTGCCATCTTCAGTGTAGAATTTGACAGCGAATCCACGAAGATCTCGAACTGTATCAGACGAACCGCTTTCACGAGCTAAATTGTCTCATTTAATTGTAAGAAAATTATTAAAATTCAAAAAGTATGACTTACCGACTGTCGAGAATCTTACAGCTATGGGCTAGAAAATATTTATTTATTAAATTTCAGATGAATTCAAATAAATTCAAATTCAACTTACCGTACGCTTACCAACAGTGTCAAAAAGCTTTGCAGCACAACATTTTGTAATATCGTGAGTTACTTGGAAATATCCAAATGCACCTGCTCCCTATATTGATTATATTATTATTATTATTGACACATTTTTATAGAAATAAAATACTAATGGCTATTATTAATTTAGAATGTATTTATAGAAATATTCGATAACATGTAAAAGCAAATAAGTAAGTAATTAACGAATCAATGTTCTATTTTAAGACTCTTATTTTATTTTTAGCGAATGAATGACTAAAAATAGAAGTGCGGAAAAATTAAATTAAAAAAGCTTTAGATTTGACGTGTTTATAAAGCTCAATCCGCAGTTCAATGATCGAAGTTAAGGTCGTTCACTTATACAGTATCAAATTGCAGCATATATGGGAAAATAATTCGATATTGTCTCGACTTGATATCACCAAAAAAATTAAAATCTGTTACCATTAGGAAAATGAACCTTACCTTGGCATGAACAACTCTTTCGGGAATTCTTTCACGATCAAAGGACGCAACTTCGTCAATATAATTGATATCTTGAAACAGCATAGGACCGCATTTTCCAACAGTTTGTACACTTGTTAGTTCGGCGACTGGGGCACCTGAAGATAGAGTTGCAACTCCTGCATCACTCTAAATAGTTTTTACAAACATAAAATATCAATAAAGGTTTAGAAAATCAATTTATTTTGTCAATTATTCGAAGTTATATTATTTATGATAAGATAAAAAGACCATTATTGTCTATGAAGTTTTACAAAAGCTTTGTGCTGCTTTGAGTTTATCATAGCCTTATCATATTGGAAAAATCAAGTCCTGGTAAGATCAAGTAGCTTTTCACAGTTTTAGATAAGTTTTATTTTTACTTCCATAAAGTTTATTTTTAGTAAGCGTCGGTCTATTTCTGTTCCAAACAATTATTAATAGAAAATTAATTTCATTTAATTCATTTTATCGTTGAATTAAAGTTAAAGATCTTTTGGTGTTGCCGAAGCCAGTTTTCATTTGTCATTTAATTGATCTGATAACAACTGTATTTTTGCACAATAAAAATCAAAAAATAATTTTTCTCTTAATATTCCGTTTTTTATCTGTCGTTTTTAAGGATTGAAAATAGACTTGTTAGTCCCTACGCTCGAAATTCCCACGAAAATCAAAGCTAAGCTTAGCTCGTGAGTTGTCAAACGTATTTTATATTGCTTTACAGAATGAAGATTGTGCCGCACGTGTTTTTAAAATATCGCATCGTTGGTTTGATAAGCAATGTTAAGGAATTAATAATCGAAAATGATTTTTTTTTCTATATGAATTGATTTCATGTAAAGTACAAAAATATTCATTAAGGGGTCGTTCGCAAATTACGTTACGCTTTAGGGGGGAGGGGGGGTTGGAGAATTTGTGACAGTCCAAATACAAAATTTTTCTTTTTTTTGGAAAATTTGTGACAAGGGGGGGGAGAGGGGGTCTAAAAAGTCGTTTTTTTGCATGACGTAATTTGCGAACGACCCCTAATTTCTTTTGTCAGCATAATAAAATAAGCTAATACATATTATTCCGAAATAAAAATCGGATTTAATGTTGAAGAATTTTCGCTACAAAAATATTTGAATTCTATAACCTGAAGTTAGCTGCAGTATTGGAAAATTTGAATTTAAAAAGACAGTTGAGTGAAGAACATGGTTGTGAAAAGAACGGATCTGAAGAAATTTGTTGAAACTAGCGAATTACTTATTGGAACAATTAAAGGAATAATCAGAAACTTGAGGAGAGTCAAGAAATATTAGTTAGTTTCAGCAGAGACAGTATCTTATTCGATAAACGTCATCAAATAATGAGTGCTAATAAATTCATATTTATGTGATTACATACATTAAGTACACATTTTATCAGGTTTGGTGCTGAATATTTTGCTACATAACAACCAAAAAACTATATCGAAACATGAAGAGTTAAAAGTATTATAAAAGGTTTATTTGAGATTTTTTTTTCAAAAACAGCACTGATTTTTTATGTAAGATTTCTTCGCAGTTTTTTGGTAGGACAGTCCTATTTTTCAACAAAAATCCCACGTCTTACTTTGAATTCCAATAGCAACTTTTAGGATTATTTTTATTTTTAAAAATTAAAAATGGTAAAAATCGCGATTTTTACAATTTTTTTATTTATTTCTTTTGTAAATAGCCTTACAGATGTACTACAGCTTTATTACTTAATTTATATTTAGCAACTAAATGCTGTAATTTATATTAATTGGTTCACATCACAATAACTCTCAAAAAAATATTTTCTTAATCTATTTTAAAAAGACTTACTTGTGTTCTTAGTTACCTGATTCAACGAATTATGCATTACAAATCCTCTTATATAAAAAGTCGATAAAAAATGTATGAAGAAATCGTAAAAAATGCGTGGAAGTTTACGAAATTTTTACGGCAGTGTCTGACCTTTGATAATTTACAAATTTTATAATTTTGTTACTTGGAGAAAAAAATAGTAATTTTTTCGATAAAAAATTCATGATCAGTCTAAGTACAATAAATATGTCTATATCTTATCATAAAAGAGTTCAAATAAATTATATTTAATACTTCCTTAATGCACAAACAATGCACGTATACTGATTACGCAATTAATGCCTTTTTTTCTAATAAAATTCCTTCAGTTTTTTCTGTATTTTTTTTATGTCTCAAATAAACTCATAATGGATCTGTGTGATCATACCTCCTGTTGGTCCTTAAATTCTCTTAGTTGGCACTGAGCAGACATTTTTTAATTATGTTTTTACCACTGAAACTGTGAAATAAATGATGAAGTGAAATGCTCTAACAGTGAATTTATAGATTGTAAAAATGATAAGGTTCAATCTACCTCTCTTTCTGATCAAACTTTCGTTGCGTTTTTCAACACGCTTTTATTCAACATTTAAAACAATTTTATAAAATATGAATTTATTGAATAAAAAAATTCGTATACATCTATTGCTATCTTGACTATGGACTTGACTAAAAAAATTTTTTTTCCTTTTGCCCCTTTAAGTTATGCCTACATATTTGAACGTTTCTTAATTAAAAAGTCTTATCTGATTTTCAAATCAGAAATTCAGATTTCGAATTATGCTTGATATATCAAAATGTTGCATTTTGTATCCTTATTAGAGTAAGAAACATCTAAAGTTCCAAATCAGAACTGACTAACTCCAATAAGTGTTTTTAATGTGCCAAATTCAAAGTCAACTTCAAATGATCATAACTTAAAATTTTGATCTTCGATATTTCAGTAAGCAGGTCAGTTACAAATTTGTAGTAAACACTAAAGTCTGTAATTTTTACAGCATTATCGGAAACATAATGTATGAGGACCTAATTTAAACTCAAATTTATGTTTTCGGTAATACATCATTAAGTGAAAAATGCAATACCCTGTGCAATACAATTTTAATGAATTTGAAAACTTTTGGTACAAAACACATTGAACCAGAATTTGCATCACATTAACAAACATTTACGCATTAATGATAATAATAATTTTAAAGTGGTCCAATCATGAATGTAAAGGACATGAACGATGTTAGTCTGTTGTTAGTAATAAAACAATGATTGAACTCTTTTCAGAACACCAAATATTCTTTTACAAATGAATAAATGTAAATGCAACATTTTAAAGAAGAAAAAGCCATCTCAGTAACCATTGAAATTTTTTTTTCAGTCTTTGTTTTTTCTCAAACATGTTGAGTACATGTTTCGTCGATTGAAGGTGCTGAGTTGGTTCATTTCCTTAATTTCGGATGGTAAATTTTATTTTCGATACATGAGACATTATTTTGCGTAACTTTACTTATGTACATTTGTGGACTTTAAATAAATTCTGACGATTTGTTTGCAGTCTTTCTATTGGAAGTCTCTCCATCGGTGATGTTAAAAATCTGTTTTGTTTGATGATCAGTAAGAATAGAAGAACAGAAGGAATAAGCTTTTTCTAGTCAAGACATCGGATGCATAAAATGCGAAGAGATCTGTTGTTGGACAGCAAATTGGTGTACTATTTTGCAGTCGTTGAAGCCTCTTGAGATCACCTTCGTTATATCTTAGCAAAATAAAGCTGCAGTACCTCAAGTGTCTATGGATGTGAAGAAATAGAATTTCTTTAGTGCTGTGACTGGAAGTTTATCCTTCATGTGAATTATTGCTTCGATTCCTTGATTTAACTTCGAGATCAAGACATCAATATAGCCGTTAAAATGCAGTTTATGATCAATTATGATGACTAGGTAAGTCAATTGAGTTTTAGATTGAAAACCAGCACTGTTAAGAATTATTTTAATGTCTTCAATTTCAGATTCTCCAAAACACATGTAAAATAATTTGTTGCAGTATATTTCGAATCCATTGTCGCTATAATATTCGAACAGCTTATTTGGCAATTGCTGCAGTCGAAGCGAATTCATGCCATCCTCAGCATTATTAGTCTTATATATCACAGTTGCCCCTTGTGCCACGCTTTCATTGATTGGAATTAATTTGTATAAACTGAAGTCGGTTCAACAGGTAACTTTTAATTAATTTATAAGCTCCAATTAACAAAATATAATTCATGGCAGCCTGTGAAGCTGTATTGTAAGTGATTGCTTACGAAGAAGTCATCAATATGCAAATTTAAATTTGTCTGTAATTTTCAGGTTCCATTTTAGATCCCTTTTTATGGATGGGAATTACTTTGGCTAATTTGAGTGCATTAGGAAATTCACCGTCATCTATCATTCAATCATGGAACAAAGAAGTCAGCTGCTCACTGACGTAATGGAATTGGAATGTGCCAGACAAGCAATTCAGAAATTGGTATGTTTATTTAAGAAATTTGATTCTAGATTACTTAAAGCAGTGTTGTCCAACCTGTGTGCCGTAGAAATTTTTTGAAAATAACACGAACCGCACGTTGTGTGCGGTTTTGGTCATGGTTTACCATCAAAGTGTGCCGTGGCTCAAAAAGGTTGGACAACACTGACTTAAAGCAACGTTGTAATATTTATTTCCATTAATAAAAGTTTTATTTTTATTTTCCAGGTGATTGACATATCTCAAAGTTTGCAGCGATGTATCATTCATATTCAATGTCGATAGGTACAGCAATACATCCTGTCGCGTTTGTCATCATTCATAAATGCATTTGCAGTTTCCTCTCGAAAATTGTTGGATCTACGAGCTGAATTCATACTCTCGGTCGTCATCATATGCAGTTTCTTCAGAATTTTCGGATTTCGTGAAATCCGGTAAGAGAATATTTTTAACAGTTTGTTTTGGCACTTAATGGTACTAATCTGTGGTTTTATAATGAACTAACTACCACATATATGCTTTACAGTAGCCAAAGGGGTGATTGGGTGATTTTCCCTATATATTTTGACAATTTTTTGAATAATCCCAAATAAATTCAAAATTTTATGGAAAAACAAAAAAAAAATCATTTCAGTAACCATTGAAAAAAATTTCTTTTAGTCTTTGTTTTTTCTCCAACATGTTGTGAACATTTTTCGTCCTCATTCATCTTTGTATTAATTTTCAACATTTTTCGGCAGCGGACATGGAAAATTATCATAAAGAACTAATTTTAAGGGTAAGAAAGAAGTATTAAAATATTATCAAGCAGAAATCGAGGTCGAAAATTGCGAAAATGTACTGAAAGTAAATGACTTCTAAAAATTCAAGAAAATCATTGTTGAATAAAAATGTGAAATAAAAGGATTGGATGTTTAACTTCAAGAGAAGCATGACGACCACCACCGTAGAAATATGGACATAAGAAGGTTATTGCTTTCGGTACATGAAAATTGCAACTTTTCGATTGAATCATGGTGTCCTATGATCAAAAGTAATTTTTTTTTCTTTTAATTTTCAGTTGAAGGCATTTAAGAACTTTTCAAGAACATGACAGTTTGGACTAGAATTAATTATCGAGCCTTTTTCCTGTTATACTTCATAATACGAGACATCCTGTGTTCTTCATTTTTGGGCAACATTCAACAAGGAAGGATTTTTCATTGTGGTACTTACTGGACTGCTAAGCTGTGTTGCTGTATCAAACGTGAGATTTTAGTAGAGTTTGAACCTTGTCTGCTCAGACTGTATGCAAGTATTGCATGTAATTCTAGCACTAGTATGCAATACTTGCATCTGTTTGCGCAGACTTACATATACTTATTTACCACTTGAAAATATATGGGGTCGTTCGCAAATTACGACACGCTTTTGTAGAAGAATTTGTGGCAATCAAAACACAAAATTTTTGTTTCCTTGGTAAATTCTTTGAGCAGGTCAAAAACTTCTGCTTCTCTATCGAAACGTATTCAAAGAGCTTTGAACTTATAAGAGGCTCGCCTGTCGTTTTTTTGCGTGACGTAATTTGCGATTCAGAGATTCTGGTCTGTGGGTGATTTAAAGCTACATCCCCAATACATGATTTACAGTGGCGTAGCATTGGCCACTGATGTTTTATGAGCTTAAGTATTTTGTTAGTTGATTTGTTTTCAATATCATTAAAAAATGAAAATTATTTAATGTACTAATTGCATTTTTTTTTTACTTTTAAACTCAAGTTTCTGCAAAATTGTGCGTCTTGTAGAATGTTTATGGGCACTTACATGCTTAGTCAGGATTTGGATCCCGTAAGAAACGGCTCTTTCAGAACTGACCGATAAACCTCATGATTATTGAGTGGTAAGAGATGATTTATGTCTGAAGATCCCGTTTGTTGAACGGTATTTGTGAAAAGCTCCTTGAGAGTGACGTAGTTTGTTTTCTGCTTAGGTTATTTTTCAATTAAAGATTTTTCCTATCAAATGGATGATTTGTCTTCCATCAGTTCACATTCGAATTACTTTTTAATTTCCTTGTCATATACCATTCGTACTGAAGTTTTAATGAGTTATTTTAGTCTTGAACCAAGTCAAGATGCAAGTATTGTATACAAGAATTACATACAAATTCTAGCACTTGTATGCAATACTTGTGTACAGTCTACGCAGACTTGCATGCATAGTCCGAAACGGTTTCTAGTGTTTTTAAACCAAACATAACGTCTATTTTGTCTTCTTCACCTAATTATTTTTTATTGCATTGTAATTTTAGCGGCCATTTATGAAATGTTTGAGTTAGATGAGGATATTTCGATCGAAAAGCTCTGTTGAAAGTAGAATTGAACAAGACTGTGAGACCTTCTGATGGAGTAACCCTGACCTTGGGGAAATGAAGACAATGAAACTCAACTGGATTTTACACTCGGACATTTTACATGTTTAGCAAGAAAATGGAGGAAGAATGTATTTTTTGTCGATGTGAATTGGTAAGAAATTATTTCAGTAAAGGATCGTAAGCCTTCTAAATCACAATTGAGCTTCAATCCTAGATCGTGAAAGTTTTGTAATAAATTATTTGGCGTTATGTTACCCGCCCCAGGTATTACCAGAATATTTTTAAATTATCTTTAAATGCTTTAAGAAATTTCACCCACACAGACTTTTTACCTTAAAAAATACAGATCAATTTTGTTAAGTTGGGGAACACCAATATATTTTTTTTCCTTTTAAATTGCATTTCCCTCTTAATATTTTCAAAATGACCAATTAATTTTATTTTTATTGCATTCTACAGACCTTAAAATGAAGATTCAGAAGAATGAAGATAAAATGAAGCAGGAGAAAAACTTTTGAAGTATCGTCAAAAACTAATTCAAAGTTCAAGCGAGGGTTCAAGGTCTGAAACTTCAGTAAAAAAATGGAAGCAAATTTTTATGAGCAGGAAGAAGAGCTCAAGTATTTAACACCAATTAAAGGCCAGACATTTTTTATTAGTAGAATTTTAAGACATTCATATTTTAATGGGGAAATCATATGAAAAGGGAAATTTTAAATTATTCCCCAAAATTATAAAAACATACTTCCTGTTTTCAGGTTTTCTAATTTTGTCTTCCTAAAGCTCCAACATTTAATTTTCAATCCCAATAGCAAAGTATTCAATCGTTGTTAGTTAGAAAAACTCATTTTTATTTTTTATCTGATTACATATTTCACGGTTTCCTGAAATGCATTGCTAATTAGATTCTTGCATACCTTCTATTTCAAAGACACCCCTCGATCAGAATTTTAATTAAATCAAATAAAAATAAAGTATTTTAAGATCGAGGGTGGAGTGGAAGGGAGGGTGTCTGTTTCGTAAGCCCTTCATGATCAGTTTAAATTTATCATTTTTTTAGAGGCAGACTTGGTCGAGTAATTGACCAAAAATCAATTAGGTTTTAAATTTTAGTCTTAAGTTATATTTAAGTAGTTTTAAGAAGACGCTCCGTCCGAAGTCTTCCGACCGTTCGTCATGAAATTTTAGGAGTTAGTTTAAGAATTAATATTTTCATTTGTTCTGTTTATCTTGCACAATCTTTTTATTTATATTTTAAAGACACCCCTCGATCAGAATTTTAGTCAGTCTTAATAATAAAAATAAAGTTTTTAAAGATCGAGGGTGGAGTGGAAGGGAGGGTGTCTGTTTCGTAAGCCCTTCATGATCAGTTTAAATTCATCATTTTTTTAGAGGCAGACTTGGTCGAGTAATTGACCAAAAATCAATTAGGTTTTAAATTTTAATCTTACACATTTACTTATTTGTTTCAATTACCAATTAGTTTAGATTTAGTCATTTTTTTATAATTAAAGTTGATTTAAAAGCTTTTTAGATTTCGCTTACTAATTAGTGTACGTTTGTCCTGATATTTTAGCAATTAGTAGTTTTAGTTTAGAATTAGTAGTTATGAATAATTAAAGTTGATTGAAGTAGTATTTTGAATAAACTTTGTCCGTTTTATTTTGTACATTCTTCCTGAAATATTAGTAGTTTTTAGTTTTAGTTTGGAATTAATAGTTATTGATAAATAAAGTTGATTGAGGTAGTATTTAGAAGTCGCTTTGTGCATAGATTTTATACATTCGTTTTGCAGTTAGTTCATTTAGTTTAGAATTAGTAGTAAACCTAAATTTTAGCAATTGGTTCGTTTAGTTTAGAATTAGTAGTTACGAATACTTAAAGTTGATTGAAGTAGTATTTAGAAGAAGCTTTGTCCATAGTATTTTGTACATTTGTCCTGAAATTTTAGCAATTGGTTCTTTTAGTTTAGAATTAGCAGTTTTTCATAATTAGATTTGATTGAAGTAGTATGTAGAAGTCGCTTTGTCCATAGTGTTTTGTCCGTTTGTAATTCTTTATAATTAGTTATTAGTTTTAATAATTAGTTTTCATAAGTCACTCTGTCGAATGTCTTCCGTCCATCCTTTATTCAGTTTTAGTTGTTAGTTTGAAATTATTCAGTTCATTTATTTCTATTCTTCTGGTTCCTTCTGAATGTGGTGTCAATACACATTTTTTTACTTAATATTTTCTCTTTTAAAGACGCCTCTCGATCAAAAATTTAATCAGTCATAATAAAATATAATATTTTTTGATCAATAGAGGAAGTGAGTGAGAGAGTCTGTTTGTTTTTGGTCGTGTTAAGTGACCGAAAATCAACTATGTTTTTGGTTAAATAGTTTTAAGGAGTCGTTCCGTCTGAAGTCTTCCGTCCTTGTCTTTATTTATTTTCTTCTCGCTTTTTCTGAATGTGTTGTCAATACACACCTTTTTCTTACTTTCTCCTTCACAGACACCCCTCGAACAATGTCATCTTTAATCAGTCTTAATAAAAATAAATTATTTTATGATCAAATGAGGGGTGTCTGTTTCGTGTAAATTCGTCTTTTATTTGATGATTTGGTCGTGTTAATTGACCAAAAATCATCTTGTGTTTTATTTTAGTAATAAGTCATATTTATTTGTAGTTAGTTACATGTGGAATTCTGCATGTCACGTAGTTAGTTTTTGATCGCTCGTATATTTTAATATAATTTTTTTCAATTAACATCATAAAAAATCTTACGACGACATTTTTATTAAATTCATTTTTTATGGCACTTACGAGCGATTTAATTTTTTTGCCATGTTCAACAGAGTTTGTTTAGCTTTTTAATTTTTTAAGTCGTAAGTATGAGCAAGGGACTGCTGCGTGGGTAAAAAATGGAGAAATTTTAAATTTCATTTAAAGTAAAATTCTTTCGTCTTTTATTGTTTTTTTTTCTTATTGTGAGTAAATACTTTTTTTTGTCTCCAATTGTTTTTCATTTACTCATTGTTAACGTAGTTTAAACCCGCAGCAAGTACAAATTTTCTCAAATTCAATTCTTTTAAAATTTTCGGAGCTTCCAATAAATCCATTATATCATAGTCTTAAAATCTGGACTGTTCAGGAGTTGTTTATATTAAGTAAGAGTCTCCAGAAGTAGCGAGAGCTCTGAATCCACTAAATTATGTCACATGCCGTTTACGGGATTACAGCATAAGGACGGTTTTCAAGAGAACGCCAATGGACCGAGATAATGAAAAGTTGCAATATCCTGCGGGTAGTGTTTCAAATAGCTGCCTCTGGCCTTTTGTACACCCTTAATAGGCTTCGCACTACGGCATGTATGTAATCCCGGTAGTGCGTTTCCGACTTGAGAAGGAGCGATTCAATAGCCAGAGAACGGTTGTACTCACTTTTATCAGTATTTATGACTTTGATCGGATTTTTTTGTTAGTAATGATGAGAATTTTAAGGGAAATGTCTTTGTGTAAATTTGTATGTCCAAGTCTCATTTAACGTAATGTTAGGAGGGCCTCTGTCTGCTCCACCTTCACGTGGTGAGGCCTGTGATCTTTTCCATGGTTCATACGATGGAAAAGAGACCAAGGGAGCAGAAAAAGTTAAATAGATTAAATTTTTGATTTCAATTTTTTGGAGTTGGAAATTTTCGATTTCAATTTTTTGGAGTTGGAAATTTTCGATTTCAATTTTTTGGAGTTGAAAATTTTTTATTTCAATTTTTTGGAGTTGAAAATTTTTGATTTTAATTTTTTTGAGTTGAAAATTTTTGATTTTAATTTTTTTGAGTTGAAAATTTTTGATTTTAATTTTTTGGAGTTGAAAATTTTTGATTTTAATTTTTTGGAGTTGAAAATTTTCGATGGGAAATGTATATTTTCAATTATTTTGTCCAGAAATCTTTCTTAATTCGGGAGATGTTATTTTTTAAAAATCAAACTCAAGAAAATGTGAATTAGTTTTGTTACACATACTCTAAAAAACAGAAGAAAAATAAAATAAAATAATTCGAAATTCTAAAGATATTTATGGAACTATTAGGAATTATTTTTCTTTTTGTATATTTTTTGCACAACACATCCATATTTCCCTTCGATATATTAAGCATATGAGAAAAAACACATAATGCTTTAGAGCATGGTGTTGTGGATATATTTATGTGCTGATATCCTGAAAAATAATTTTTTTTGTAAATCTATTTTTAAAAATTTGATTAGGTATAAAAATCATAAACAAAATTGTATATCAAAGTGAAAATTAATTAAATTTTTATTGAATTTTCGTTCCATGATCAAAAAAAATTTTATTAAAAATCAAAGTCGATTAAAATAGAAAAGTATCCCAGTAATAATAATGCATAGTCCCAGAATATAACATAAATGGTAAAATCATAAGAAAAGTCGCGTTTAAAGTTTACATCTTGGCTGATCTCTTCAAGTTGATTGCATCTCTCAGTTGTTGACCAAATTCAGCAGAAACTTGTGAGAAGTTCTTGATTGCACGTTCTTGAATGAATTCCTTAGCATTAACAATGTGACCAGCAATGTTTGAAACAAGACGTTTTCTTGCAGCATCATCCAAGACATTACTCCAGAAAAGAGCAGGCTGGCTGTAATTGTCCTCATCTCCACTATCATAACGATAAACTTCACCTGACAATTTGTATGGTCCTTGTAAGTCTCGTGTACGTTGTGATGGTTCAGGTCCTCCAAAAGAGTTTGGATAGTAATTTGGTGCACCTCCTTGGTTGTCATTAAAGCATAATGGTCCGTCTCTTTGGAAATTCTTAACACTCACACGATATGGACAGTTAACAGGCAGTTGTAAGTAATTAGCACCCAAGCGATGACGATGTGTATCAGTGTATGAGAAGAGACGTCCTTGCAACATCTTATCAGGTGATGCTTCAATTCCAGGTACCAAGTGTGATGGACAAAATGCAATTTGTTCAACTTCAGCGAAATAATTGTTTGGATTTCTATCCAGCACTAAACGACCGACTGGAATCAATGGATAGTCTTTATGGGACCAAACTTTTGTAACATCAAATGGATTCCACTTGTAGCGTTCAGCTTCATCGAAAGTCATTACTTGAATGAACATGTTATAAACTGGATTATCACCACGAGCAATTGCATCATAAAGATCACGAATGGAATAATCTGGATCAGATCCTGACAAGTCATCAGCTTTCTTAACATCCAAGTTTTGAATTCCTTGTGCAGTCTTGTAATGGAATTTACAATAAACAGCTTCGCCCTTGCCATTGACCATTTTGAATGTGTGTGAACCATAACTATGTTTTGTACATAACGAGTAATTAAATTATTCTATGCATAAATAGATTTATGCTTACCCATTCATGTGGCGATAACCATTAGGAATGCCACGATCACCGAACAAGTACATGATTTGATGTGTTGTTTCTGGTCTCAATGTAATAAAATCCCAGAACATGTCGGGGTCTTTCAAGTGAGTTTGTGGATTTCTCTTCTGTGTGTGAATGAAGCTTGGGAAAAAGATTGGATCACCTTAAAGGTAAGGAAATAAAAAGTTCATAAACTAAAATAAGTTGAAACTCAATAAGAATCTTACGGATGAAGAAAATTGGAGTGTTGTTGCCAACCAAATCCCAAATACCATCATCAGTGTAGAATTTAACAGCAAAACCACGAGGATCACGAACTGTATCAGCTGAACCGCTTTCACCACCTGATATTCGGTAATTTATCAATTAGTTACAAGAAATTGCATCAAGCTACTTACCAACAGTAGAAAATCTTACAGCAATTGGCTGTGAAATGGAAATAATTTTATAAGATTTTTAAAAAAGTTTAAAGGTGAATGCAACTTACCGTGCGTTTTCCAACTTTCTCAAATATCTTTGCAGCACAGTACTTTGTAATATCATGAGTAACTTCGAAATAACCAAATGCACCTGCTCCCTAAAAATTAAGATTAAAAAACGTTATTACTAGTTGGTCACACACATGAATCCAGTCTTTTAAGGGGAAAGAGTTTATATGGAAGCGTTACTAGTCTAGGTCAGTCGAAATTAAGGTTTCAAAAATGACCGCTTTTCAGTAATATATCTCAATAAACTGGCGTATGGGGGCCAGAGCTTGAGTCGATACTGAGATTTAGCACTGATCTAAATGCTCACCAAAATGAACTTCGTGGACGCCATTTAGTGTGGAGAAAATCATGATTTTAAATTCATCATTTCACTAACCTTAGCATGAACAACTCTTTCTGGAATTCTTTCACGATCAAAGTGTGCCATTTCATCAATATAGTTAATGTCTTGCAAGAGGATTGGACCTCGTTTTCCAACAGTTTGAACGGCAGTCTTAACTCCTATTGGGGCGCCAGTTCCGAGGGTGGCAACAGCTGATCCATTCTAAATTTAGAGAAAATGAAGGAAAAAGCAAGTAAGTGATCTGTAATGAATTTTTAAAATGAAAACAAATATTGTTCTGTATTTTTTAAAATTCCTCCGACGTCGCACGTCGTAAACAACATCTAATTCCTTAAACATATGCTAAAAAATTTAAATTTAGCTAGTAATTGCATTTTCTCATGCATGCATAAATTACTTAATGCGTGGTATTCTAAAAATAATTCAACAAATTGTGATGAAATGTTCTTGCATTTTAAATATGCAGCACAAAATTCTTTGTAATGAATGTAATTATTTTTGAGGTGAATTTTTATGTTCTTGTATTTTAAAACTTATTACATTTAATTGCCAATTATGGTGGGTATTAAGAGCGTGCCAAAAACGCACGTTTTGCACGAGCTAATGGTGAATTAAATAAATTCATTCTGACCTCCGATTTGACCACTAATTCGTCTTGTGTTTTGCTTTTGTGAATTTCTTTGCTTGTTTATGAATAATTTATTCGTCTTTAAAGTTAAGGTCAGACGTTTTAGAAAAGTCATAGTACAATTTATAGGAAGTTTGATTTTAGGTTTTATACCTTAAAACTGTAGATAAATTTTTAATTTTCATGTATTTTAAAAAGAATTAGTAATAGATCTTGAGACTAAACCTAGGGGGTGGGATGGGTGTCCTTCAACTTTTTGGAAGGGTAGAGACTTCATCACTCGAGAGATGGGTTGAAAAATCTCACTGATAGACGAATAAATAAATGACTTTTTAGTATAAATTGTCGAGAGGCTAAATGCACATGGAAAATTATGACGTTAAATTGATTTTCAGTTATCAAACGCACAGGTCTTATCTTGAAAGAACTTGAGATAGGTAATGCTCGAATTTCAAAAACATTTCCTATATTTCTAAGCAATTGTGTTATTTCAGACTGGGACCAATGAAATGGCAAATTTACTAATCAGTAATTAGCTTTGCTAGCACTTAAAACTTGTTAATCCTAGTATATGACGAAGAATTACCAAAATATTGTTTAATATATAAAAAGTTCATGCTTAATACTATTTATTTTCAGTTGCTAGTTGAACTGCAGTTCAAAAAACATTTAACAAGAATTTTCTCATCAGAATTTACATGAGCCAATGTTCATTGGATGTACGCTAGTATTAATTTGCCAAAAATTGAGGGGTTGGCCCACAAATTGCATCTAATTGAATGCAATTATTTTATAAAAAGATAACTTGCTTAGGGGTCGTTCGCTTTTTAGGGGGAGGGGGTCTAAGATTTTGTAACAGAATAAAGTAAAAAAAATTGGGTTCGAAATTTGTAACAAGGAGGAGGGGGTCTAAAAAGTCTCTATTCTGCGTAACGTAATAAGTGAATGACCCCTTATATTGCATTTAATTTGTTCCATTAAGCTAAGAAAATATTTTGGTCTATTTACGATGACTCAATGCTTGAGTCGTAATATTGAGATTAACGTCAAACTTTCTATAGAATTCTTTTAAAATTCACAAACAAATTATTGATTCATAAGCTTCTACAATGCATAGTATTAAATAAATAATTTTTTTTACAATTATAATTGATTAAAGTGCATTTCAATTGCATTCAACAGAATAATTTGTCATAATTAGACTTATTTGATTATTTTGCATTAGAACTAGTATTTAACTCTCCACATTCTAAAATAATTAGAATTTAAATTTTACAAATATTGTGTGACCTTCAAAACATTACTTATCTTCATTCTTTATCAGAAAAAAAAATCTATAAACAACCGCTTAATCCTCGTGAGATCAACTAGCTTTCCTCTGCCCCATGAAAAACCGCATAGTAACTTAGATAAACTTTACTTCTGTTTTTAAAGAATTTTATCTATGGTCTGTTTCGGTTTAGATAATTGTTTAATTGTGTGGAAATGGTTTTAAAAGGCACGTCTATAATGGTTACAGCATTTTGTTTTCAAACAATTTACAGTTGATTGTTTATATATATTTGTAAATTACTATTTTCAGTTAATCTACTTATCAGCAACTCAATTAACAGAACCTAGATAAGATGCGAAAAAATCAAACAAAATGAAAGTCAGATAAAATAATTAAATGCTAAATAAACATTTCCAGTCAGGCATTTATCTCATTTATATGACATCTCATTGTGAATGCAAAGAAAGAAAATGGAAGAACATTAAATACATGCATACTAATAAACTTTACATAACTTCATAAATCAGAATACGCTACGATTACGTACTAAAAGTTCACGTTGACTTAGAATGAGAAGATGAGAGAAGACAAGTGAATTGAGAAAGAACGAAAGCGGTGAAAAAGAAAGGAACACAAACAAGTTTTTTTTTCAGTTTTGTCGATCAAATTGTTCCTATGTAGCGTTATTATGCTGCATGTTTATTAAGTCTCATTGAGTATAATTCGGACGTAAATTTAAAATTTTATTTTATAATGAATAGTGATAATGAAATTAAATTATTTGCACTAATGTGACGTCGTGATAATTTTGCAACAGTTTTTGAAAATTTCATATCCAACTTGGTGAAATTCTAGTTCAAAATTCTTTATAGCTTACTTAAAAGTGAGTATGGCTTAAAATTTTCAAACTAAACATTTCAACAAGTACCTTGAATCTTCAGAATTTTAATTGCTCAAATGAACTAATTCTATTGCAAATTATTGGAACCCGTACCATGAAAATTTCTTGCATTCATGCTTATATTTAATTGCATTGATCAGCATTGATGAACAAGCTTACAGCATAATCTAGAGCAGTGGAATCAGTGGTGTAGTAAGGTCGAGTAGCTGACACCCTTTTACATTATTAAGGGGCAAGTAAGGCAAGTGTTTATAGAAGAATGAATTTTCATATAAAAAGACGCAAATCGCAAATAAAGAAGCTCCAAATACATATTAGATATTTTAGTTCAGAAGAGGAGATGGCAGTTTGGTAGCAAATTCCCTCTCCACCTCTTGGTAGAATTCAATTTTGAAATTATTGCTACGAAATTAAGCTCATGGTGTAATCTGAGGTCTTTTAGAATTAGATTTCCCAAAAAAATATTTTTTACTTCCACACATCAACTTTCATATCAATAATCCATGAGTGATCCAGCACCATATAAAATTACAAATTATGATTTCTGTTCAATTTTTCACACGAATCTATTAAACATTGGTAATAACCTTGAAATTAATTCCTCGAATGTAATCAACAGCTGATATAAATAATTAACAATATTGTTAGTCGTGAATCATGATAGCCAACTGTCTTGTGACGAGAGTAGAGGTGCAATATGTACATATCAAAAATAGATCTTCTCATAAATATCGAGATATGACACAATTCTATTTACATGGCACTTTCAATACAATAGCAAATGTCCATTATCAATTAACAAAATGATAATTAAGTATTTCTCACAAGGCAGTTCTTTGAACAACCAAATTCTCATAAAAATATTGGCAAATCATACGACGCATTGGCTCATTTATAAAGCAATATTAAATTGACACAAGTTAAGCATATGTTAATAAAATTCACTTCTACTTTTCAATAAGTGCAAAATATTTCCTCTGTTGCTATTGTTTTCTTATTCTCATGATTAATTCCAGAGTTGTTGCTTGCATTTGGAATTGTTTAGTTATTTGAGACGGTTTAGAGTAAATTAGTCATCGTTATGCTGAGCATAATTTTTTTTAAATCAAAAGTCAAGCATACTTTAATAAAGTTCTATTTTGTCTCAATATCCTCTTCTGGATATGTGTTTAACTCATGATTCAAGAATTGTTTATTGTAATGTTGTGAGCATTGTAGCGAATTCTTGTCCTATCGAAAAGTGGGAATCGAACCCACAATGTTCTTATAATAGATATCTGATCTTTTGCCTACTACTAGGCCTTACTCTCACTTTGGTAGATTAACCTACATAAAGCTATATAATAAGCTGTTGATAGAGACGGTATGACACTTGGTATTAGTAATTAGCAGACGGTAGCCAGCGACAGTGCTAGTTATAGACGTCATGGATCACAATTGATCTGTACGACCAGCAAAGTAAGTAAGTATAGTGATACCCACCCTGCTCAGACAATACATTTACAAAGCATTTTAAGAATTGCTTTATGCAAATTTTAAATCAGTAAGGGGTCGTTCACTTATTACGTTACGCAAAAAAACGAAATTTTAGACCCCCCCCTCCCCCCTTGTTACAAATTTTCCAAGAAAAATTTTTTTCTTTGTTTGACCTGTTACAAAATCTCAGACCCCCCCTCCCCCCTAAAAAGCGAACGTAATAAGTGAACGACCCCTAACTCGGTCATTTTATTAAAAGTGAAATTTTGTACCGGTTCCTTAGAATGATAAGTACGAAGTATTGAAGGGCGAAGTGTAGAATGATAAGTATGTGTGAAGAAAGCAACACAGGAGTTTAAGAGATAAGATTACAAAGTGACTTAAATTGCTCTTATCAAAATTATTTTTGCAAAGTTCACTTAAACATTTTTCAATAAATTTCAATATCGTGTGAGGTAAAAGTGCAAAATAGAGGATAAAAAGTGTCGGAATTACATAACAGAAGTATCAATTTGTCAATAACAAATAAGATTCATGTTCTGACAACTCAATTGAAATTGCATGTTGCATTTATTATCGATTCCTTTTTGTGTTTATTTCGCATTAAAAGAAATAATGCATTGATACCGGCTAATAAAAATGCGAGAAAGACACAAGAAAACAAAATTCGAAAAAAATACACACAAAAAGAATTCGATGGTATCAAAGTTCACCGTACCTTTTGTTGTTTCTTAAAGTCACTTAGTTGATTTGATGAGGCAGACATTTTTTCGTGTTTTTTTGTACACTTTTTTCTATTAATTAAAAATTAAAACGTTTTTTAAAATAATTTTTGCAGAATTTTTTCGAGGCACTTACACACAATTAATTTCTGGCTGTTAATTGCACGGAAACTGTACAACAAATGGTGAGTCGAAAAATATTTAACTGTGAATTTATAGATTCTAAGACCGATAAGTTGTAGAGCTTCTCTCTTTCTCTTCAAGTTTTGTTTTTTTGTTGTGTATTTTTTGAGTATGTAGTGGGTCTCTCTATTTGTTTTGGTACAATTCTATTTGTTTGTTGATGTTTTTAGATTTAACTTCGACTAACTGGCTCAGAAAATATCGAGATTTGTCTCAAAAATTCAATTTAATTTCCTCAAAAAATCCCTCATTTAAATCAAGTGCCACAAAACATCCAAAAAATTTCTCGTACGAAAAAAAAGTGTGAAACAAAAACAAATGAGATGCGAATCGCTTGTTTAGAACAAAATATTTGATGATAGTCATGATACATTTAGTACAATTATCATACTTCCCTTAATATTTCTAATAAGAAACAAGACCTTGATATCTTCGTACTCAGATGTGTTGTGCACGATACGTTATGTTTTGGTAAAGAAGAAAAATGAAAGTAAATTGCATTTAATTTATCGTCAGTGATAACAGATGTAATAATTTCTTATGGAGGCATTGACTAGAATGAGGAACATCATTTATAATAATTTTTTTGGCAACATAATGAAATAATGTTCTTCTCACTTGCTGTGTTGTGATGTTTCTCAATTAAAGCGGATGGAATTTTTATTACAGGTTGAACGTTGTCTCTTAAATTTTTGAGGAAGAAGAATGAAGGATTCTCAAAAAGTGTTCCTTGACTTTGGTCTCAGTTCAGACTGTTAGTCAAGTTGAGTTAGGCGTGTAGCCAGGAGGATTGGAGATAAATGGAGATTACCTCAAGGTGATAGTCAAATAGGAAATTTTGAGAACCTTCCAACAGTATTGAGATTTGACATGAACCAAACCTACAACAAGTTTCTTCCAACAATACGATTGAATGAGATATGAATCGATCTTTCAACACTCAATATCCTTAATGACATAACTGGCATTGCCCTGCAATACAACGCTGGATCAAGATCAATAAAGCCATCTACTTTTATTACATCCAAGGATCAATCAGAAGAGGAAATTGAATCGTTTCTTGAACATCTTAAGAATTTCAACAATTTAAACGGTGAAACTTTAATGGAAAAACTTATTGTTGCACATGAGGTAATTTGGTCGAACGAAAAGAAGGAAGTTAACGAGGAAGGATACTCAGTCTACTTATTAAGCCTGAATCTTAGTGATATTTTGACGAATGGCAAATCAATTAAAGCGATATCGAATTATATCTCATATCATTTGGAATCAAAATTGATTTTTTTTCTTATCTCCTTTCTTTTTGCATAATCTCTCATTATAATATCATCTGATTACTTCTATTCAATGTAATTCTTTATCTTTATATTTACATTATAATTATATAGCTGACAGGTTGTCAACAAAAAATTTGAAAATCTCTTCCTAGAAAAATTTTGAGCTACACCCCTGAGTCAAGTCTAGTCAACTTAAACTTAACAAAAATTTTTCCTCACCTGTTTTATGTGACTGACCAAAATTCTTTCCAATTCCAATTCTTTTTATCATCAAAATCCTCATTGGTATATGCTTCCCATAAAGTAGTTAAAACCTACTCAGGAAATTACTAAAAATAAATATTACAAATAAATTAATTCCAGAAATTCATATAAATTCAGGGGAGGAATAACGCAAAATTTAATTTACAAATTTTTGAAAACATGGTAACTGAGATGCATTTTTCAAGTACACCAATTTGCAAAAAAACTGTTGGAAAATGAAAATTTTTATCAATTTTTATTTCTTACAGTTTCAGCTTGAAAAAAATCCAGTGAAGTAATTAGGAATGTTTATTCCTTCATGTTTTTAATCAAAAATTTCAACTTGGTTGGTTAAATTGCAAGAAAAGTGAAAAAATTTAATTTTCTTTTTTAGTACTTGAAAAATGCATCTCAGTTATTATAACATGTCTCGAAAAATTTGACCCTTATATTTTGCGTTGTCCCCCCTGTATAAATTTAGAAAAAAGTAAATTTTATCAAATCTCCCAAAATTTATCACTAAGATTATGATATAATTAGCTTTTAATCTAAACCAAAGCTCTGGTTTATCTTCGAGTACTTTTTCTACCGAATGTCATTCATTACTTGATATCACAATATGTTCATTATCTTAATTTAATATAGGTACCAATTGAAGAGAAAAAGAACTTATTTGATAACATTCACTACAAAAATAAAAATGAAAAATTGAGTAAATAGAAAATAAAAAAAGAGTCATGTCAGTTGGCATTTAGTTTTCGAACGATCAACAATATGAAATTATTCATTTATTTTGTTATTGTCACTATTGAACTTTGGACTGGTTCTGTTAATTCAGCTTCGGTTATTGAAAGGAATCAAAGCTTGTTTCCACTATCAATCATTCACATCAACGATTTTCATGCAAAGTAAGCATTTTTTTGCGAAAGCAAACTTATTACATTTTAACAACTTTATTTACTCATCATTGTTACAGATTCGAGCAAACAAACTCAGATTCCACTAGTTGTAAAGAAAAATTAGGACAGATATGCATCGGTGGCATTGCTCGAGTAATGACAATGGTCAAACAGTTAAAAGCAGAGCGCGAACGAGAAAATAAAAATCCAATTTTCCTGAACATTGGAGATAACTTTGTTGGATCACTTTGGTATGAATTATTTGGATGGAATGTAACGAGTCACTTTTTGAACATTCTTCCAGCTGATGCTACGACCTTGGGTATGTGAAGATGTATTGTTTTAATCTTATTATTTTCGCAAAGTAAAAAATTAATGAATGTTTAGGCTTATCAAGTGGAATTGTTGCCTATCAGGTGGCAAATAGTTGAGACAGTCTAGCTCAGTTGTTCTCAAACTTTTTAGCAGACGACACACTAAAAATTTGAAATAAATATTTTCTACACAATTGGGTAAAAAATAGGATGTTTAGTGTGTCGTCAAACTTTTTGCGACACACTAGTGTATCGCGGAGCATGGTTTGAGTAGCACTGGTCTAGTAACACACTTATAAGTACTTATCATTTGTATATATACAGATTAATCAGTATAAATAAACTCTCTGCAACATCAGTCTTTAGTTAATTAATGAAAACATGACGAGATAATAATGTGGCTAATTTTTTATTATTTAAACAAAAGCCAGATAAAAACATATATTGGCAGACACAGGTTAAGTGTCATATGAAAAACACTACCCAAATTTGACGACATTGACCGATATCCATTAGCATTGCTTTAAAAGTTTTTTATACTAATTTTTTTTTTCATTTTCAAAAGGCAATCACGAATTTGACAGAGGTGTCCAAGAAGTCGTTCATTTCCTCGAAACTTTAAAGTCACCAGTACTTGTAGCGAACCTTGACGATACTGATGAACCCAACCTCCAAGGAAAATATAAAAAATCACTCATCATCGAACGTGATGGAAGAAGAATTGGCTTGATTGGAGCATTAGTTGTAGCCACAATAGAAATTTCTAATCCTGAAAAACTCAAAATTCTAGATGAAATTGAATCAGTGAAGAAAGAAGCAAGAAGATTGAAAACGGATGAAGATATTGATATCATTATTGTACTATCGCACTGTGGATTAGTCATTGACCGAAAAATGGCTCAAAATTCTGAAGGTCTTCTTGATGTTATTGTCGGCGGTCATTCACATTCTTTGCTTTACAAAGGTGAACCAGTACCTGGACCTGATACTAAGATCGACACGTATCCCATTGTGTATACACAGAATGATCACAAAACATTAATTGTTCAGGCTTCAGCATACACAAAGTTTTTAGGTGATTTGACTGTTTATTTTGATGAGGACGGAGAAATTCAAGAATATGAAGGAAATACAGTTTTTATGGACACTAGTATCATACCAGATCCACAAATTATTGAAGAAATGAAGCCATGGAAAGAAGCTGTTGATAAAATTGGACAACGAGAAGTTGGTTCCATAAAATCCATGCTTTATCAAAAGGATTGTGCATTCGGTGAATGCAACATTGGAGATTTTGTGACTGACGCCTTTCTTGACTTTATTGTTTCTCATCCTGATTTTCAAGATGAAAATTGGACATACGCAACTGTCGCAATCACAAATGCTGGTGGAATCAGAACAAACTTACCTCCAGGAGTTCTCGTTTTTGATGATCTATTCACAACTTTGCCATTCACAAACACATTGAGTGTATTTGAACTTCAAGGAAGAGATCTTTTGGAAGTTTTGCAATTTTCTGGAAATGCCTGGAGATACTACAACTTCCTTCAATTTTCCGGAATGAGAGTCGTTTACAATGTTACAATGCCTGACAATGAAAAAGTCATTTCCGTTGACGTCTTATGTCGTGAATGTGATATTCCTCGATATGAAAAATTAGACCTTACTAAGTGGTATCGATTAATTGTTCCAAGCTTTATAGGAAATGGTGGAAATGGCTATGTCATGTTTACAAGAAAGCGTAATGATCGTGCAACAAAAGAATTGGACATAGAAGTTGTTGAAGAGTATTTTAAGAAATTGAGCCCTGTTCTTCAGAAGAAGGATGGTCGCATAACTGTATTAACATGAGAGATGTAACTAATTATTTTCGTGTAATTGAAATAAATTTGTAAAATTGAAATGAGTAGGATTTGAAACTGATGTTTAAGCTATGAATTTTTTGAATTTCACATCTTTGTGAATAGTAATTTTATTTTCAATTTCAGCCATTGCATTTTTGGATGCCCAAAAAAACTTTGTGTAATTGTATGATGTCATTTAACTTTACGGGTCGTTCTCAAATGATGTCCAATTTTTAGTAAGAATTGGGATTTTGAGCTTAAAATTTTCACCTTTTAAACCATGGTGATCTGACCCCATTATACCTCATTGCAGAGTAGGAAGGGGTCATCTAATTTTTTGATGGATGCCATTTGTCTCCTTTTTCTCCAAATATTAGACTTCATTCCTAACAGACAATGAGCGTACTCACTTTAATGAGCATGCTCATAGCACAATTTTTTAATATAACTGAGCATGCTCTTTGTCTGTTAAAGTGAGTATGCATAAGCAGGAGCGTATCCAAGGTGTGTTTTGGGGGTCAAAGCACCCTCCTCGATGAAAATTTTCTTCAAGTTGCTAGGATTTTTCCAAAAAAAAGTTCCCAAAGCACCATTAAGTGCTTGCTTCCATACAAAAGTCGAAAAAAAAAATTTGGCTATGCCCCTATTCATGAGTGGATAACCCTAGCAATAAATTTAATACTCAATTTTCATTTCTTCTCAAAGAAATTGTGACTTATATTGAAATGTAGAAGAAGCTGAAAAAGGATCATTTAACAAAAAAATGCACCTGTAAGGTAGAAAAAGAAGGAAAAGCCTCTTATAAATTTTTAATTTTTTAGCGGACATTCATCAAATTTTTATTTTCTAAAACTTTTTTGTCAGTTTCATTCCTTGTTGTTTCTTGTTTCATTGTTGTGTAAAAAATATAATAATAATACCTTAAAAGTTTGTATCACAAGCTAAGGTTCGAAATCATAAGAGAAATTATTAATTAAATTTGATTTGTTTCTTTAAAAAAACTACTAAGTTATACATGATTATTAATTATTGAGGAGATTTACATTTCTATTGCAAATTAATCATATTTTTTTATAAAAAAAATTACACAGACTTCTTGCATTTTTTTTTCTCTTGTTTAAAATTACTAAAATATTTTTAATATTTTTAGTGTTTCTTTATCTCTCGAGTATAATTTTTTTTTTCTTTAAAATCAAACGCAAAAATTTGGGAGGATATTACTAATATTTTTTTTTCATCATTTATATATTTTTTTTAATTAAGGAGAGGTTTGTTATGTCTTCAACCTTCACTTCTAAATATAAATACATATCAAATGCATCATGTTTCCTATTTATTTCATCCCGTTCGTAATGATCTTAAATTGTCATTATTAAATCTTAATTAAATGAGTATAAAAAGAGATTCTTTATCTTCACACAGTTTTTTTTCTTCTTTCTTCATCATGTTAAAATAATCTTCATTGTTATAATATAATTAATAATTAAATATCATCATTTTCACTCTCTTTTCTAATAAAATGCATGTAAGTTTTCATTCATCATTAAAAACGTTATTTTTTTTCACATTTCACTGTTTTGTCATTTATCATTTATTTGTTATTAAGTAAGTAAATATTGGCCCGAAAGAACTAAACGAGATGTAAATAAAACTTGAATGGCGGGGAGCTGATTTGTTGTAAATTATTGAGTAATTACTTAATCAATCTAATTAATGAGTGAACTTTATTATTAATACTTATCAACGATGATTGAAATATTTCGAGTTAATTAATGGGTGTTTTTTTGTCAAGGTGCGATGACTTTGATGAATTTGACTGGCAAATTTTGTCAGTTGCTTCAGGCATTTATTAGATGATTTTAGGATGAGCAGGATTAGACTGGATACACAATTGTAGTTTATGAGATCAAATAATTTCAATTTCACTGGTTATTTTAAAGCTTCAACTCAGCTCTGTGATTGAAAATAAGAGCTGTGACTGTGCTTCGATCAGGACTCAGTGGCGTATTCAGGGAGGGGTTTTAGGGGTCAAAACCCCTCCCCTTTTTGGGGATTTTTTTCATTTTGCTAGGGTTTTTTAACAAATAAAACCCAAAAACCCCCTAAATTTTTCCTTCCATACTCCATATTTCAAATCCCCTCCCTCGAAAAATTCCTGGATACGCCCCTGATCAGGACTTTGTAATAAAATTTCTTAATGTGCTACTGTTCCGTTCTTCGTGAACTTTTTTTAGTCAGCACTAAAAATTACTAAATTTTTTTAATACTATAAATTTCAGTCTGTTTTGCTTGTTACGGTTTCTGTCAAAAATCGATGGACAACCTAGTTACTTGAAGTCTGTTTCAAAAGTTTCAAATTTGATGTAAAAATTTATATTTTACTTAGACTTCGTCTGAGCTATGGTTTCACTTCAAGCATTAAAATGTTTTTAATTTCATTTTTGTATGCCCTAAGCTAAAGATTACAAAAACTCAAACAAATTCATTTCGATGGGAAGTATCAAGAGTCAGACACTATAGTAAAATTCGTAAAAAATTGTACTTTCTACGATAGTGTCTGACTCTTAAAAGAAATATTAAGAAAATTTCAACTTAAATTTTGTATTATGGATGAAATTATCCTTCAAAACACTCATCCTAGATTCACCTGAATATTAACCATCATGATCCAAAAGAAAAACAATCTCTTCAAAATTCCCCAAAGCCACTATCCCTTGACATGTCATGGAGGTTCTTTTAATCTAATTGTTTTGAAAATTTCTTTCTATTCGCTGCATTTCCTAAGACGTTTCATATTTTATATTTGGAAAAGGGTTTTGGGGTAGCGATAAAATATTGATATTGAATGTAAAAGAAATCTACTAAAATTCTAATAAAATCCTTTTCTTAAAATATGCGAAAAAAAACCTTTTGCAAACATGATTAAAATTTTTTTGTTGTCGTCTTCCTTCGTCTTCATATTTAATTTAAAAAGTCCTTAAAAGCGTTGGCTATATTCTTTTGATTTTCACTTCATTTATTTCATTAAAATTAAAAACGACTCTATCGCGATTTAAATAGTATTCATCTTTTTCTTAAAACTGAATATTTTCTTTCGTACTTTCACCTTCCTTCCATATACTTTTGTTTTTTTTTTATTCCTTTAAAAGGTCATGGAATCCTACATGCATTGACACTAATAAAATTCACGAAGATTGAAAGTATGAAAAATATCCTTTTATATCCTTTCCATTCCACGTTTGAAATGCAATGAGGAAAAAAATCTTCATTTCATTTTTTTTGTTAAATTTTGTTTTTCATCTCAATTAAATAAAATTAATTATTTAATCAATCTGTTTTCATCATTCTATTATCATTATTATTTCATTTAAAATCTTCAACTATTTACAGTCGTATAAGTTAAAATTATCAAGAATTGAATCTTTTATTTGTCAGCAATCATCCATACCATCTAACGTGACGCCAACATTCTCTAGTTTATTGGCAAGATGGAGTTTTTTGCAATTGATGTCCATTTCGAGGGCTTCAATTATCTGCAGAGAAGGAAAGAGTAGAGAACGAATAGGAATAAATGTATATCGATTAGTTTTCATATATATATGGGTCCCGACGAAAAGTTTATGTTCGTGAGTGACGGTATGTTTTGTACACTTTTCTCTTTATCCTTTATAGTTACACTGAAGCAAGTTAATCCATAATATAGAGAAAAAAATTATCTATCTAATGGTATATAACTCAATTTGTGAAAACTAATAGCTGCTTCAAAAAAACACTTTAAGTAAGCGTCACTCACGAACAATTTTTGGGACTTTTGTTTGAAATTTGCTATAACTCAACCAGTTTTAAGCATATTTTTATAACTTTTTCATAGAAAGATCAGAAATTTAATTTGATCACGTTTAACATCACAAAAGTTTTGAAATTGTTAATGAAACATAGTTAAATTAACAAAAAATGTGTTTGAAAAATTTCAACGGTTTTTTAAAATTCAAATTTTTGGCTGAAGCAAAATGTTTGTTTACAAAAACAAACAAAACCGAAAATTAAAAAATCATGAAAATATGAATTAAATAGGATGTTTAACTAACTTAAACATTTAACAACGCAAACTTTATAGTCTGTTTTAAATAGTTAAGCCAGAAAAATTGTGAATTTTCATTGTTTGAGTAAGAATTTGATGAAATTAAATTTTGTTGATTTGAATGTATTAGTGAAGTTCATTCAGTTTAAAATTTGAAATTATTTTTTCCGTTAAACAAAAATCCCCAAAAAAACGTCGAGGCCCATATAATAAATTTGAAATTCAATTTTTTTTTCTCATTATTATTAGGTTTATATTTTGAACATACTTGTTCCTTATATGTCGTCACGTAGATATACAATTCTTTCAGAGCTGCGATTGTATCAAATTCATCGTTCTGTTGAATGGACAATTGCTGCATTGAAGTGCACATTTCTTGATCACTGATTTGAGGTAAACGAGCAATATCCGCATAAAATGTTGACACCATATCTCTATAATGTGGCAAGTCCTAGAGAGATTCAATAATAGAGTTAGTAAAGTAAATTGGAACAAAAGAAGGAGGAAGGCAATTGTGTAATTGAATTGAAAAATTACTTTAGCAAACAGCAATTTATTTGATGGCGAGTCCTTTCCCAAACGATGCTCATTTGTTGAACATGCATCCATAAATGTTTGAGCGACTACACTTAGGCACGCATCTACTGTCACCGTCTTATTTATATCAAATATAAAATCTGGATTCTTTATGAAATTCACCCAAAACCTCAAGGGCAAACTGTGTTGAGTTGAGTTGAGATGTGATGTACATGTTATGAGAGAGAAATGGAAAAAGAACATAAAGCAGCAAAATTAGAAAAGATTGTAATGTGATATACATAAAAGAGGAGTAAAATCGTCGTTTATATACCTATTTGACTTCCAGGCATGAATGATTTTTGGATCATTAGTCTCCGGATGTCTACGAGCAGCATCATCGAGTAAATCGAAAAGCCATTTTACGGCAGGTGGAAGTTTTTCATTCACAGTTAAAATTGTTGTAAAGAAATCGTCTACAAATTTCTGTATCGTTCCTTTCGTTGCTAACAGCCGTGTTAAGTAAATTTCTGGAATGGCTTTATGTGTCCTCTCTACAGTTGCATTATTATTGTTATTGGACGGTGGTAAGAACGGATGATGCGATTGATTTTTATTACCGAATGTTGTCATGCCAAAATAATGCTCATCCATATTTGACTTGACCAGATGATAGACACGACAATACTGTTGCTTATGATTACTGGTTGTGAGCGTTTGCTGCTGATTAATCAGCTGAGGATGGTGATGATGGTGCATACCTGATGAATCCAGCACGCCATTAATTAACACATGTGTTTGTGTATTGTTAATGTAATAGCAATTTGGATACATGTTTTTACTATATGTATTAATATTAAACGAATCATGCTGTCGTGCTACTAATGACATCACAGCCGATTCTTTGACTCCATAATGAGCTAATGTATTAAGTCTTTTCCACCCATTTAGGGTTTTGGTTGTCAGATCTTCATCCTGCAGTGTCAGATGTCCACCTCTACCATGCCTCCATTCGAGATCAACATCGTGTACAGATGGACGCATTGAGAATGGTGTATTTTTAAAGAGAGAATCGAGTATTTTCGATTTGACTTGTGTTATTGTGTCCTGATCAAGAACTTTACATTGCACTTTTTCTTCTAAATCATCCTGTAATATATGTAATGTCACAACATTTGTTTCTATTTGTTCTCGTAACAAACGGTCCTCAGACAATGAATAGCGTGCCTCATGTGTGATTGCATCAACTAATCCTTTCTCCACTTGATGCTTTATGGCTTTAAATAAGAGGAAGAGTGATGAGCCACTGTATTCTCTTAAATAGTTGTACATACAAATAGCCATATAATTTGTCAACATTTTCTCGACAACACTTTCTGTACGTCTCAACATCAAGTGTGGGTGTTTGGTCATCACGGACTTATCAACGAGACGTAATAGGAGCAACTTAAGAATGTCTGTTGCATATTCCATTTTATTCATTAGTACGACCATCAATAACGATGCAACGTTGACTTTATCACGAATATTAAAAGTACGCTGTGCTTCCAATGTCTCAATGAACGTTAGGAGGAAGAATTTATTATTTATAAGTTGCTCAAATTGCAGCATGGCGGCATCATAATTTGTACGTAGCATATTCATACGTCCTTTATGACCATTTAGTATCGGATGATCGGATACGCCAGGGAAGAAGACTTTCATAATATAATTGACATGATCCAATGCAGGGATTCCTTGATTCTCTAAATCCGCTGTTAAATCTAATATATCCGTTTGTAATTCAGCAAAAGCTTGTTTGCACTCTAATCGTACATTACTTTCTAATGTGTCCATTTGAATTTGTATCTTTTTATATTCACGTTCCGCTTGGGTTGTTTTTCGTCGATAAATTATCAAAATGAATACGAGCACAATAGCTAGGACGAATGTTGATGCTGCAATCACAATCATTGCTTGCGAGAAGGCATATGGCTTTAATAAATCATATTTCAAGTAGCCAAGTGGGAAACGTAATTTTTTCCCAACTCGTACGACAACTAATGGTAAATCGATATCATTTTCATTGCCATTTTCATCGGTGGACGCAGGCTGTTGAGCGGGAGGGGTGCAAACTAATTGTGCTAGTGCCAAACTCGTAACATTGCAGTGTAGTGAACCAACTGTCACAATAACATCGCTCTCGTCGCATGCAAGATTCAAATTCTCACCCTCAATGACCAATGTATCACCTTTATATAATCTTATTGAATTTAAAAACGGAAAGAATACTGGATCATCAACATATATCAAATTGCTTCTTATATGCTGGAAATGTTTGTTTAGGTCTCGTACGGTTTTCACGTTATCCATTATGAAACTTATTTGGAAATTTAATTGTGTCTCTTGTATGGCAAATGCTGCAGATGGAGCCATGTAGGATGAAGGTTGTGGTGTCATTTCTCGTGTAGCAGTTGGGTATGCATCGATGTTGCTTATAACATTACGCTTTGTTTTACTCTTTTGTGCTATGAAGTACGTACGAAATTTTTCAGTAACCGATGGCGATGGACATTCCATTTGATTTGGATTAATTACAGTACAATCTGTTCGATTAATACTATCGTCAGCGAAAATAACCTCCATTTGTGGATTTTGTATTGTATGTAGATTTGTACCGTGCACCGTTATCATGCGTCCACCACTCTTGAAGCTCTTCAAAGGCTTTATTTGCATGATTTTGGGATCGACTGTATAATTATAAATACTACAAGCACCATGACGCATACTCCCGCCATTTCCCACTCCATTATACGATGCTACCATTCCGATATCATTTGAATTATGGCCTCTTCCGTTTTTACATTGAAGGGTTCGGTTTGCGAGATCAACAATTAATGTGAGGGTTCGAATAAATTCAGGTGAACGTGAGGCGGTCGTTGTACATACAAGGCGATCGTTTGTAGCATGTGTAAGGTTAATATGGCAAATATAATCATCTAAATATGCAATAACGCTGGATCCAATATTCAAATGACGTCCGAATATTTGAAGTTGTGTGCCACCTGATTGCGGCCCTTGTGTTGGTAAAATTCGATCAATTTTAAAATCCTTGTATTGAAAGTATACATTCGACTCTGTTATTCCTGCTTCATTTCCGACTTTTACGGTTGCAGTCATTTCCTTATCAACCGGTCCCGTTCTGCATTCAATTTTTACGGATATTTCGTAATTAACTAATTCACATGGAACATTTCCTATTCGTATTTTTCCTCGTACGTCATCTTCACGTATACCAAGATTACTTCCTTCAATTGACACCAAAGTTCCACCTTCAATCGGTCCACTTAATGGCTTTATTGAGTCAATTCGTGGTCGAGGACATTCTGCAGCCGCACCATGCATGCAAGTATCATTAAATACACATTGTTTATTACACCAAGTGCATTGATATTTCTGATCACGTGTGACACACAAGCTACAGTCGGCATGTTCTTTATGTGAGCCCAGCACATCGCATTTGTAGAGTGTTATACTGATAGTATCAATATAATGATTTCTATTCCACGTTACATCAACTTTTGCTTTATATTCGTTCGTATTTGCCTCATATGAGTACTAAAAAATTACGTTTATGTGTTGTTGGGAGTAAAAAAAGAAAAAGGAGAAGTGAGAAAGAAAGGAGAAAATTAAAATTGATTTAAAAAATTAATTTCTTGACATTATAAACGACTCGCCATAATCCATATCCTATTTATTTGCACGATGATATACAATATAAAGTAATAATATAGGAACATTATGGCTATAATGTGGAAGGATAAAAAAATATAAACTATAGTAATAATTAACTTACGGGTGTTTTATCGCACACAATGTATTTATTTGCCTCAATTCGTGCTGGTAAAATCATGTGAGCACCTTCGATGTTCACAATGCATAAAAATCCCGAGTGAGCACTTTGCGGGCGTGGTAAATTAATTATTTCCAATTTTATCTCTTTTGGCACTTTATTGGGCAACAAAATTTCGTTTTTCGGTGGCTTTATGCGAGGACATTGCTATAGAAGGAATGAACAAAATAAAAAATGTTAAACACACATTGAAATTAAATAATGATGAGGATGAATGAGAGCGAAATGAGAGGAATTTTTGATTAAGTTTTAATTACAGTATACACAGATATATAGATTAAAATTGATGATACATTTATCTGTGCATGTTCACTACACAATTTTCAATTACGAATGAATTTACCAAGGATGGTAAAGCAAGAAGGAAAATCAATATTGTAAGTGAATTTTTTAAAAAATTGAAATGAGTTTATTTTAAATAAATGAAGCGACTATATAAGTTAGAATACTCCTGGCTGCCAACGATATTATAAGCTCTCAACTTGTACTTCAACAATCAATCTTAATTTTTTAGACTTACATTTTCAGCACTTATCATGCTCGCTGTGTTTCTGCATGTTGAATTTTGAAAAACACATTTATTATCGTATATGCACCAATTGCAATTCCATTGTGATTTCAAGCACTTAAAGCATGAGTCATGTACGGAACAGTCGAAGAATGCAAAGCTCCTCGATACAAAGTCCTTGTTTGTCTCACTGTGCATATTCATAGATGTGAGATGAAGATTATATTCGTTGAAATGGAAAAGGAAGGAAACGGAAAAGTTATATTTTGTTTGTACTACTCAGAAAATTTAATAAAAAAGTTTAGAATTCAAGTAAAGTCTTGAGAAGAATAAAGAATATTTTATTACTATTAGAGACATGTTATTTACCTTGAGCGAACGGATAATGGAACAAGAATGTGATCCTTCCCAAGCTCTATTGCTGGACGATATTTAAGTTGTGGTGTTTGACATATCAATCCATTCTCGGTGACTGCAGCATCGATGGGTGTTGAATTACCAAATACACATTTATATTTCGCATTTGATGGCAGCTCTGGAAGTGTTTTTATCACAAGATTAACTGTCGTCATTTGATTTATTGGTACTTTATCGGGAATTGCAGTTTCAAAGTCAATGCACTGCTGTCCTACACCGATTGAGAGCCACCTTGATGCACTCGTATCACGTTGACATGCACCTCTTACTGTACATCGCTTCTCTAAACTACACCAACCACAAAAGACGTCGTTTGACTCTAAGCAACTTGAGCATGTGGTATGTGATGCACAATTTTCTATTCTCATTTTCGTTATTTTTTTCCTCGAGAGGACATAAAGGTAGTCTTGTTCTGGCGACACCATTGTATCAGGTAATATAAGATTATCAGGATCAACTTCTACACGGTCATATTCGCCTGCTGATGGATCTGATAATAAAACCTTCTTTATATTACCTTCCGTCGTTCCAAGAAATGCAACTGTATGAGGCCCCGTGAGCGTTGTCGTTACCGACGTCACTGATTCACTGTCGAAATTGAAGATTGCATTTGCTGTAATTGCAGCAACACCGGAAATTTTTAGGCCAGCATGACAAAAGTCATGAATATTTCCAATGGATCCGACTAGAGGACATTTTCCATCTAATATTGAGCCAGAAATGTATCCTAAATTACGATCCTTAGTCGTTCCATTAAAACACATATGGATGTTCTCATTAAACATTTCTTCAATATCTTTGAGCGTGTAGACACAAATTGCCGATGAATTTTGTGTCTCTGATGTAATTTCTTTGCTAGGTGAAAATGCTGCCACCAGAACTTGATCATCTTTACGTATTCCTAGTTTTTGTCCTAATCGTGCTCCAGCTTCCGTTAGCTTAGCATCACGAAGAATATTATAATCTTGATTCTTAACTAAGCATGATAGTGTAACCTCCGTATAACTATCATAATTTGGATCGGTTACACAAATTCGAGACAGACGCGTATGATAGCCTGCTTCCTCTACTAAATGATTTTTCTTTTGAACTAACACAAAATATGCAAAATCTGTACTATTAAATCCGTATATGTAATTTACGAGGAAATGATCTCGATATTTCACATCAATATTAATATTTGATTGTTGTATAGAAAATTCTGCATAATTTAGGTCGTCCAATTTTCTAGATGCAATTGCTGGCACATTATCACGATAATCACCGACATTTGTAAATGTCGTTCCAACATACAGTATATCTTCCCGTTGCCAAGCAGTGTAACGTGACGGTCCTATAAATGCATAACTGCTTGAATTCTCATCGTTGGCAACCACCGGCAGTTCAATATATCTTGGTGATTTCGGAAAGTTATTAAGATTCTCATAAATTTCGCAAGCGCCTTGATGTAAGCTTCCACACGAAATCAATGCATCACCGTACGTATTTAGAATTAAAAGCTTATTAAAATTACTAGTTTCGATTGTTTCAACATCGTCTGGGCAACCGCCTGCGTGACATACAGGACTGTCAGGCTTTGGTCCTGTTACACTACTATTGATTACAGTAAGGTTCTTATTGAACTGAATAATCCGATTTGTTGCTCCCGCATACAGACTAGAGCGCCTTTTATCATACACCAAATGAGTGAAATAAGAATCATTTTGTAATTGATATTGCGACAATATAATGTTATTACTATTTGATGTACTCGCCGTTATTGATGGCTCGATTTTGATTATAAGAATTAGTGCCAATAGTAGTATGCATGTATATGTTGTAATTTGATGCAACACTTTACGACGGACGGTCATTATTCTTCCTCATATATGTTGTTTGTTTTTCTTATTCAAACTGTCGTCACTCGATTTGGTCAATATTTTTCTATCAATCTTCCTCACCACACGTGCTCTTTTCCTTCCTTTCTCACAACAAACGATGAAGGTGATTATTACTATGTTTTTTATGATGATTATGATGATGACAAATGTGACGACGGCTCTTCATGGAAGATTCTTTTTTCCTTTTTCACTTTTTTCTCTGTTTATTTTTATATTTATGTTGCAGAAGAAAAATCAATTTTTCTCTTTCCCTTTTTAACTCCTTTATTTCGCTCTCTGTCTCTCTCTTCCCCCTTTTTCTTTTTTTTTTGTTTAATGAATGTGTCGCGTTTGCACGAAGAAACAAAATTATCATCAATAATAATATGCGAGATTTACTTTTTCATTTGTCACAAAATGAGATGTACGAATCCATTTTGCTGTTTACTCCTCGATTCTTCTTGGACGAATTAATACCGATTAATATTTTTTTTTTATTTTTTTGAAAAATGAAATCCAGAATAATGTTGGGAGTTTGGTCTATGAACCCTATAAAAATATAAAAAATTAGAAATAAAATTTTGTCATTTATTATTTAAAAAAATGTTTTGTGGGTGACACAAATTTTCAAATAATTAATAAATTATTTTGGATAATGTTCTATTTTCCCGTGAATCCACAAAACTGCCTTGTCTATTTTTAGGACGTCAATGATATAAAATTCTCATTCACTCTTCAAATTAGTTTCTTTTAAGACACTTTAAGCCACCAATTAAATTTATTTCTGTGAATTAAGAGGAATTCCAACAGCGACAAAATATTTGTCATAAAAATTTTCCTCTTCTGCTTTTTTTTACTATGTAAGACCTTTCACAATATTTTCAAATAATGTAGCATCAACATTAAGTTTTTACTGCACACTATTAAGCCATTATCACTGAAATAATTTTATTATTCTATTTCAACTCTTAAAAATCGGCAATAAAATACTTTCATCGCGCTTTAAGTAAAAACTTTGTATATATATTTCTTTTATTCATCTATCCACTTGCATTTTTATGCTCTCTATGTAATTTTTTTTTCTTTCTTTTCAACTTTTTTTTTCTCTTCTCTTCTTTCTGTCGCTCTATTATGTGTATTCCTCCTTTATAAATTCCACTTTACAACACAAAATCAAGATGGTCGAAATGAGTATAGGGAATGAATGGACAGGTTTTTGGAGACGATTCTTTTCGCATTGATTTAGTTTATGTAGTTACACATTATCATTTTATGATTCAGTAAATTATAATTCAACATTTAATCCTTTTTTATCTCTATCATTAAAAGAGATTTTATTATTCTATCACAATGTTTCACAAGAAACTATGGCAGCAATAAAAAAAATTCTTACTAATCCCTTCAATTTTTTTTCAACATTTTTCCTTTAATTTCTTGCATTTTTGTCTCATTTTTCATTTTATCAACTCATGTTGCATTGATTTTCAGGAAACTTAATGCTTTGATGCACAATTTTATTCAGAATTATGATATTTAAGAAAAAACTTAAACCTACACTTTTTATGTGAATTTTCGTGATAAAAACTATATATTTCAATATTACTCCTCACTTCATGACTTAGTTATAGTTCATGTCTAATTTTATGACAGTTTTTAATTCATTTTGTCTTATTTTATTAATTTTTAACATTAAACTATTATACTGAAAATGAAAATCTCTTGAATGGAACCGCGACACTAGAGTTTATCGGTTCTACGTTTTGTATTCGAATGATATTGTATGTGTATGTTGTGTTATTTACATGATGCGAGGAATCTGAACCGGTTCTTGGAGAGGAAATTTTTTGAATTATTTGTTACTGTTAAGAATAGTCAACTAAGGCTGTAAGAACTTCCAGAAATTCGAGTTAATTTGTGGATAAAGGGTCATTCACTTATGACGTCCATGATTTAGGGGGTAGGGAGGTCCTAGATTTTGTGACATATTAAAGAAATTTTTTTGAATTTAAAATTTGTGCAAGAGGGGAGGGGGGTCTAAAAATCCCATTTTTGATGGACGTCATAAGTGAATGACTTCTAACTATAAGTTAATTCATGACTATTTGCACAGCTTACCCGATTAATTTAAGATGGACTAGTAAATATATCTGGAAACTGAACTAGACTGAAGTTATTAATAAATCGTAATTAAAACGGCCAACTTTACACGAAGAAATCATCTTAAGGAACTCAAAGGAAGGACGTGCAAAAGAAGTTAAAATGTCTAAAAAAAATTATTTTGAATCTACATTTCTGAATTTATTTTTAAAGAAATATTTTGAAACAAAGTAATTGCAACTAACGAATAGTAGAAATTATCAAATGTTTAATGGGTCATTACCAAATGACGTATTTTCGAGATTTTTATACCCAAATTTTTTTCACATTTTCCTATTTTAATTTTGGACGTCATTTGTAAACGATCCCAAATGATTTTCTTTTTAATCTTTTTCAAATGAAAATTGGAAAATCTGTACAATTTAATTTTCTAACATATTCTCATATTAAATAAGAGTTAAGTATTTTTTAACGAACTTTTTTGTTTTGAATTTTAACGGAAAACTTAAATTTAAATATTTTTTTATTTGATCCAAAAGTTTTTTAAATTTTAAATGTTCGTTAAATGTTATAATTTATTTTTTTATTCACAGATTGCCAAAAACACATAGAAAATCTATAATTGAAAAGTAGAGGATATTAGAGAACTAAAACAAGATGATTAGCACACGATTGATGTCAAACATCAATAATGTGTCAGCTAGTTAAAGTAAACAAAAGTCTAATGTCCACATTTTTCCAAAAATTCAAAATTCTATGACATCTAATTATTCTTGATCATTGTCCTAATTAAGTATGAAGTAAATGAGCTAATTTCTTCATGATATTCTTAAAAATGAACAAAAAGTATATTTTTAGTATATTTAACTTTTATGAGAAGAGTTCACTTGTTTAATGAATAAATATTATGGAATATAGGTAGAAAAAGGTAAGTTAAAGTATTATTGCAGTCTTGGTATGTAAAAACTTTTTTCCTCTCTTAATTATTCTCTTTTTTTGCATATGCTATGTTGTATATCTGTTATTCTTGATGAATTAGTTATTTCTACACGACCCACGCGATCGATAATGATTTTATTATTTTTTTCCTGTCGTATAAAGATAATTATATTATTAAATATTAGTCGTTAATTAATTTCTTTCATGGTGAGCTTTTAAATTTGACACATAAAGAAAATTTTCCATGGCCGAAAGAAATATCATTTGTCCAGTGCATTTGTCGCTTGTCTGCAAAAGAAATAGAAAGAACTTGAGAAGAAGATTCAAAATAAAAGCAAATCTTATTTTTTTAATAATTTTTTTTTCTTTTTCATTCATATTATAGATTTTTTTCTGTTACTTTTTTTTGAAAATTTTTAAACATAATTTAATTCGTACATTTTTTATCAATCAATTTTGTAAAAAATAATTGAATTCAGGCTTCATCTGTTCGCTCGAGCGGCAGATCATCGCAAAGTGAAATTTTATCAATCTTAGGGTAGCTAATGACCGTAAATAGTGCAAGAGCATCTCTTAGACCAATAAAATTCCACTTCCCGATCATATGCCGTTCGAGATACTTAATTAGTCAATTAAAAACACTTTCATTCTATTCTCAATCTTTAATCTCATTCAAATCGTCCCGAAATAGAAAAATAAAAAAAAGTAGAAAATCAAAGTAAATTGTTAAAAAATTTAAACAATAATTAAAGAATTCATTATCAGTAAAAGGAAATGAGTAAAAATGAGTCTCTATGTTATCTAGCTATCAATCATCTTCATCAATATATTCTACATATAAATATTACCATTATCATATTATTATCATTATCATTATTTATTCAAGGGTTGTAACATGAACTGTAATTGTCTTAAAAGTTCGTCTTCTTCTATGAAACTAAATTTTTCTTTTGTTTTTTTCCATTAATTTTTTTTCGCTCGTGGCGGGTTCATTCACTTATGACGTTCTACATTTATTAGGAAAGGCGTCTGACTTTCTAAAGTTTTTTATTTATTTAATGAAAAGGGATGGGGGAGGATCGCATAGTTATAATGAACGTCATTTATGAAAGATCCCGAAGAGAAACTATTTTTGTTTTTTAAAAAGTTTCTTTGGAAAATGCAAGCAGGTGAGATAATTGAGCAATTTAGAGAAAATTACTTTGCCAAATTCACACAAGCATACACATTTTCAAAGCTAGCTCGAAAAGATTTTGTCAGCATGTTTTTGATTTCCCATTTAATTTGATCATCTTTATGAATTTTATACTTTTAATCTTCGTATGAATTCTTTAAAGTCCATTTCATTTCAGTTGATTCATTTTGAATATTTAATTGAACTTTAAAATTTTGAATTTTTGAAAACCGGTAAATTTTAAATTTTTGAAAACCGTTAAATTTTTGAATTTGAAAAACAAGTTATTTTGAATTTGAATAAACAATTTTTCGTGTTTCACGTGAAAAATGTGCTTCCAGGTATTCAATATGATATTCAAAACAACCAACAGCAAATAACTTTTCAAAGAAACCTTTTAAAAACATAAAACAAATTTCCTGTAAATAGCTTTTTCTCTTAAATATTTTGATTTCACGTCAATTAAGTTCTCTGAAGAGTTTTAAAAGGAAATAATAATAAGGAAAAAAAATTAAATGTTTTGCTCTTTTCTACTATTCTACTCAAAGAACACTGGTTTTGTAATTTTTTTGTTTTGTTTTTTCGTTTCTTTTATCTCACTTTTTATCATTCGTTTTAAGAAGGACTTAAAAAATACTATTAAAATATACAATTTGTTTCTATCAAAAATATTTTGAAATGTTTTTTTTTTCATTCTAATTCTCTGTTTTATAAAAACTTGGAATATTCTTCTTTATTTCAATTAAAATCGGAAAAACAAGTCAATCAAAAGAAAATTTAAACTCAAAAAAATTAGAAGAAAATAAGTCGTATGTTACAGAGTTGTCATAAGAAGTGGCAATCAACTGTCAATTTCCACTTATAAGCAGGAATTTATCAAGGTTGTATCTGTTTGGAAACAATTTTGAAAAGGTTTATTTCGGATTTTTGAACCCAAAAATTTAAAATTTAATATTGCTATAGTTTGAATTTTTGGAAACCGTTAAGTTTTGAATCTTTGAAAATCGTTAAATTTTGAATTTTTGAAACCCGTTAAATTTTGAAAGCTTTGAAAGTGAAAAATTGATAATCAACCTACTAATGACCAACTCTGTCCATGCACAAAAGAAGTTTAAAGTAGAAAAGCATAGATTTTGTCGTATTTTTCGATAAAAAGACTTCATTTTCATCTCTATATAAAAAGTTTATAGAATAACATACATAGTATATAAAAAATTTCATTTATTTTTCTTCGTTGCATCTAAAAGGGAATTAGTTCATTTAAAAGAATTTTCTAAAGATCATGTATGTTTTGTTAAAAATATTTCTATTCAGTAGGATATATTCTGTGACCCTAAGAAAGTTGTACATAGTTTCATTAGTTAATTTTTCTTCTCATTTTAACGCGATTCTATATTTTATTATATAATTATTCACATAAGTTTACATCTTATGCCAAACAGAGTTAAATTCTCGACTCTACTCAATTTTTACCATTTTCTCAATTTGGAAATTATGAATTTTAGAAAATATGCATTCTGTGTACACTGAATTTATGGTTGTAAGCAAATTCTTTAACATCCTATTTAGTTATTTTCATGCAATTTCATTTACTTCATATAGAAGTGAGGATCCTACCCTACAGTAATTAGCTGCAAATCCTTAGACAGTTAATTTGTACATAGAGAAACTTTTTTTGACATTTGAAATTTAGCAATACAATTTCAAACAAAACATGCAGGAATAGTCTCTAAAATCCAAGCTTTGAGTCCTTTTTAAAGAAGTATTTTCTTCGTAGTATTCAAAATATCTTGTGACTAACATGTGTGCATACATATACACAAATTGATCATCACTGATATAAAGCTTTAAGAAACTAAGCAACTTTTCTATATTATTCATTATGAACGACAATAAATGTGATAACCGAAGTGCTATCTCTTAATCCTTGAAAAACTTTATGCGGAAATGCATTTACTCACAACATTAATAATACAATTCAATTACCCCATCGCAATCTTTTCATGATTAAAATTGTTTACTATTTACATTTATTTTATGATCTTTCAAAAATAAACTTGAAATTGTGCCTAACATTTGGATACTTAGTAACTTTCATCATTTTTAAATATTTACAAATTGTGACCTTAAAAGTTTCATTGGAAAATCACCATAAAATTTATACTAAGAGACTGCAGGTCATTCAGATAGAAACGGAAAAACCTTTTATAGCTTGCACATTTACGTTTCCATTCACGTGCATTTTAATCAGTTTTGATTTAGCTGAGTTATAAAATTTTTAAAATTCCAGCGATTAAATAAAGTTTGAAAAGCGGTCAAATTATTTTGAATTTGATATTTTGAGTTTTTTTGAAATTTAGAAAACCGTTGGATTTTCTAAAATATTTGAAATTTACAAAACCGTTATTTTATCAATGAGCTTTATCACTAAAAGTTTTATGCAATTATCCAATTTAGCACGCACTATCCACACATTTACATAAGCATTAATTTGTACTTTATGTCATTTACCGAGCCAAAAAACCCAATAAAACATTCCTAATTTCCCATTCTCCAATAGCAATTGAAAACCAAAAGAAATTCCAAAAACAGAATGCACAATATAGTTTTATGGCATTTGATTATCTTTTTTGTACTGCACAACGTATCTTGTTAAACTTTAATAATTGCCAATAAAACCAAGTTTTAAGAAAACCTTTTGGATATTAGCAACAATAAAATTTGCATAAATATTAAGATGTCCAAGAATAGAGCTTACAACCAAATATATATATTTAATATATACGTTTGAAAAGAATAAGTTCATAGAGAAATATCATGCATACGGCAATTAAAAAAAGATTCTTTAAAGATAATGTCTTGTGTTGGATTAGATTCTAAAGAAAAATAAATGTTAAGAACAACATAAAAATGGAAAAAAATAAAATAAATTAATATTATTTTAATTAAAAAAGCATAGTTAGGAATATTAAGACGAGCTCAATATTACTATACAGAAGAGTGTCTCTAAAACTTTGTAAAATTTTGTAAAGAGATCACATTTTGATAATCAAAAACTGTGGAAAATTATTTAGGAGGGATGGAAAATTTTTAAGAAAATCAATGTGATCGATCGATTTTAACCGTCTTTTAGGAAAATTTCATAAAAAGGGGGTTATAAAAATGAAATTAAAGAGAAAAATAATTAAGATTTCACATAAACATAGGCGAAAACTGACAAAACTAATATTACACCGGATAGAATTAAAAGTGACCTGCGTTTTTTCGGCAACGATATTTTTTTGCTCTCGGTTTCTTTTTGTTTGCGCTTTATTTCCCTTATCTTCTCCTGCATTGCCTCATTTCGAGCCACTTTAGTGCGATGGCGTAATTCACTACTGTTAATGTTGTTCGGGGTAACGTTATTGTCACTCAACAACGGTGATCTGAAAGAAAAAGCATTAAATGTATGAGATAAATGGCTTTCTAGCATTATAGCTAATATTTTATGTGCATATCTTTTCATTTTTGGAATTAATCTAGGATATTTCTAAAATTTAAATCCAACGGTTTTTGAAAATTTCAAATTTTTTTGAACTCTAAATTTTTGAAAACCGTTGGAATTCAAATTTTTGAAAACCGTTGGAATATAAATTTTTAAGATGAAAAGATTTGCAAAAAATGAAATTTCTTATATAACACATACTTCTCTTCATCGGAGCTGAATTTCTGCTGCTTATCTGGAGATGTTAAGTCTAATGTTCCGTTTGGAATCGGTGGCAAGCTCGAATTTGCATCGAAATCTTTCGAAATACAATGAATATTTAATTTATCATCTTCAGTTGTATCATCGCTATCACTGCTCGTGTCTTCCCTTATGTCTGATGCGTCTGATGATGTCGACTCACTAGAGTCAGATAATGGAATTGGTTGACGTGGTTCAGATTCAGGCGGAGAAGTTCTTGGTACAAATGATGATGTTCTTGGCGGGATTGGTGGTGGCGATTGTTGTTCATTTTCCTCATCACTTCCAGTCGCAATTTCTAAATTGTCCAATTCATTAAATGTCTGGACGGAGATAGAGAGTTCCGAGAAAAATAAAAAAAATCCATTATCAGAATTTTGTTTATGCATGTTGTGAATTCGAAGAAAAGAAACACTTACATCATTATTCATACGCCGCATTCCTTCAATGATGGCTTCATACGAAAATGTTAACTGATCATATGTTTGAATTAATCCCATTCTATATTTACGCAACTCCAGAAGAATATCTTGAACTGACACCCTATTTTCACCCTCTTTATCAATCTACATAATGGGTTTTTTTTGTGAACACACAATAAAAAGATTATAAATTTAGGAATTTTTGAGTTATGGATGATTAAAGCGTATTTTTTTTGGGATCGATGTGTTAACTAGCTGATTAATACATAAGTTAATGAAATGACTAGTTGACAGTAAATTTCCCAGCTAATTAGAGCTGTTGCCTAATCAGCGTGTCAAAAAAGCCACCAATTGTGTAAAATTATCACATACATTTCCCAGAAAATGCGCATAATTCCCATTCAAACGCAGCAAATAAGCTTACCAGAACTAAACAGCAATCAACCAGACAAAATGTACCCGAACGACCAATTCCTGCACTGCAGTGAATAACTGGTGGTCCAACATTCTCATCTAAAACTCCGGAATCACGAACTTGCTTAAGAAACTGTAAAAATGCGATGGGAGAACTTGGAACGCCAAAATCAGGCCACTGTTGAGAATAATGAGAATAGAAATGTTGGAATTACAAATGATTCGGAATTTAATATGGAAAAAGAAAAAATCTCAACAATTAGAGTGCAATATGCATGAAAAGATATTCATTGTCGTACCTGAGTGTAGTGAAATTGTATGACCTCTCTCGACTTTGTTGATTCCACATCAGTAACTCTAAGGAAATGCATTGCGTTTTTGTCATAAATGAGTTTTGATGATTCATTTAAAATTTTAATTATACTATTATTTACAAGTTTAAAGGGAAAAACTCACCGAAACAGACGTTTTGAAAAGTTTTTATAGTTTTCAGCTGTCAGAAATTCTACCGTTAGCCCAACGTCAGGCAAATTAAGTCGCTGTCCTTCTTTTTTCGGCCAATACAGGTGACATTTTACTTGTTTCTTCTCTATTATCTTATTGAGCATTAGAATAGCCTTCGATTGTTGCTCCCACACTGTAAAATTGTGTATAAAGTAATACGTATAAATGTAAATATGAAATGCATGCAGAATTCCAATGCAAATCGTTAAATGATTCATCGGAAATGAATTTGTAGCTGAATGCTACATCTGCTCATAAAGAAAATTGTTATTGTTGCATTTTAGTGGTTTAATTGCTTACCCATAAGCCAGAAATGGCCGACTGTATGTTCCAGAGGTCCTTGACATAATATATACTGCCTCTTTGCACGTTCCAATTTCACCAAATTCGCATTTATATAATCACTATCAATAGTCTGTCTTTTTAAAATAATTCTTGAATGATCATATGGATTAACATCACGATATCTGTAGATATATACAATTTTTGGAAATTATTATTGTATTAAAGTTTAAATTATGACTGTATTTTGTGTATTACCTATTTAATTTTCTATTATTGGACTTTTTCGATTCATTAATAGAATAATTGCCTGTGAATGGTATAAAAGGATATAGAATATAGTAAGTGTCTTTAGTCATTCCTTTCAATAAAAAATCTCACATTTTTTAGCTTCTGCATCACTTGCGTCCTTTATGTTCTATGATAAAGAAATTAAACAAAAAAATTGTGTTATTTAAAGTGCGGAGATAATAAAATTAAGTCGCCTGAGTTGCTAATCGGGCTTTAAATACGAAAAAATTCTTAGAATTTTATATAATAACCTGATAAATTATAAACCATTGATTTTTCTCATTTATTTGTGTATATTCTTGGTAAATTGATGATTTTTCTTCCATTTTTCTTATATTGCAGCTTTTTCGTATTCCTGACACGTTTCACTAACAATTTGTTATGTCCTAATCATTTATTCATCTATTTAACTCGCTTAGTTAGTTTAATAATTGATTTTACTGGCTGAAACACTCAAAAACTTTAAATTTATGATTTTAACACTTCAAAGATTTTTTTTAGTTCGAGGGATAATTGCTATGCAGGGAGATTTCTAAGAATTTCAAAAACTTTTTTGACCGTTATTTTCAAAGAATTTTTATTTCTAAATTATAGTACAATTAACTACATTACTATGTCCTACGTCTTGTCATTATCCTTAAACAAATTTTTCTCTTCACTATCTCTCTCAGCTAGTGTCTTTGAGTCAACAAAAAATTCCTGATACAGGCTGTCTGATTGTGATTCATCGATTCTTCGTATCCTCTTCTCATATTCTTCGCCTAATAGCCACAATGACTCTAAATTGTAGTATTCTCTTGATTCTTTTGAGAAAACATGAAGTGCAATATTTCCAAGATCCATTGCCATCCAATTTTTACAACCTTTTCCTTCGATTTTCGGTACTGGATCATGTTTGTTCTTTTTCATCTTGTACACTTTTCGGACGAAGCTTGCTATTCCAAGCATGTGACGATAAGTAGATCCAGTGACAATTACCATGTAATCGACGTAAGAATATTGTTGTGGTACTTTAATAACACACAAATCAATTGCATTTTCTCTTTTAAGCAAGTCAACCAAGTCCTCTATGTCAAATACTCCAGTTTTACCTCCTGAAATTGACCAATAATATAGTTAATTAAGTTAACTGAGAGTTTATTTGTGGAACTTACTTTCTAAATTAAGGTCAGAATAGATCGATGGAAGTACCTCAACTTCTGTTTCCTCTAAATCAATGATCTGTTCTTCTTCTCGTTGCCTTAATTTTGCTCTTTCCTCTTCTATATCCAGAATTTCGCCGACAGATTCATTTCTAAACACTTGAAATTTGGTGGCAACTGATGATGATATATCGTCACTTTTCCTGGTGATTTCGTCACTTCGTTTAAACCATGCTGAACAACTAATCGTTCTGTATGAATTATAAATGCTATTAAAAGTTTTGATTCTCCTCAACATTGTTTTATACTGTCCCTGTTAAAAACTACGGATAATGTAAATATACCCGACTAACACATGCACAAACTTGACTTTCTGCTGATTTTTTATTAAATAGATTTTAATCTATTAAAACACTGAATGTGTCATAATATGTCCACTTGCATGCTCAAACATTTCGTGACAAGATTCCATAGAAATTTATAAAAATCACAAAAGTGATAATTACCTGAACATGTGTTGCTCGGAGCTCAAAAACATAATAAACACATTGCAATGGATACAAAAATTAAAGGCAAAGAAAACATTAATTATTTTAACAACCACAGCTATTTAATTAAATATATTTTAGAGGTACAAAATGTCATCGAGAATCTCATTCATCCACGAGAAAAGAAGACATGTAATATACAGGAACTTAGTCAATATCAAGCAATGCTGAATGTCAAGAAGAAAATCAAAAAGCCGAAAAAGTTACAGGCACAGAAAAAGAGACTGTCCAGAACTGAAATGAAGGAACTAGGTTTATATTCACTGCCGAGGAAGACATTGAAATATGATGACTATAAGGAATTAAATAAATTATGGAATTCATATATGGAACAGCAATTAGGCAGTGATATTCAGCAATTACAGAAGAGAATTGACGTGACGAGCTCTAACTATGATCAGCTTAGGTAAAATCTTGAATAGAATATAGATTAAGGATTAGTTTAACTAATAAAAATGCCTTTTCAGTGGCTTGATTCACAAAAGTGATCTTCATGGTGCAAAAGTTAAGGTTTTACAGTCAAAATGTATTAGCTCAGTAGGCATTAAGGGAATCATCATTCTCGATACCAAAGGAACCTTCAATATTATTTGTAAGGATAATGTGATGAGAGGCAAGTTCCAAATGTTTGATTTTATTAATAACGGGACTAATGTCTAATATACTCCGTACTTTACTTCCAGTTGTTCCTAAAAACGTGTCAATATTCGAGCTTAACTGGAATAATCTCAAAATCACACTCCATGGAAAGAGCTTAGCTATAAGAAGTGCCGAAAGATCTGTGAAGAAGGTGAAAACAGTGCGACTAATTGAATTATGATTTCGTTGTGTCGTCAACGGTCAAAAAATATTTGAAAAAAAATCACTGAACGCACACTACGAAAAAAAAAAATAAAAATCATTTTGCAAAGAGTAAATAAAGGAATATTAATTATATTTTGTGTTTTCGCGCTTAAATAGTCCAATATTTTGATAAAAATAGCTTTCAAAGCAAACAATCGACAGCATAGATAGTCACAAAAGTTAAGGAAATTGAAGTTCACCTTGAAACAGTAAGCTAATTTATTAATTTTAATAATTTCTTTGTTTTGAAAGAAAATTTCCCATATTTTTACCTTAAAAATTTTTTAGTCCAAAAAAAATGTCGGATACAGATATTGAGTTAGAAAAAGAGTTTAAAAAGTTCCGATTGGAGGAGATTCCATTAAAATTATGTGAAGAGCCTGTAGTAAAATCATGCAATTGTTCATCATCCACGATAATCAGGTCATCATTACTGGAACTTTCGATAAGTAAGCTAAAAACAAAAACGAGAGACAGGAAAGGAAGTAATCTTATAAAGCCAGCACGATTAAAATTGATTGGAAATTGCTATGCAAAACAATCTAAGAATGTAGATAATAATGAGAATGATGATAAATTAAGTAAAAATGTAGAAGATTTCACATCAGAAGCCTTTCTCAAAATGCGCATTACGCCGCCAACAACGAATGAGTCACCGCGTCAGATAGAATCTCCTGTCGAAAACATCGATAAAGATGATAAATTGCCATCCACCTCTTCATCACTCAACTGTTCAACTCAAGCCAAATTACAGCAACAAATGTCATCAACAGAATTCGACTCAACGATCGACGAAATGTCTGATTTCTTGGCCTACCATCTAAGTCTCTTCAATCATCGTGATAAATATCTTATCGATTCTATGTATACATAATCTTTCGTATATTCATTTCTGTATATCTTTTGTGTTTATTCTCAATTAATTTTCTAGTGTATGTAAAAGTTATTAAAATAATAATAATAATGTAATTAACAAATATTTTTTTCTTGGAAAGAGCTTATGAAATTCTTTACTCATTCGGTATTTCAGCAATGCTTTTACGATTGTTCGATTGTTTTTGGTTTTCCATTTCTCATGACCTAAAATATGATTTATGTGTACTGCTGTGATGCATTATCGCGTTTTAAAATCATGAAGAAAGTACAAGCTGTGAGGAAAAGTTTGTGCTTATTTCGTAAGTGTGTGTGTTCAACATAAAGCCAAAATCATCTAGCACGTCATGCAAAACTATAAAAATTTCTTTCTCAGTTCCCGGTAAAAAAAATTCGAACAGATTCTTATGAGAACAAACTCGTCTTATTCGAACATTCTAGTTAGTCAGAGAAAGAGAATTACTCAAAAATGGCGATTGTACACGGAGAAGAGAAATTTTATGCCGCATGTTATGAAATATTTATGCTGCTTTACTTTTCGAAATACGTTGTTTTTTATTGCTTCATAGTTTTAGTATTAACACTTTGTCTAAACAATTAATAGTATTTATGCAGAGGCTATGATTTTAAATAACATCTTTCGGATCTTGCACAAGTAAACTCATCAAATAGCTTATTTTTTTAATTAAAAAATATAAAATCAGCAAAGAATGTGGAGATTTGAATTTTAAAAATCTAACGACATTTTTCAATTTGAAATAGAACAAAAGATTAAAGTTCAAAAATTGAACTTGAAATTTTAACTGTAAAATTTTGGTATAAAAAGTAAATCTTTATGAAAAATCAAACAGCAATGATCTAATTAAAAGTGTAAATTATAGTCTAAAGGGGTCGATAACAAATGACGTCCAACTATAAACGAAAATTCCGTTTATATTGGATATAACTTGTAAACGCTCTTTAATTAAAGACATTTTACGGTTCAAATTAAAGAAAAAAAGAATTTAAGCAGCTATTCTAAGAAAGAATCTCTCGAAACTTCCACAAAAACAGTTTTCCATTACTTATTTAAAAATGAAGAGGATCCAGTAGATTTAAAAAATTCTAAAATATAATTCATGCTATAAATAATAGAAACGCAATTTCTGCGAGCCAAAATAGAAGCGCAATTAAATATTTTCATTAGCTATTCTCAAGATCTTATAGATTCATACGAGTATTTTTTCATTTTGTTTCGTACGAGTTCTTCTAGATTAATATAATATTAATTTCATTAATAATTCACGCTTCTGGCTGTTAAGAAATTAATTTAAACTAAGGATATTTTGTAAAACTATTTGTTTGTATAGTTTAATTAACATAAAATGATGTTTTAGTAAGATTTTTTTGCATTTTTTTGTGTCTGCCGTCGAGAACGTAAAAAAACAATATGGAGGTTGTTGAGAATATGAAGAATTTTTCGACAACTTTTTAAATCTAAATAACTTATTTTATTTCTATTATGCATTTTTAAAACATTGCAAATAAATCGCTCAACTGAATGTTTAACATTTTGTATACCTAAAATAGTTTAATAACTTTAAAAATGTAATATACTATTTACTAATTTTTTTAAAAAAATTGCTTTTAACTTGTTCACAATTTTTAAAAATGATAAAATCATATTGATTTTGTTTCTAATTTTTTTAAAATTTATATCCTATGTCATCATAATATTACAGAATGAGTAATTTATTAAAATCACTAGAATAGTTTTATCTCGTATTTAAAAGTCATAACCGGCATTTTTAACGAGTTAGTCTTTTATGACTTTAAAAATAACTACAATAATCTCAAAATCTTTTTGTTATTCTTAAAATTAAAATATTAAATAATTTGCTGTTACTGAATGTCATAATGGAAAATTTAATGCATAATTGTTGGTTCTTGCTCCTTTTATATTAATACCTTTAAATTTACAAAATTGCATCAGCAACTTAAACTGCTTAAACTTACAAATCCTATCATTCTGTCAGTCGAGAATATGGAAAACTTAAATGACTGCATGGCAATCACGTAACCCAGAGGAGGGGGGGGGTATGATGGGGTAGAAAATTTAATTTTCTGTAAGGGGTCATTCACTTAGGGGTCGTTCACTTATTACGTTACGCAAAAAAACGAAATTTTAGACCCCCCCCTCCCCCCTTGTTACAAATTTTCCAAGAAAATTTTTTTTCATTGTTTGAACTGTTACAAAATCTTAGACCCCCCCTCCCCCCTAAAAAGCGAACGTAATAAGTGAACGACCCCTTATGACGTCCATCAAAAAATGGGATTTTCACAAAATTTTCATACAAAAAATTTTTTTTTGTATGAAGGTGTCACAAAATCTCAGACCCCCTCCCCCTAAATGTTGGACGTCGTAAGTGAATGACCCCTAAGAAGAACGACCGTTAACCCAAGACGTCATTTAGGGAGGGGGAGTTTTTGAATTCTCTAAATCTAGTAATAAAACAATGAAATTTTAATAATATGGCTCATTGATATGAAGTTTTCATTAATATTTCCTATAAAATTTAGTTCCAAGTGTACTAATCGATGTGGCAATAAATGTTCAAATGTTATTTAATCATATGCTAAAATACAGTGTGAATTTCTTCAATGTTTTAGACGAGTTTTTAATAGCTTGATATTTATTGATTTTTATTTATAGTTCAAAAAATAAGCTTCAGAAAAATATAACAATTGGCTGTTAATTAAAAATTCCGTGCCGTCACGTTTTCTTTGCTTTCACAATGCTTTTTTATATTCAATAACAAAAATCTTTTTCAAATGGGGTCTTTTACAAGTTACGTTCATCATAAAATTAAATTTAAAAAAAATCATTTAGCATAAAATGTCACAAACCTTTCGATCCCTCCCCCTAACCTCCCTAAAAGTTGGACGTTATTTATAAACGACCCCAAAAGCATCATGAGTCTATTATATTTACATAACTCTCAACACAAACAAAAGAACGAATGCCAAAATTATCCTCCATAAAATTGATTTTTTGTGCCGCAGCAAGCATTTCTTCTTCCTTCATACTTCAAGTTAAATCTAAAAGAACTTATTGAAGATAAAATCGATAAGAAATTCTTCGCGTCTGCGTTTTGTGTCGGTTTTTCGGTTTGTGCTTTGTGTCGGTTCTTCTTCATGAAACGAAACGAACGACTGACAAGTTCTACTAGACTAAAACATGCTATTCTTGTGTACACAGAAAAATTCCTCGCTTTGCCTCTATTATGTTCGTAATAGAAAGTTATATTCAAGCCAAATAAGCGAATGAGTTTATGAAAGAGAGAAAATGAAAATACGGGTAAATTTGCGCGTTCTCGTAGATTCATACTTGAAATATTTTTAATGTTTTTTGAATTTTTAGGTTAATTTAAATAAATTTAGAGCATGATTCAAAGAAAATTTTGAAAAAATTGATGAAAGTTTTAAAAATTATATTAGATAAATGCAAGAAACGAATGTTTTAGGTACTTAATGTAAAAATACAATGGTTTTTATATAAAATAATAAAAATAGACCTTGTCTTCATAATGAACAATCAAATACGGGTTGGTTACAGCAGATAGGGATGATTAGGAAACAATTGCTTCCCTTCCCCTTGAAGGAAGCTTTTGATTAATTTACTTCGGTTTAATAAAAATCCCCGTCCCACCTTAATTCTGTTCATACAAAAAAAAATAACCCGTAAAAAATTTCTGTTTACTATTCTGATAACATCCAAGATTTAAGGTATATGGGTAGGGGGGTTAGGAGCTTTGTGACATGTCAATTAAAAGAATTTGTTTGTGTGAATCAGGGACGTAGCCAGGGGGGCTCTTGGGGGCACGTGCCTCCTATCCAAACATCAAAAGTTCATTTAAAATAATTAAGAGCAAGATAAGGGGTCATTCACTTATGACGTCCATGATTTAGGGGGGAGGGGGGTCTGAGATTTTGTGACACTTTAAATTAAAGAAATATTTTTGAATTAAAATTTTGTGATAAGGGGGGAGGAGGGTCTAAAAATCCAATTTTTTGATGGACGTCATAAGTGAATGACCCCTAAATTATTTATTATTAATTATAAGAAAAAAAATGTGGGCTTACTCCATGAAAATCTCTGGCTACGACCCTGGTGTGAATATTTTACGAAGCCAAAAATGCCAAATTTTGGTAAACGACTCCAATAACTATATTTAATCGACTTTCTTATTTATAATTATGATGATCACATTTCATGTTCTTCACTAATAAATAAAATTATTAGAAGTACATTAAAATTGTGCTTTAAAGCATGTTTTTGCAAAAATAATATTAAATGCCTCTTATCAGCAATTTTTGAACGGAATTTTCGAGCACGAGTATAAACATTTGCTGATAAAATCTTAAACGACATAAAAATTGGATTGCGTGGGGAATTGAAACGAAAGAGCATACAGTTGTGCAAAATAGAATGTGACAACAAAAATTGATTGTTGGTTTACCGAGAATACTCTTTTTAATTTTAACAATTTTAAAAATACACACACATTTATGGTTAAGATACGGTTAATGTTGACTAGTTGATCCCGAGCGACATAAAGAAGTAAGGCAGCCTAATGTAATCCACACGGAGACTTTGTGTTGTTTGGAGATGTGATTATAAAGTGCTGGAATTTTCCGTCGAAGAAAATTTCGACAGTTTTAGAGAAAAACAGCATAAAACCCCCAATTAGGTCCATTATTTTTAAAATAATTCTAACTTTGCTAACCTCTTTCTTATACATTTTGGTCCCCTTTATGGGGGCCCTCCTGTTACACAACTGTGAGTTACCAACTTTTAGAACGATGGTAACTCATAACAAACTTCCCAGTATTGCCTAAAAACTAAATTTTTTTAATACTTTAAGCTCACCGTATCCTTGTTTATACAGTATTTTGGTAGCAGGGAATAAATCCATAGGGCATTATGTCAATAATTTTAATGCAACGGGTCAATCATTTAAAATAAATTATCAAAAAATACCATAGCGACTATGTTTGTGATCAGAGGAGATTTTTCATTAGAAATAATAAAAATTGATTGAGATAAATCATCATTTATTTTATTCCAAAAGAATAGTCGGTACTCATCGGCATACAAACATTTTAAAACGGAAAAAGGAGGGTGAAACGGCAAAAAAACTCACTTCGTTGTAATGAAATTACGTTCATTCATATTTCGAGTATCTTTTATACTGAAGGGCAAAAAATAATTGCATGAGGGGCGAAAATGTGTAGGTACTGTGAAATTTAAAAATGAGAGGACGCTTGGAAGCGTTTGTATGCCTTTCTGTAATGTCGAACTGAAAATTTACAATTAAAATTACTAAAAAATTTATGAAATTTTGCAATTATTCTTTCCCTTTCTTCCAAATTTTTTTTAAGGCATCAGAAATTTTGTTCAGTACAACTGAGAAGCCTCTAAAAACATTTCCGTCATGAGGGTTCATCTTTTTTAGTGTTGGGTAAAAGTATTTGTCAGCATGCTACCAAAAACCTAAAATATTGCAAGTATTAGTTACCAACAGTGCGTGCACGATGTTGGCTGTTTTTGACAGCAGTTGCTACATATATATTGTAAGAAATGTTGCAGTTATTAGCACCATTTGTTGACATATTGGATTATTTTAATATTTGCGTAACATTTCCTCAGGATATATTTCTTGAGGATTATTTTAGAGTCAATTTTAATAAGAGGCTATTCATAAATGACGTCACAAAAGAAACGAAATTTTTAGACGTCCTCGTCCCTCTGTCACAAAATTTTCGAGCAAATTTGTTTTTCTTCATTTGTATAGAAGTGTTACACCTTGTCAGACTCCTTTCAAACTAAAAATTGGACCTCATATATGAACGACCCCTAAAGGCTTGAATACTTTTCTCATTTTTAAAAGGTTGTCTCCTAAAATTTAATTGGCAAAGTCGGTAGATTCCCGTTAAATTAGAATTGCAGTCCCCCCAGTTGAACGCGCTGATACCCTTACTCATCATTATTATCCTTCAAAGCGATGGTAAAGACAAAAAATGTAGAATGATAATTATTGAATTAGAATCCATATTTTCGGATGCAAAAAAATTAATCTTTAAAAGAGTGAATCAATATATATTGGAGTGAATTATGCAAATTAGGCTTGGATATGCTGAATCATAAGCGTTTATAGTTGTCCTTTCAATACACCGATTGCTCGTGCTGATATCATGCTGACTCAGTTCTTTTTGACAGCTTCTAGCTGTTATAAACTCGATTGGTACATTTTTAAATGTTGCTACTATAGTCAGGACAGTATACTTAGATCCAAGTGACGACCACTTGTGACCGAATGTGGTTTAATTATGCTGTCAAAAGACGGCTGTGGTAGCAACATTTAAAATTGTTGATCAAGCACAAAGATTAGAAAATTGAAAATTTTAAGTTAAAACTATTTCATATTTTTAAATTAAATACTGAATTTTAAATCAATTTTCATACTAAATCGATTTGATTCAATTTCTGAAATCGCCAATATAGTCTTGTTACTAGAGACAAATTTCATAACCAGCAGACTTTTAATAATAATGTTTGTCACTTAAAATAGAAATTTTTAAAGCAGCATGTATCCTTTCGTCTGAAAAACCTTCGCAGTGGTAGAATTTTAGTCACAACTCAGGGTTATTCTGTTCCCTTGAATAAACTCACGCGACACAAAACCAAAAAATTATTTTTTCAATAAAAAGTGACAGCTATGCGACAAATGTTGTCTTTGGAATTTTACGTCCATAAAATTCAAAAAGAAACATCGATAATGACGATCCCAATTTTATGTTGTAAATGTAAAAGTTCCAACAATTTTGAAATTAAAAATCAACATGAGCAGCAAGCTCATTCCGGATGCAAATTATAAAATCTACTCTACAAATTTTCCAAAAAAAACTTTTTTTCTGGAGTTGTTAGCATGATAAATGCTTTACATTCATAGGGTATACAGTCAGTCATCATGATGAGCTCAAATATTTGCATTGCACACATTTCATAAACATTATCGCATGACGTTGATGATATAATGATACTGCTTCTGATGTTAGTGATTTATTTCAATAATGTTCGTCTCAAAACATGCCTTGGGCATCATTTAGATGATTCAATCTCGATTAACTTGTCGCATGCACTCAAATGAATGAACGTATAGATTTCAAAACGAGTCGATAATTGAGTTTGTATTCAGATGTGTTGATTTCAATTGGTGCTTCGAAATTCGCTCTTTAAAAAGAACTTAAGTCTGTTGAAATTGGAAAAGTAACGGAATTTGTAAAATTTGGATTTTTTGAAATCTGTTGTTTTATTTATTTTCCAATTTTATAATAAATTTTACATACACTTTTTAAACAATAACATTTATTACTTTTAAAATGTCATTTTCACAAATTTAGGCATGACCGTTGCATTTTTTGAACAATTGGTATGCCCACTTTCACCGTGGATACATGGGATGTACCCAGAGGGGTTTTGTAACTCAATAATAAATGGAACCCATTTTAAAAACTAACATATTCTTCAAACTGACTACATCTACTTAACAATGAATTAAACAAAACTTTGAAAAAAGTTGGTAAAATCTTCATGAAAAAAGAGCTTAAAAACTCCAGACCCACCATCTGGGTACACTCAGGGGTCGATGGTCAGCCTACTTTTTAAAAGGCTGATTCATTAATTATGATCGTTATTTAGGAAAAAGAATGGCAGATGAGGCAATTGCGTGACAATTCGAACAATTGAATTTTTCTATTAATAGGCTGACCATCTGCTTGGTTTTTCAGAGGACTGTCCTCTATTTTTTCATTTTTCAAAAATAAAGAAGATTTGTAATCTTCTAATTCGTCCAAAAAACGAATAAAACTAGTCGACATGGGGATAACCTCTATTTTTCTTGAAAATATCTGGTAACCCTATCTATTAAATAGGAAAATTTGTAACAAAGGATAGATAGAGGCCTAAAAATTAATTTCCTTCGTTACTTAATCAGTAAACAAAGTTAACGATCCCAATCGTAAATTCATGAAATTAATATTTTGAATACTTAATCATCACTTTGCATATAATTACCTTCCAAAGCTGTTGATGCAATCAATCAGATTATTCATCAATAAAAATTTAAAATTTCGTAAATATTTATTTCATGTTCACAATGATGACTACATTAGCTTTTTATGTGATAAAAAAAAAGTTTCAAAACGTCGTAAAAATGCAACAATTCAATTTGTTTTTTCTCTTCGACCACTTGCTGTGTGAGTCATAAAAATTAATGTATGTTTAACTTTAAAAGAACTTACAAAAACGAATGGAAAATTGACACTCAACATTCAAACCTTTTTCGTTCATTCCTCTTTTCGTTTTTCTTCTCTGTTGTTTTCGGCTTTTTCATGCTTATACTTAGTTTTCTGTTCTGTTTATGCAATATATCTTGCAATAAATCATACGATGAATGAGAGAAATAAGAATGAAGGAGAAATCAAACAGAACACGAGAGGAAATTGAATAATGCTGAATGTTTATTGAATTTTGCCTTTTATCAGTCCTTTTTAAATATTTTGATAGAAAAAAAAGGTTCTGAGCTCTTAAATAAGCTCATGTCTCCCCATCTTTTTTCATACATTTTTTATAAAATGAATTTTGCTTTGATAAAATCGATAAAAAGTTATTTATAAATTGGAGAGCATGTGCTTGGCTTTTTAAATTTATTTAAATCTTTTAATAATATAGAATTTAATTTAAATCCGATGTCGCATGAGCAATATTTCATGAGGATTTTCAGACAAGCTCTTTTTGTTTGTATGATTATTTTGTTTTTGAGTCACCTTCTGGCCTTTGGGGATGAATTTTATAAAATTTTATTCCGAGCAAAGTGATTCAACAATTTGGAATGTTATTGATGTGTCATCAAAGTTTATATCAACTGATATAGAAGTTCTATTTTTTGTGAGATAGCATTGAACTGTTTGCTAGGTTTACAGTCTACATTTATGAATTAAATCATTTTGTAACATATTTAGGTATTCTGAGATTTTTGTGCAGGGGACCTAGAATATTTAGTAGAGCATAGTTTGATTTAAAGATGGAATACTGACTCTAGAATCCAGAATACTAGACTGTTTGATCTCAAAATTTTATATTGTACATAAATACGAATTTAGAGTATGAATCCAACTCATTATAAGCATTCAAACTTGAGTAACATGACATTGTATTGGAATGTATTCGTGGTCGTTCATAAATAATGTATGAAATTTAGTGGAAATGTCTGTAGTGTTGTGATATTTTATAGAATTTATTGTTGGAAAACTTTATGACCTGAAGGATTGATCACATTTTTGTAGAACTTAATTTGTGAATGAACCTTCCCAACCCTTCATATCTTGAGCAGTATAACACCAACCACATTAAATAAAGACAGTGTAAAAATTCCGCTCGGGTCTCCTAATTTAAATGCTTTCTTCAAAGTATTTTTTTTTATTTTCCTAAATTTCTCAAACATTTCTCACAGAAAATATCAGCAGAACAATTTTTTTTGTTGAATCAAGTCAACATCTTTTTTAGAATGATCAAAGTAATCATTGATATTCTTTGTAATTATTGTTAAATATTTGTTAAATTGTTAATTATTGAGGGATTATTCTCTAAAGAAATTGTCATTTGAAATACAGTCCACTATTGAAGTTGTTTATTATTGTTATTGCATTTTTAATTTTTCTTGTCATCTAATTAAGGAACTTTCATTAAAAGTCTTTCAACGATCCCCACACAGCGATGAGTAAAAAATGATAAAAATCTCTACAGAGCAGCATAAAACTCATTGTTTTCACCAATAAAATTACATTCATGTGTTCTGAGTTTCCTGTGTAAAGCTATGCTGTAAAGTGCCTTATTTCATTTCCCTTTATTATAGGCCTGCCAAGTCCACTATCATAAAGCTTCAATCAACTTCTTTATGCAGCATTTTATTGTTAAGTCTACACATAAAAGGCGAAAATTCTCTTGAAACACATTTCGTATGCATGGCGTATTTCATTGAAGTTCTTTCTCTCTTCGTTTTACTTCAAACAGGCTATTTAATTTTTTTTCGTCTGAAAAGTATATGTTTGAAAATGTTAAAGCCTTTTAAATATTCTTCTTTAATAACATCTTTTGCAAGAGTAATTTTTATTGCAGTTTTTCTTTCTATGCAGTTCTTTCTTTTTTACTGCTTATTATTTGCTGATTTCCTAGAAAATTTATGATTTTTGTGAGAAAAAGTTAAATAATGAGTATTTAGCATTTACCTAGCTATTAAACTAAAATTAAATTTTGTTAGTGAAAAGACTGACTTCATTTTCTCTTTTTTGAAAATAATAAACCACTGTGATGCGGCACTTATCAACTAAAAATTTCTTCAAAAAGTACTACAATCAATTTTAATAGTAGAAAGATTTTCGACTAAAAAAGTTGCAAATTTCAAGTTTTAGGCAATTTTTGGATCCAGAAATAGGTTTAAATAATTCAATGGATAAGGTGTTTAGCGAATTTGCTTTCCCGTTTTATGCCAACCCCTAAAATGTTCATGGTCTGAGATTTTACTCTATAAAATTTGTAACAATCGAGAAAAGTGGTACAGAAACTTGTTTTTTACCTAACGTAATGGAATTAATAATTGAAAAAGGTCCTTAGGTTTTTAAGGAGCCGTTCAATTATGACGTCCACCATTTAGGAAGGCTGGGGTCTGAAGTTGTGAGACATTTTCAAGATTTTTTTTGTATGAACTTTTTGTGACAAGGGAAGGGAAGGTGGTCTAAAAATCTCATTTTATATGAACATCATAAGTGAACGAACCCTAAGTGTTGTATCGAAGAGAAGTACTCGGCAAAGACTTAATTAATTTGCAATAATAATGACAATTTTGACAAATATTAATGTCGATAGCTAATATGGGTTCCGCTGATATTTAAATATCCTGTTGCATCGATGCCTAAATTTTAATTTATCAAATCGTATAAATTTTTATTAAACTTCATTCGAGTCTTGAATCTTATTTTCAAATTTCATTTTTAAGTTTATTTAATTATCATCTAGTCTCTACATTTTCGAAACATCCGAAAAGTGTAAAAGCATCAGCAATAATGAGTTAGTTCCTAAATAAAGTTTTCATACTTATAAAAAGAACAAAATTCTACAAAAGATAGAAATTTCCTTACAAATCATAAAAACGTATAAAAGTCGTCCATCGCCATGTCAACATAAAATGTTTCTATGTGGGTAGCTCGCATAAAGGATTTCCTAACAATGTATTACGTATAAATTTAGACTAATATTTCGACGTAACTTCCCCTTTTGTTCCAAAAGGACACAACACAATGTACTCACACAGAAAATTTCATGCTGCTCAGTAAATGTATGAAATAAGTGTGTTTCAAATTGTTCATTTTCATAAAATCATAAAAATGAAAATGTTTTAGGGGAAAAATGGAATTACAATTACGATAAATCTGTCCCTAAAACATTTTTTGGTATAACAACAAAAACAGAACGTACTATTCTCAATACAATATGTATGTAAATGAATAAAGACAAATAAAAACGTCGAGGACGAAGAATGGAAAGGAAATTCGCTTTTATGCATTATTGGAAATGGTAAGTGCACCACATGTTATTGTTGTTTATTTGATAACCATTAAGGTAGTTCACTTTTACACACTCCAAATATTGTAATCAAGATTTTGCCTTTTGATATGGAATATATGGAGTAATATAAGTGATAGTTAATTGGAATTTATTATTGAATTTTATTATACATTAGGTGCAGCCTAGGTGTTGGTTGACTTTAAAAATTGAACACAAAAGTTTTAGTTTTTTTTATTTTATCCTTTTATGGTAAACATGAGTCTCTGGTAAACTATATCTGTAAGTATTTTTTAGTTGGAGTATGATTAAAGTGACCATCTGCGTAGTTTTACAACGGACAGTCCTGTATTTTTCAGCACTGTCCTATATAAATTTGGAAATTTTGTTCTATGCCCTGTATTTTTTTCATAAAAATTTCCTTTAATTTTCAAACTATATTTTTTTAGGGTTTCTGAGTGCGGTTTTTCAAAAACAGCAAAACCGCGGTTTTTGGGCAAAAATGCGGTTTTTTAAAAACCGCGGTTTTGAAGACAAAAAACTGCGGTTTTTGTGACAACAATTTTCTTATTTTATTTCAGATTTTTTCTCTTAAATCTTATCTATGTCTTATGTTTATTAATTTAAACATATACCAAATCATAATTACAAATTTCATTAAATTAAAGTTTATTTCTTTGAATGAAGTGTACTTAGTGCAAAATTTTATATCTACTAACTTGTAACGTTCGTATCAAAATTGAATTATTACTTGTTGTGAAATTATACAATTTTTTTTCCAACTTTGCTTACATTAACAAAATAATTTCTTTAATATTTTTTAAGAGTTTTAATATTTTAACATAGTTTAAGCTAAGAAACATAAACTAAAAACCAAATGGTTTTTGATTTATTAATTCACTGTGATTTTTTCCGAAGTGAGCATTGAAATTTTTTGTCAGCAAACAATTTTTAAAAAGTTTTATGGATGATTTCATGCCTTTATCTTGCAGCCATGTCCAAATCCTTTATTTCATGTAATACTTAGACCCAAACCTCCAATTCCTCATCAAAAAGTTTCAAAAATTTTTATACTTTTGATCATTACAAAATGACCAAAAAATTTGAAAATGGGTCATTTTGTTTCCAAGTTTTTGAAGCAATGCTTTATTTATTTAAAAAAGTTGGTATGAGCATCGATAGAAGAAATCAAGAGCTTTCTTTCTGTATACTCATTATGTTATGAAAATTATCTGCTTTGGCACAAACGACAAAACCAAAAAAGTACCAAATTTTGGATTTTCTCACATTTTTTTGTTTTCAAGATTTTTAGTCACAGGATAGCTTAAAATTCAAAAGCTCAAAAACGTATCCTTATTTTTTGCTCCTCTTCAAATCTTGTGAACAAATGTGATACCTAAAATGCTTAGTCTCCATTTTAGAAAATGACCAAAAAATACATTGACCAAAATTAACATTTTTTACCCTACATGTATTTTTATGGTTTCCTTATATTTATAAGGAATTTTAGAAAAACTGCAAAAAACCGCAAAAACCGCGGTTTTTGACTTTTTGAAAACCGCAAAACCGCGGTTTTGAAAAAACGCGGTTTTTCAGAAACCCTATATTTTTTGATAAAGTTGAGTAAATGTCCTGTATTTTCATGAAAATAAGATGGTCACCCTATGTATGATTAATTGATTTGACTAGATGATAAAGTGCCCCAGTAACCAAAACCGTTAAAAGTTAGTTAAAAGCTATCCGAAATTTTTTAACGATTTTTGTTACTAGGGGTGTCTATCTGAGCACTTTTTGGTGCATTTTAAAGAAAAATTACACGAAAGACCTATGTTTTTCAGAATTGGAACGATTTTCGAAAAATCACAATATTCCTGTACCTTAACTTCCCGAATTTTAAAGTTAAAGCTCCCCCTGCTATGCTGTAAAATGGTATAATTTTGAACAGATTTTACATAATGTAAGAAGATGATCACCCTGGGTTTAAGATTGTCACTCTTTTGAACACTTTTAAGACATTATGCCCAATTCTGAGAAAAAAACATAAATGGATATTTTATAAGGCTTCTCAATTTGGTCAAGTTTCTATGATTTTCTAATTATTTTGGACATCATAAGGGGTCGTTCGCAAATTACGTCACGCTTTTAGGGGGGAGGGGGGTCAAAAAATTTGTGACAGTCCATACAAAAGATTTTTTTTTCTTTGGAAAATTTGTGACAAGGGGGGGAGGGGGTTTTCGAAAAAGTCATTTTTTAGCGTGAAGTAATTTACGAACGACCCCTAAGTGAATGTCCCCTTACTTATTCTTTGAACCACGACACCAAAAACGTTTCAAATTTTCATACTTCAAGTGAGAGGAAATCGTAATGACGTGTCCTTAAAATGTTTTGTGAGTAATTTTTTTGCTCACGCTTGGGGTCTACGTACTGGGTCTGAAACAAGTAGTTTTTATGAAGCACTAAATATTAATAAATTATACAATTTCAATGGAATTATTATAACATGTCACTATAATACTGTGTACAACTGCCTTTGGGTAGAAAATTCAATTTGAAATATTGGTTCAAAATTATAGGTACTTCAAATATACAATCGAAAATTGTGCATAATCGAATTTTTGCTTGTCTTTGATGAAACATCGATGGCATATTAAAATGCTTTTGTATTCATATTATCGGTAAATTTACCTTATGGAAAGTATCAAGTCTCACGCAATCAATATTTCTTTTCAATACTTGAACATTGAGGATTTGAAACGCGGGAAGCAACGCTTTGATGTTGAAAGGAATGATATAATTTTTCAAATCAGTGAATATTCTTACGTACCGTACGCCATGATGCTATTAAATTCTGAGTAAATAAATTATTGTGAAATTTGTAGCTTCTGTACTCAAAACTTTAAAACCGAGATGCCTGACTTCGTCTAATGTGACGCTCCAATACAATAGATGAAAACGAGTAAAAAATTTTGAAATCAATAAAACTGCTCTATCATTTTTCATATTTTTCTTATTTTATCTTTTTGTTAATTTAAATTTTATGGCTGACACGAAACGATCCCCAGTTAATGCGCATCCACAGAGTTTTATAAATATTTATAGATTTTTGGCCTTGCAAAAAAATTTTATTTCCAAAAATTATGCGAATCTGTGGAAATAAAGAAATATGAGATGTTCTCTTGAGGATTGGTAAATATTGATATTATCAATCGGCATGTCAATGGCATTTAAATGTGATTATATATCTACACGTTTAAGATGACGAACGTTTAACAATCTTTAATGGAGAATCACGTGATTTTTGACTAACTTGAGACTGAGTTGGATGAAAAAGTCTACTTTTTGGGAGATTATTAAATAGCAGACTAGTCTAAAGTATTTGTTATATGAATTGTTAACGTATGGTCATGTACTGGATGTCTATTCTATTTGTTTGAAATAAAAATTTAAATACTTCATTTTAGAAAGAAATTTGTTGACCACGGATGAGTGTGATTATCATAAATTCTACTTCTTTTATGTACCCTATCTAAAAAGATCAGAATCAACCTGAATAACTCTTGAGAAATTCTTCAAAAACGATAGGCATCCTTTTATCTTTCATTTCTCTTTATTCCATTTCAAACAGGAATTTCAAGAGGCTATGCATCCACAAATGCAATGTTCAAAAATCCTTCAATTTTATAGATATCGACTATTTTCATTCTCGTTCAAAATTATCTCTAAAAGATCTTTTTTTGAATTTTATTATTGATTCCAATATGATTTTACATGAATGATGTTCATACTTGCATTGATTGCATATTCAATAAAGTTTTCCGATGAATTTCACATTGAGCTTTCTCAATATTTTCGTTATTCAGGTCGCTCTGTATTTATTTGCAACTTTCTAGCGAAAATGTAATGAAATGTATTGTGTATTTACATCCAATTTCATCATGAAGATTCTCAGAAATTGAAAAATAATGTGTAGTGAAATAAATTTGGAAATGAAAGCAATTCGCGGTAAAATTTTGATTAAATTGATTTAATTGCTGAAAGACACATCTTGAGGTGAGCAAGCGCGGAGTTGGGATGAATTAGAATTCAGCACCAAGTAGGCAACAACGCGGTTTTAAAAGACATACTTTCAAAGTACACAGTTGCATTTTTGGTCGTGCAGATCTGTTTTAAGCCACGGACTTCTGTGAGTGTCACAAATACAGGGGTCCTCGATTTCTATTATTGTTTGGTAACGGACGGCTCTTTTGCAAATTTGAAAATTATTTTTCAATAAATTAAGATATTTCAATCGAATTTTATTTAAACTGATGTAATGTAAATCGGGGAACAACTGTAGATATATCACTAATTTCGTTTCTGAATTTTCAATTTCAATTGTTGTTTGCTAAGCTACTACTGATTGTTTCTGAGTATACTGTCTATCCAGCCACCGTGTGGACAACAAAATTGTGCCTAACGGGAACGGTTTTTGAGAACAGAATAAGCAAATGGCGCAATTTTGTTTTTCAACATCCAAATCATCCTTTTAAAAATTAGAAACGGTAATAAACATTCAAATTATGCAGCTTACTTACTTAACAGATAAGTACAGCATATGTGTGTGTTTTGGTTTCAATCATTTTCTGGTTGCTAAATCAAAAGAGCTGCATTTCTCAAGAGCATTTGAGAAAAAAAGAAAGCTGAAAATTCACAGAAAATTTCATAATACCAAAACTCAAAAAGGACGAAACCATTACCTTCATCATAAATGCCTTAGAAAGTCATATTGTAGCTCCACATGTCTTTTACACGCCAGTTCCATGTTAAATCATCAAATCCTCAAAAGAATTTATGGAAAATTTTCAACATGTATACAGAAAATGTACCTCCATATGTGTACGACATTTCCAAATATGAGAGATTGTGAGCATAAAAAAATTAAAAAGTAGAAAAAAATAAAAAAGTTTATAATTCCTTTTTTACTACATGTTTTGAACATAAAATGAGAAAAGTTGAAAGAGTGACAAACAAAAGTTATTGCACAAAGGTCTTGTGACCAGCCACATTTACAATATCATGTCTGTTCTTTTTTGTTGTGAAGCAGAAGTAAAATAAACGAATGATATACGACGAATTTGTTAAAAATGTTGTGTACAATTCTCAATTTGTGTTTGAATTCTCCCCTTGAAATAAGATATTTTTTTCCAAAATGCTATGTACATAAATGCTGAAATTCATTTTTATCGTCTTATTTACTCAACATTATATACATACATACACACATCTTTACGTAAACGCATTTCGTGTGTTACTCGTTCACTCTCTTTTTTCTCATTTTTGTTTCTGTTGGAAAGAAGTTTTTTTCCGTGCTTACTCTAAAGCAGCAATGTGTTGTTTTGTGAATATATAGAGTCAATGCTGCGTGTATATAAAGAAAAAGAGACGAAAACGAAAAGAAGAAAAATAAGCGGGAAAAAGCAAATAAACCCGCAAGTTGAGGTGTATTGCATGTTGACATTAATTATTAATTAAATTTTTTAAAATATAATTCTCGACTTTTCGGGATAAAAATTCAAAAAAAATAAATAATTCCAAATTTTTGAATTTTTTATACCCTGGACAGTCTGACAAAATTTGGTCATTATGCTCACAATTATTTTCACACATACATGTTATTTCTTTATTTAGTTTTTATATTCTGCTTTTTAAAAAATACGTAGTCACAAACACATGCATATAGCTGAATTTTTTTATATTCGAATTGTTTTTCAAAGAATGGCTAATAGATTATTAAACTGTTCATGAAACTATTTTATTTTCTTTGTAGAGGTCTCTTTTTTGGCAAAAAATTAAGTTGTTGAATCCTCGGTATGGAAATATCGATCCAAAAATAGTAAATATGGCATGCATTTCTACATGTTGGCCTTGTTAATGCCTCTAAACAGTTTCATGAATTATTTATTTATTTTAAAATAAAATAGACATTTTAGTGTCATGCCTATATCACATGAGCATGCATTTATGTAACGAGAATAAATTGATACCTAGCAATAGCCCCGAGAGGCATCAAAATCACTCCTTAACAATTTTCTCTTTATCATGATCATTATGTAAATTCACCTTAGGACAAATACCATGGTCCAAGCTCTGTATTGCTCCGTATGTACGTACACATTTATTAAAATAATGAAAATATCGTTATTCAAGTTTCGGAGCAAAATCACCCTTATGTACATTCGTAAATACATTGGTGCGGCTTTTAAAAGAAAGACATAAACTCGACTCGAAAAAAATGAAAAATAAATTTATATACTAAAGTTTATGTACTTTCTGTTATAGCAGACGAAACGATGAAGTAAAAAAACATTTTTCGATGAAAAAAAAAAAATAAACATACAAGAACGAAAAGGAAAATCTGAAAAGAAAAAAAAATTACTCAATGCGAGACTGTAAGTTGGGTCGAAACAGAAAATAACATAAATGTTGTATGCGAGAGAGAGAATGAAACGAAAGAATATATAAATGAATATTTTTTCTGTAGAAAAATGGTGGGGAAAATATCAACCAGCTGCGTTGTTTCGTTGTATATAAAATGCCAACTCCTATATACCTTTGCATGTATGTGTACGAAGACTTTTGAATGTTGAGCGGATTCGTAAAAATATATTATTTTCTACATTTTCTGTTCAGTTTCGTTTATGACGTTGTAGCGAACAGACCGTGAACGCAAAAGTGCGAATTTTTATTTAATTAATTATATTAATAGATAGGATTCTGTTGATAAATTCATACAACATACATAACATAATTAAATAATTTCTTACTCACATTGTGTAATTACGTAGTGAAATTGAAATAATTTGTGAATAAAAATTTGATATTTTTCATATAACGATATTTGTTGTGTCTTGATACCTATCACGACTCAAGTTTTGTGAATGTATTAGTGCAGAGCAATTTTAGTTCTTTTTTTCTGTAAAATAAGCACTTTTCTCTCTCTATCTCTCTCTCAAAACAAAAAAAGTGAATAGTGAAATATTCTGTATTGTGGATTTGAAGAGATATAAAAAATATTGAAAGGAACCAACATAGAGGAGAGAGAGAGAGCACACATAACACATTTGAAATTCCCACATTGAATACAATATTGAATAAAGGGGGTTATTTAGAAAAATATGTAAGAAGGAAAGAAGAGAAGAAAAATTATAAAAAAAAATAATTCATAAAACGGAAATCTGCTTTTGAATAAACGTGTTTTTTGGCTTGGAGTACACAATATAGTTTCTATTGGATTACTACATACATTTTTCTATATGGATACTAGTGGATTAAACCTTATGGATTATACATTTTGGATTACTAATTCAGAATCTTATCAAAGGTATGAATTTTAATTAACATCCATCATATTTACATAATTCTATCAAGCACAGTCAATCTACATTGTTTACATATATCCATAAATCTTTCTCTCTAATTAACTCGTCGGAATTGAAAGAAATTTCCATGAACACAAAACAATTTTCTTTGTTTTGTTTAAAAATTTCAAATTCAATAACGAAATGCCGACAAGCGTGAAAGCAGCAGCAAGTATTTATGAAAGAAAAAAAAATCTCTCTACACAGAAAAACAAAAATCATCTAAAGTTTTTGAATGTGTGCGTAAATGCGCGCTCTACATAGCATATGCTACATGAAAAAAAAATTCTATACATGTAGATAGGTATGAACAACAACATTCGTTGATACTGACAAGAGAATTTTGCAGAAGAGAAGAAAAATATCTCCTGCCTTTAAAAAGCATAATGTAGAAAGCATAACCTAAAGAGAACTCACAAAAAAACTGTTTCGAGTATGAAGAAATTTTCTCATTTGGAACTGAATTGATAGAGCGCATATCATGGGGATTGTTTGTTTATGACAAAATAATGATTAATTTTGGGGATGTGTGAGTGAAATTGATGATTTTGAAATGGATTTTAGAGTGATTTACTAGCATATGAACTCTTTAGGTATGGCAATAAAATTAGATTATTTTTCTGGACAAATTTTCCTCATTTACAAGGAAAACAGGAAGAATTTAATGTCATTTGACAGCATACCCTCCTAATATGGCCATAGTAATCAAATCACTGTTACATAGGAGCAAGTTAGAGTGTTCAGTACAAACAATTAAAGAAAATTATCTAAATGAGTTAAAAAAATTTTAGTTTGGAGTTCAATGCGAAATAGAAATGGCAAATATTGAGTAATCATTGTTACAGTGTGCGAGCAGCAGTCATTATGTATTACAGTTTAATTATTTTATAGTTTATTGATTCAAAGATGAAAGATTAATCTACAGTCAGACAAACACTTACATGAAAATTCATTTATAAATTTCGCCATTATGATTTTGACATCATGATCGAGTCGTGCATGTGTTTCTATCTTTCGGTGATTTCATTACTAGCACATTGAAATGTTTTGAGTTTGAGCCTTTAGATAAGTCTAGCTGGATATAGTTTAAATTCTTGATTGTATTACTTGAGATTAAAATCGAATGTTGCTGTCTATTAGTATGAAATTGCTGTATTGTAACCTGGATCTCTTCAATTTTGAATAGCAAATTAGCTCAGTACATTGTCCAGAGATCCTCTAGTATATTATTAAGATCTAGATTGAGTTTGAATGCTGCAACAGAATAGGTGATTAAGCAACAACCCATAAAAAATTAAATTTAAATACCAACACGTGCATAGCACTGACACGTAGACAAAATTCACCCCACAAGCTCATCATTCACGAAACCTTAAAAGGCACTTAAAATAAATAATGTTAACACAGGGGACAGACTTACATATGATGTAGAGAAGAAGAAAAAAAGAGAGAAAAAGAAAAGAAATGAAAAAAGTAGAGAATCCAGTGAGCATGAATAAGATTATAAGACCTTCAAAATATTATCGCCTCATGAAATCCTCTACTTACCTTACATTTACTTTTGCTCGTTTTGTGCCTTTTTTCCAACTATATATTTCTTATTCTCACGACACTTTTTTTTAATACATTCAATTTTAATTTCTTTAACAGATATTAAGGTCGATAAAAGTAAGAAGGAAAGAAAAAAAATCTAGAGAAGTAACAAGCAGGAATAATGGTAAAAATAGATATCGATAGAGAGAAAAAGTTTACAATGGAAACGACAAAGAAAATGGAAAAAATTCAAATATATCCATCAAAACAACAGCACAATAGTTTTAATAATAAAATAAAACCAAAACTTATCATGTCACCATTAACGACAATGCCGACAAATGCAAAGAAATTAATGATTGCTGCAAATGGAATTCAGATGAAACAACAGAATATAATGCAGCAACAGCAGCAGCAGTCGACTGCCAATGAGAATAATGTGAATAATAAGAAGAAAGAGGACAATAATGATGTGAAATTGCCCACAGATACGATTATGAAAGAGAAGTCTACGACATCAGTTAATTTAATCCCCTCGTCGATGAATGATAAACTACCAGAATCGACAACACAAGAAAATTCTAACGCAACGACGACAACGACAGTTGATATAGAAAAGAGAAGTAAAGAAACAGCTGGTTATAGATCGGAGAAAGAGAAGATAACGCTAGGCGACGTGCATCCATACATTACATGCTATTTATGCAAAGGCTATTTAATAGAAGCAACAACAATTGTCGAATGTCTACATACGTATTGTCACAGTTGTCTCATGAAGCATCTAAGTCGCGAGAAATGCTGCCCGCAATGTGAAATGAGCATTAATAAATCCAAAACGAATATCAAGTAAGTTCCTCAATGAAAGAAATTTCCTTTATTTGCTTGTGTTTGTGTGCCTTTAAACATGTTTTAAGGAAGGAAGTTCAAATGTCTTGGAATTGTGTTACATACAAATTCAATTTCAAAGAATTTTTTTTTTCCTATTCCTTACTCACATTTTTTTTACATGAGAAGGTCTTCATTGTAAAATTCTTTGTTCCTTTCCTTATTACAATTTCAATGAGCTCGATTTAATTTCCACATGTATGTATGTTAATAAATTATTATTTTTTAAGAATAATAAAATTAAAATAATAATCATAATGTTATTAAAGTGGAAAGATCTACTGATAGAATTTCCAGATACCCAAAAAAATTTACACAATGCATTGTAAATGTTCAAGCGAGAATTTTTATATATTCTGGTAAAATTAATGAGTAATTTTCATTGTGTGAATCATGTATCTTGTTAGGAACTTGCCAGACTTTAGGTTCTGTTCTTTATTCTTGTGTGGAGGAAGTTAATGTCTTTGTTTAAAGGCATATATTATGTGTAAAATAAGGGAGTGATAGGCTTGATTTAAAAGCTGTAATCTCAATCCTCTTGTTGTGGATAAATTTGTAGGTTTGTTGTTCAGACCAACCATTTATGTAAATTTGAATGTGACCAAAAAATCGAAGGACATTTATTTAAAATTGCACAAAACTTGTAACCTTGACAATGAATTTGGTCAGGTTCTCGTGACAATAAAGTGCAATATTCGAGAAAGCACAGCTTGAAACTCATTTCTTGAGGGTATTTTCTAGCTCTTTTCTACAGAGAAATGAGTTTAATTGTTTCAAGATTTTTCATCCTATATAATGACTTGATGCAATGAAGATCTGAGGGTAGTTTTTTGAGGATTACTCTCGGGTAATTTGAGAGTTTTTGTTGATTTTTAATGTAAAATTATGAAATTTTGCAAAAATATTTCCATGCCACATGAAAACATCCAAAAATTTTCTAGAAAATATTTTTCATGTGGCAAGTCTGATGTGAAATGAAAATACGCATGTCGACTAAATCTCTGAGCATTTGAGCTAGTCATTTGTTGAACAATCTGTACGTAACGAGTACACAGACTTTATGATTGAATAATGAATTTCTGCATCTAGCCCTAAATAATAGTCATTCCTTAGACATGTCTTAATCATATTCAATGTTAATAAATGTTCCATAATAATCCACACAAATACAAACATCAAAATTAAATAAATTTTTACTAAAATCACAATAGTTTCTCACCAATTTCTTCCAACCCAAAAAAATCCTTTAGATATGATGCAACAATTCAATCAATTGTATATAAACTTGTGCCTGGATTGTATGAGAAGGAATTATTAAGACGTAGAGCGTTTTATAAGCAAAGACCAGATGAAGCCAAATTAGCAACCCCTGAAGAACGTGGTGACGATACTGAACATTTAATATTTAGCCCTTCCGATTTAATGTCACTATCAATAGACTACGCTGAGAAAGAGTAAGTATTCAATAAAAAAAATTCAATTATTGTATAAAAATTAATCGAAATAAATTCTTTTACTTGTTATAAATATAGAACCCTAAAAGGGATGGAAAGCGACCCTCATGTACAGCATTTATTAAAGCCCAGATTCCTCAATTGCCCAGCAATTTTCAAAGTTGAACATTTAAAGAAATTCATTTTAAATAAATTCAATATTCACGTTAATAAATTCAATGTTGAAATAAGTTACAAGGTAAAGACTATCGTCCTGCCCGAGCACTATACATTGATGGATGTTGCATATATTTACACATGGAAAAAGGTAATAATTTTTTGTGTGCATATAAAAAAAGTAATTCACAGTAATTTACTTTATGATTTTTCCTTTCTACTCTCTTCTGCTTACACAGGAAGCACCAATGCCTTTTTTCTTTCGAATAATTGCTAAAAATTCCAGAAGCAATGAGCTACCCGAAGTCTCATTGCGCAGGTCACCAACAAATATGACGAATTTAAACGACGACCACAACGACACATCTACAAATGCATTGTCGAAGAAGAAGAGCGTATCGTTTAAAGAGGACGTCGAATCATCTGATATTAAAGCTGGAAAGGATGTTCAGAAGGCATCAAACGTAAGCAGCAACGGTGGAAGTGGAATGAGTTATGTAGGTGGAAAAAATGAGAATGCGGAAGTTAAAAAATCTTCACCACCAACACCACAACAGCCGCGTGTCGAAAGTATTAAATTAAAATTTGATGTTTCAAATAACAATGTGAGTATCATAAAGCCTGACGGAACAACAGTCAAGACTGATACAAAGTCAAAGAAGAAAGATAAGGAGAGCAAGAAGGCAAGTAAATTTGATAACAATAATTTCATCATTGAGAATAAATCGCCGTCATTAAATAACGAAAAGAGAGATGAATATGAATTTGATGATGAAATTGAGAAACAGAAGCTCGGATTCCTCAATACATTTCAACTGACGGCAAAGAAAATGTTGATGCAAAAGAACACAAATTTATCCCAAAATAATAATAATAATAGCACGAACAAAAATAATAATAAGAGTAGCTCCGACAGTAAAATCACATCGGTGACAAAAAAGGATGAAAATACGAATAGCAAAAATATTGAAGAGGGTAAAAATCTTACGCAAAAATCTACGGGAGAGAATAATAACAGCAATGTGAATAAACGTAAAAGTAAGGAGCCTGTTAAAGCTGAAAAGGCAAAAAAGTATAAATTCCATGAAATGAAATCCGTTAGTGAGGGAAGTAAATTTTTATTTACGAAAACTGGAGATGGTCATGAAATTACATTCGATATGTCACCTAAACCTTTAGGTAGTAAGCCTCCATTGAGTAAGGTGAAAAGTGATATTTTAATGGCACAACAGAGGGCTGATGCAAAGGCCATACAAAGTAAAAATGACGCAAATAATTCCAGTGATAAAAATCAGGCAAATAAAACTCCTCAAATTAAACCTAAGAAATTGCCAATGTTGCTTCCAAAGCAAACACCACCGACTAGTACAAATGTCACATCGACATTTATTGCACCGACTTCCATGTCACCAACTGCATTTGTGATTAAAAAGCCTGATGTGAATCAAAAAGAATCAGAAATTGCAACAACATCTGAAATCAGTGTTAGAAAATTAAATGATTCTAATCATCAATATCGAGTTTTTGGACCAACCTCACCTGAAGTTAATAACAAAGAAAAGGAACCGGAAACTCAATTTAAAGCACCGAAAGAAGTATTTGCTCAACCCCTGCCACCAAAACCAAAAGTTAATCCATTAACGGCCCCACCTACAACAATACCTGTCTCATCAGCATCAAAACCATTTGGATTTGGTCCAAAACAGCCTAAAGTTATTCCTGAGAATATGCAAACACCTTATGGTAGCAGAACACCTTTCTATGTTCCAAGTAGTCCATCATACACACCAAATTTCGACCCCAAACCACAATTTAAATATGCAAATCCAAATGCCTATGCCTCATTCATGCAATCGATGTTTTCACCCGCACCTGATAAAATTCCAGCACAAATTAACACATCACAATCATCAAAAATTCCTTCAGTATCGTCAACAACTGACTCTAATAATTCACGCAAACGACAATCGAATGACTCTATGCCAATTTTATCTAAACGAAAATCTCCATCACCAACGAAATCTACAAATACAACAGTTCCGATACAGCCAACAACAACTTCAGTACAGACATCATCAACAGCAGCAGTAACGACTAATACAAGTGGTGATACGGATACAAAAGCTATTTCAATATTAAACAAAATCAGCTTTCCGTCATCGTTGAGTGTGACTCTAACAAATGAGCAGGAAGAGAATAAGAAAGAACAACTTCGTAGTCAGAAACAGAATGTTAATAATAATATAGAGATCATAAAAATATCAGATGAAAAGGAAGCAGCGAAAAATTCAAAATCTCCATCGCCACCAAAGAATAGTAATAATAATGCTAACGAGAAACCTGAAAATGCTAATGAGAAGCAGCAAATTCAGAAAAAATTGCCAGAATTAAAGAAACTATCACCGATTTTACCGGCGTCGCCAAATGCTTCATCAATGCAGCCGCCAATTTTACCTCCACCCGCTGTTGCAAAGGCATTATCGGATTCGAAAGAAAGTTTTCAACGTGCATTCCTTGAATCACTAATGAGTGTCACAAATCGTGATAAAAATATGGATAATAAAAGTGCTCATCGTAAGAAGGAAGGAAAAAATCACACGGCATCAGCCTCGCCCGATGCATATAAAAACAAGAATCATTCAGATTTAGAAAGTAAATCAGACTTAAAGAAGAATAGTAATAATCAAGATAATGGTATGACGGGAACAACATCGTCGGCAGCACAACCAAAAAAGAATCTGTCATTAACGCCTCCGCTGTCGAAAAGTAACACTGATAAGTTAAATTCCAGCACAAGCTCAGCTATGAAATCATTGACACCACCACCACCGTCACCAATGATGTTACAAGATCATTCAATGTTCTCACCACAAGCTGTTGCAGCATCATCAGCAGTTCAATTTAATCTCATGTTGAATGCATTGAATGCAGCCGCAGCAACTGGCGGTGCTCCTTTTGCATTTCCCGACTATGCTAATATTCAACGAACAATGCTATTGGAAACTTTGAGAAAGAATGTCGAGAAATCAAATGCATTACTCGCCATGCATCATCAATTACAGCAACAGCAACAAAATCAAAAAACTTCTCCTAATTCTTCTTCTTCTTCATCGAAGCATTAAGAAAGTTTTTTTTTGTTTCTCTCCTTTATGTTCGTATTATTGTTTCATTTTTTTCTTGTTTTTCTTTATACTTTTTTCATATTTCTCTCTTTGGTGGGGTTTCCAGAAAATTTGAGACTATTACCGGGGAATTTTGAAGAGATTCATTTTATTTTTGATTATTTAACGAACTTTTTGAAAATTTTAAATTTTCAAAAATATTTTGACCGTTAAAATTTAATTCACAAATTATTTTTACAAAATGAGCATTTCGTCGAAAATTGGAAGCCCTACAGAATTGTATATAAAATTATCAATGAATTTATATTATTATGAATATGAATACTGCAAAAAGAAGAAGAGAAACAACGATGATTATGTCCATAAATGGATTTTCTCTTTATTTGTCTTTATTCTTGAAAGGAAAAAAAGTTTATATAAAATACATAATGAATGTATTTCTTTATCATCATGTTTATTATTAAGATCTATCAGTGTTACTACATATAAAGATTGTACATAAATTGGATTCTCGTCTTGAGAGAAAAATTTTCACTGAAGAAAAAGTTTTTATGAACTCGATAAATTTTTTTTGTGGCATTTTAAATGCTCGAATTTTAAAAGAGAAAGAATTTTCCAATAATGTAAAGATACGTTTTATTAAGGATTATTTTAATATTGACGATAAGTTAAAAAAATGTTTGAAAATTAGAAAATTCTTTTAGTTTGGAATTTAAATTGTACAGGCATCCAGTGAAATATTTTTGACTTGTTTTTTTTCTCTTAAAATTTATTATAAATATAGCTTATAATTTATCTTAATGTATACTTATTATGACGCTTAATGTCTCTGATATACGAGCGATTTAGAAATTTTTGTGGAAATTTTCCATCAATTTTAAAGAATGATCAAATTTTGAAGCAAATATTGTGATAGTGGATGAAGGGGGGTTTACTTACTATTCATTGAAAAATCCTTGATGTGGTAATTTAGCATAAAGTTAGATCAGCATGGTTAAATTCAATGTGCTTGTAAAAATGGCTCAATAAAGAATCTCCAAAAAGATCCAGAAATAGAAACTCGAAAGAAATCATATAGCAATCAATTTGCCATTTCGACTGCCACCTAACTGCCTTCTCATTCCCATACAGCTCAAAATAATTGTTCTCTCTATAATAAGAATGAAAATAAAAATTCTTGTGGCATTCTGTGAACAACAAATCTGCTGTCATTAAAATTCATAAAAAAATAAAATAAACCAGAAAAATAAATATTTTTTCAAATGTAACTCTTGTATTTAATTAATCATTATTGTTGCTTCCGAATTTCATCTTTATTTTTCTTTCAGCTGTTCAATAATCGACAATAAGTAGAGAGTAAAAGAATCTCAAAAATTCATTATGCTTCAATAATATTAAATTTACCAACCATGAGTAAGAGTCGTTTTTACTGAAACATAATGAAATATTTTTTCTGTTGGGACGAAACATTCTCTCTTTCTCTCTTACTTTGCGTCATTTTTCGAGCACACAGCGCTTTATTTATCTCATGTACAGAGTCGTAGTGAGAGAACGAAAATTAATAGAATAAAATCGTAGCATGATTCGTGCCTCAATACGTGCCATGGAATTTTTTGTTGTTATTCGTTCGGAGTTTTTTTTCCATTCTGTTCAGTTCCCCGATTATATTTTCACTCGTTTTATTTCTTCCACAAGCGATATGCTGTTTACGATACGTATAAACTCAATTTAGTCACACATACAGATGAGGAATTGAATGATACATAAGTGGCGCGCACCAATACAGCTATAAGAAAATGCTGAAATAAAAAAAAACTTTTTTTTAACAAAATAAATTTCTGAATTATTTATTTTCTTATTACACAACATTTCTCACTCACTTACTCGCTCATTCATTCAGACGTTTGATGTATATTTATCGCCTGATATAGCGCTGAACAAAGTCTTTTGCTTTTGCATTTGATGCTCTCACTTAATCACACACAATATTTATTTCCCTTTACTTTTTTTTTCTTGCTCATTCGCTTTATGTATTTTTGCTTTTCACATTCGAAGCCTTTTAAAATAAATAAATGAATGAATTGATAGACATTTGTATACCAACTTTTGCTACTGTCTTCACTTTTTCTTGTCATTTAATTCTCTCTCGCTCGTCGTTGCTATGCTTTACGTTTTTTTTATTTCATTTCGCTCGCATTTACAATTTACTTGGGAATTATTTTAATAAGTTTCTTTTATTCAGCATTAGGTACTTGTTTTCATGCATAAATTTATTAAAATTATTATAAGAACGAACATGAGAACTGTAAACTATGGAAATCATTTGTGCCATTTAGAGTGATCTATTTTCGGGGTCGCTTTTCTCATGCGTACAATTGAAATTTACATTTTTATTCTTTTTTCATTCTCTGCCTTGAAATATTTTCTTTATCGTCATTTGTCATAATAATATTTTGCTTTCAGAATTTTTTCATGTTTTTGTGGAACTGAAGGATTAGCCCTTACTTCCAGAACTGAGAATTAAATAATTATTTTTAAAATGAGATTGTTTGAATGAATTTCAAATTTATTCATTAATTTATTTTTCAATTAATAAATCACAAAATATACACTCATAAAAATATTTTCAACTAGCTAGTTGTAAGCATTTGGAAATTCTAGCATTTTAAATTATAGCACACCTATCCATACTATTGCATTTTCTGGGAATGCCAGATATCGATTGATATTGTGCTTTATTATATTGATATCTGTGCTTCTAATCATAATCAATTTATTGGTGTCGAATTAAAGACATTTTATGACTGTCTAAAAATGTTTAATTTTGTATGAAGTCGTGTTGACTTTAGTACATTTTTTCATACAAAATATTAGTCGACTTTGAGTTCTGCCTTTTTTTGCTGACTTTTGTCTCCGGCTGCAAGCGCATTACCCAAGAGCAAGCGACCATCGGACTTTGTTTTATCGTCGACGACCAACAACGGTTTGTAAAACTATTTCTTTATGATAGTATAACTGCCTTTTTGAAATGTCTTCAAATCAATATTTGTAGGAACGTAAAAATGGCAATGAAATAAAATTAAAAATTTGCGTGGATGTGAATTTATTTTTACTGTTAGGCGCCGATGATAATGGTAGTCTTATTGGTGAAACAAGGGTCTACGGCGACCCGGGTGAATATCAATCTATCCCCACCATTGTTATGCCACTGGTTAGTATGATGTAGTGTTTAGGATGAGATGATTAAACAATACACCCTTTGCATCAAAGATTTGAATTTTGATAAAAAAAATTTAAAATTATTCATGAAAAACTAGTCAGCCATGAAAAATGATTAGTTATTGGATAATTATTTTAAATAAATCTAAGTAAGTCGAGAATATTCTGTCAATTTAAATAAATAAATAAACAATTTTATTTAAATTAATTAAAATCCGTCTAAATAAAAAGATCTAATTAACTTATAATCTCCACAGAAAAATAATCAGGATAAAAGATGATAATGGTAAGTCTGTTTTGAAATTTTCCTTTACCAAGCATCACTGACTATCTCCTCAGTGTCTCTAAAGTGATTCTTTTTAAATAGTTTCCACTAAAAGCATTCAAATTTGAGATATTTCTTTTGACAGCTTCAATTTGTCCTCCACTTTCACAAGTTGTCTACAATTTTGAAAAAAATAAGCTATTCAGTCGACATTAGCAAATTATGAAATGTCTAATAAACTATCTATTTTTAAAAGATGCCATCTACGTCCTTTCGAAACACAGCTCTTTAAAAAATTCTGTTTCATTAAATGTGCCCTGATCAAATAAATGCCTCTAATATAAGGTTTTAAATAAAGATTTTATTGTCCATATTTACAGTTAGCTCTTTCAATTGGAAGTAAATTGTAAATGTTAATGAAACCTTCATTTCTGACTTTCCAAAAGACTCAAACATTCAAAATTGCTCAAAATCTCCAGAATCAAGTGAAAAAAGCTAAAACATTTTATTTTTTCATTGAAAATGAGTTCATCTGTCGATCTGATTGCAATTTGCTTCATAATGAATATTCAGTCAAATACTTTACGACTGTCAATTTATTAAAGCTTTCAAGAGATCTCGAACCAGTTGCTTACAAAATCTACTTCCAAAGCTCCAAATTTGGACTGTGTAAAACAGATATGAAAAAATTATACAAACAAATTGGAGAATATATAAATTATGAATTTATTTCAAAAGCCGAGTCAGCTTTTATTGGATGTGTTAGAGATGATAATGAGACGCATAAACTTTGTACGGAAAATAATCTCAAATTTAAATGCAGAACTGATCCAATTCATGACATATTTAACATTTTAAAAAATATTTATGTATCTACAAATAATTCTTATCAAGTTCTGAAGTTTGAGGATGGAAATGATTCAGTTAAATTTAGTTACAATGACTTAAAAATATTTTTTGATAAACGTATCAAGTCATCATTACCAAAAGTAGAATTTTTTGATATAAAAAAGGATGAAAAATTCATGAATCTTAAAAGAATTTGGATGCCAAACAGGAATGTCCAGTTAGAGAAGTTTATAAGTCCATTTCGATGCTTGTTCAGTATTAATTACTTTTTGAAAATTAACAATTTTTTGCAAGAAAACGAAGGCTACAAAAGCGACTATAAAGAAGCATATTTATTAGTGAAATTAATTTTGATACTTCAAAACATCTATGAGATGCAGCATCAATTCATTGAGCAAGAAGAAATTCAAAAACTTGAAAATTATCTTGAGGAACTAAATAATTATGAATTTTCAAATAACAATTTAAGATGTCTTGAAAACTTAAAAACTTCTACGAAGACCAACTTGGAAACTTTCAAAAATCTAAATGCATGCTGTATCAAGTTTAAACCTAGCTATTTTAGTACTCAATTAATTGAAGCTGAAAAAGGTTATCTTCGATATGGAAATTGTGGTGATTTGCCAACCGAATCTCTTTGTAAACGATGGTTTGAACATGCTCAAGCAGGGACTGAAGAAATGGAATTATCGTCAGAATTTGGCAGAAAAAAAGTCAAATTTTATGAACTTCCTGTATCAAAATTCAAATTCAATAAGGAAGAGATTAATAGAATATTCTCAGACTCTATTGATGACATTTGAGAATTGGATTATCCGTGCTTCTTAACATATAAATTCAAAGACTGTTAATTGATTTACCAATAAATAAATCGACCAAAACACTAGTCCAGTGGTTTTTAGCTATTTTCTAAACAAAAATTAAGTCAAAACTAGAGATGTCAAATATTTGGGTTTTTACTATTTGTACAAATACCAAATAAAACTTTATTAATAAGCTTTTTTTCTTTAAATTTATTAAAAATTTGATTTCAAATTGTCCAAAATTCAACAAAATATAGTTTTTGAATCTCATTTTAAAAATAATTTTTTGTACCCAAATTATTTGGGTGTAAACCCAAGTATGTATTTGTATGACCCCAAATAGTGCTAAAAAACCCAAATATTTGTTATTTGTATCTGACATCTCTAGGCAAAACTGAACTTTTTTCTACTTAGGTGTGTACAAATCCTAAAAATGGTGGCTAGTGTGCCACGAAAAGTTTAAGAAACAATGCTTTAGTCTCATAACTCTGATAACTCTATAGACCCTAATCCACAAAAATCTAGATCAGAGCTTGATAATTGGTCAAGTTTCTAGCCCAGATCTAGCTCTTTGTTAGTTAGGGAGAAGCTTCATATCAATATGAGATTTTTCCAAAACTGCTAAAATTAATTAGTTTTTGGAAAGATTCTTTAACTGTGTGTCTGAGTCTTAACTGAAACTTATAAACACTTGCTTCTTTTGGAGACATTTGAAATATTTTGATGACAAAATTGCAATAAATTATTAAACTTTTTTTCTGAGTGACATGATTGATTTATTAATTTCTCCTTCAATATTTTATGAGAATTTTATGACATTCAATGATTCTACAATATATGAAAACAACATGAATTTGACAAAAATAATAAAGAGTGATCGAAACAGATCATATTCGAAACATTTGTTTTTTCGGGCATAATATATCCAATTTAATCCAAATATCAGTATGTTAATTTTGCAGAGAAAAATCCATGGTGTCATGAAAATAGTATTTTGAATCCACAAGCCATAAACAAATATTGTATGTAATACTGCAGAACATGAATCTAAGATGAAATTTGGAAAAGTGGAGTCAGTGTCTTCAACCATCTTTTTGAGTTTTGTCATTAATTCAATTCCTTCAGATAAAATTGCAATCCAGTAGAGGATGGTGAATGTGTCCAATTCATTCTTCAATAAGATTGTCCAAGAGAATACTGAGCTTGTTAAATTAAACATAATTTCAAATTCCAACATTTTTAAACACAACAAAATACTTGTTGTTTCCTTGACTCAAAGTTAACTGTGATCAATTTTATTTCAAAGGTGATTAAACGAACCAAAAAATTACTTGCTAAGTTTTATACAGAAAACAATTAGTATTTTAGAGTTCTTTAATAATAAAATATAGAATACAATAAATTGTCTGAAAAAATTGTCTGAAAAAAAGAACTGAATAAACTTTTAGTATATTTGCAAATGACGTGAAATTAAATTTATTTTTTTTTTAAAAAATGATTTCTTTCGTTAGTGGTAGATTTGCCTATTGGTTCATTTGCTCACTCAATTCTTCGATAAACCGGACAAATTTACAGACAAAAAAAACTAAAACATTGGTTTTAGTCAAATATTTAAGTATTATTGAATATAGCTGGAAGAAGGGTGAGTGGTATTCCTTTTTTTTAAAAAAAAGTTTTGAATGATTGACATGTACAAGAAGAAGGTAAATGAAAGGTTGCGTCCGAAATTTTACTCGAAATTGATGAATTTTTCAGCAAAAAAGTTTTTGACCACCCCCTTTAACGATAGCTGGATCTACGTCACTGATAAATATAATTAGGGGTCGTTCGCAAATTACGTCACGCTTTAGGGGAAGGGGGGTAGGAGAATTTGTGACAGTCCAAATACAAAATTTTTCTTTCATTGGAAAATTTGTGACAAGGGGGGGGGAGGGGTTTTTGAAGTAGTCGTTTTTTTGCGTGAATTAATAAGTGAACGACTCCTTACAACAAAACCTGTTTAAGTGAATTTTAAGCATTAAACTGTCAAACGATTAATTATATTGAAAAAGCGCTAGTTATTAAACTGAAAAACAAACATTTTTGACAACTTTGGAAAACAACTGTTTTTAATAAACTTTTCATAAAATTAAAAAAAATATCAATACAGAAAAATACAAAGCGGTTGTTAATCTCTCATCAGTTTACAACATCCCATAAAAGTAAACAGTAGAGGAGTTCATAAAATTATACGACTCTCTTCATTTAAATGCTTCAAAAGACTCGATACATTTTTTATTTAAAATGCTTGTAGGTGTCAGCCATGCTAAGCAATAAAATGTTCATTCCCTTATTCATGTATATCCCAAGGAAATAAAGAGAGAAAAATGTCAAAAGAATGATAAAGCAGAAGTAATCTTTTTTGATATAAAAGGCAACTGCAGACTGCCATAATTTATCTCTCTAAATTCTTCGTTTCCTGCACACTCACATGTACACATCGAGTTAGTCGAAAGGAATAAAACAGAACTGAGAAAATTGCAGTTGGCAAAAAAAAAGTTGAAACTTTTCATTCTTCTTTTATGCTAATGCAACAAATTTTTTCTTCTTTCCTTTCGAGTTTCAGCTTTAAAAAGAATCACTGACTCTTACTCGAAATACAGTGTGTGACAAAAAGCAATTTTACTTTGAAATTACAAAGAAAGAAAAAGAAGAAGAAAAAAAGAGGAATAAAGTGAGTGAGAAAATGTGAAAACAATTTTTTTGCTGTGCCTTCTCTTTCAATTTAAACGCTTAAATGCTCTGGCGTCACATGAAACAAAAAAACATGAACTGAGGTATTGAATCGCTAGTATATTGAATTTTTAGCGACTCTAGCGCTTTTCTCAAGTCCAAGTCAGCGAGGAATTGAACTGAGGAATAATTTTCTTTATTTAAAATATATTTTGAGCTCCATAAAATATGTTTATCAGGATTTATTTAAAATTAAAGCATTTTTATTGGAAGTGCAACAATATTGAAAGGGGTTTTCATAATTCCACGTGTGGGAATGGCACTGTACTCTATAATTCAGGGTTTAATTAATATCAACTGAACAAACCAATAGCTACATTGGATCATAACTGCAATAGACTTAAAAAATTTTAATAAAAAACTATGTGATTTTATATAACTGCGGTAACTATGTGGATTGATTGGTATCAAAACGGAAAAGTTATATTCTGTGTAATCTGCGGTCATAGTTGCCCTACCCCTGTTACCCAACTGCCTTGTATTAACAAGAGAGCTGAGAAGGCATTCTCAAGATGAATCTTAAATTGATTTTGAATACTGCGGTACATAAACAAACCAATACCAGGCCAGAAACTATTCAAAAAATATGATCCGAGAAGTTTAAAAAATTTCAACAGAATTTAAAAATCGGAGAAGTCTAAGTAAAGATGTTTGAAACCGTTGTTCAGTTCTGTCTTCCAAAAATTATACCAATCGGTAGGCATCATGATACAATTTATTAATGTTAAGATCCATTATTCATTATGAGAGCATATTAACTTGGTGGACAGTTTACACATCCTTCAGAGTAAAATTTCAGAAAAAGACACATTAAAAAATGCTATTAAGACGTTTTCAAATAACGTCCGACAAAATTAGACTCCTCTGTCTATGAAGTGTCACATAGCTCTAGATCCAAGACCTTCCTGCCCCAGAAATAGACGACATTTGTGAATGACTTCTAACAACCAATTTTGACTTAATCATGAATTACATTTTACAAAATGAAATACAAAATTTATTTAAAAAATCCTTAAAGTTTTATGCTATTCACTGAATTTATCATGTCAGACATCAACACAAAGTGCTCTAAAAACAACATCAATCTTCCTAATAACATATAAAAAATCTAATATTTCAAAGCTGGCTTTGCATGGTGTTTAGACAAAACAAAAAGTGGAATTTGATATTAAGATCTAATGAAAATTGCAAGAGCATGCAAAATATTAAATTTCAAAGTCCATCAAGTGTTTTACGACTAGAATTTCTTCATCATCTCAGATTATGTGGAAACACAAAAAGACCATAATGGAAAATTACTCGACAAGAGCGCCACAGTACAAAAAGAATTGGCATTTCAGAACTCAATCGAGTGTCATTTTTTATTTTTATTTTATAATTTTTCATTCCACATTCAGTTTTTTAAAGTCTTTCTTTTTTTAAAAAAAAGTCGTTAGCACTCGGCTAACATCGTTGTTTAACTTGTGTGAATGTATTGAGAAACTCAATCGTGATTGGTCAGAAACATCAAGAGAAATTTCCCTTCTTTCCTACGATTCCAAAAACTCATAAGAGAAATATGATGCACGCACACATTCACGTGATATTTTTTTAATAAAATCGTTAATTTCGGCTCTCGTTCGTTCGTTGTTGTTGCTCGTTCGTTTAATACAGTTCGCGTTATGTGTATTTTCTCTATAGCAATGATGATGCAAGCTTTATATCAGTCGGAGTTTAGTGTTTGACTTGGAGAGTAGACAAATTTTCACAATCGAAAATTAAAATTTTTTGTTTATTACTACGTTAAATTTAAATAGTGCTGCTGTGAATTATGGAAAAATAGATAATTTAGTGTATTTTAATTAAGTTTTCGTGTGAGGCATTGGATTTTGTTGTGGTTTCGATTGAAAATTAGGCCTCGGAAAAATCGGAAGAAAAAAATTCATTTTTATTTGATTTTTTTCTCTTCTTTTTTTCATTAAATGAAGAAAAAAATTTTACACGAGGCATAACCGTACTAACACAAGCATACAGAAAAATTGTACAAAATAAAAATAATGGTAAGTGTATGTTTGAAAATTGTACCGTAGTACTGCTCTTATGAGATATCTTTTGTGTGTGTATGTGTGAATGAGTGTGTGTTTGTGACTGTACAGACACAATTTTTATGATTAGTATTGAATGTTGTGCCACGATGAAAATATTTTTATTTTGTTTTTCATTGAAACACACAATTCGTAAAAGAATGAAATCAAAATATAGTAAAATCACATGAAATATCGAAATGAATTTGTGGAAATATTAATTTATGCGGAAAGCCGCAAATGCGGTTATAGATTCCTTTATTTGGGATTCAAATGACTTTTATTTTGTATTTGTATGAGTTGCATAGGCTTGGAGATTCATGTCAATTTGTTATTTATTATGTAGATTGTTTGGAAATTCACATTATCATTAATCTATGCTCAATTGATAATTTATTACCATGATTACTTTTTGGATCAATTATGGTTGAAGATTTTTTATGGTTCTCTCCAATTTAACTGCTCTTTTATGTCCATATTCGGACAGACTTTCTAATTTTGAACTAATTGCATGAGTATGAAGAATAAGAAGATTCCGCAATACACTACCGTAACTGTTGTCAGTACTAGTTCAAGTACTTTTTTATCAGATTCCTATAAACTCTTATTGGAATCAAGTACAGAACCGATAGATAATGAAAGACCCAAGACAATTGGATGTTTGTAACGGCTAATCATATTTTCAGACATGACAGTATGCACACTGTCATAACCATATCATTACTGTCTAGTCAAGGTGATGAAATATCCCTCAGTAGAGTGTAGTGGCATTTGGCTACCAAATGTTTGGCAAATGTCCATCAACAAGATCGTGTTGTATTTTTCTAAATAAATATTTTGTCACAATTGCTTGACTTTCCCATTAGTAATTATATGAGTTCCTTTAAATCTATATTTAATGTTGAATCTCAATATAAGGAATTTTATATTATTTAAAGAAAATATTTCCAATAAATCGTAGTTTTTATATACTCTAAAAATTAGATTGGAAATATTAGAATGACTAGAACCAAAATTTCATCAATTAACTATTTATTTCTAATCAATTTTGATATATTTAAAACAATCAAACAGACTTTTTGATCACATCAACCGATTGACACACTTGCAAATATAGACACCATTTGGATAGTTCACTTAGAACGGATGACGGACAGTTCAACCCAAATTTGCTAAGTAGTTGTTGGTTCTAAGGATACTGTCCATATGGCCACAGTACGTCTCATAATAATTCTAAAAACAATTCCAATTTTTTTTGCATTACTTCTATTCAGAACGCCAAGTCCTGTTCGACAGGGGCGTATTTAGATCCACGGGCGTATTTTTTCCTATTTTTTCAAAAAAAATAGGGGGATACGCCCTGCTGGTCGCCTTCCCTTTGTGCTAAACTTGCCCATCGACTTAGTTTTATCAACCTGAATTCCAAATTTTGAACAACATCGTATTATTCCACTGTGATACTGGTACGCATTATTTATATGAAACCATTCTGCCCATTGTTTCCTCAAAAAAATCCATTGTCACTCCAGATGAATTAAAACTTAGCTTCAACAAACTGTACAAACAAGTATACTTATATGTTTTGTTCAAAAAAATTCCCTCACAGTTGTTTCCTGATGAATTAATTATCATCTTACACCTTTTAGTGTTGCTGTACAGACATACATACATCGTTACTTGTCAAAAGTTTTTCTTTTTGTTGTCTCGAGCTTCATTTTCTTAGAAAATTAATTAAAAAGTTTTATTTTAAGAAGATATTGGAAGTATTGTTGTAAATTTGTGTCTTGATTTTAATGCACTTTAGTTCTGAAGAAGAATTTGCATGTAAATTCTTATAGTTCATCAATTGGAAATGAATTGACTAACTTTGTACCTACAATTCATCATAGCTTCCAGAAAACTAATGACTAAAGTCTCAAAACTTTGTTAAAATCTCATTATACAGTAAAAATATCATCACGTTCAGTCATATATCTGGGTTTCACAACCTCATGCAGAATCTTCACAAAACAAACTTATCAGACTTCCTTATTTACTCGTTTTTTTTGCAACATTTAATTTTTTGAGTCAACAATATCTTTACATATTAGCATGTTGATGCTAATAAAATATGAAATCGGTAAAAATATATCCACATACTCGAGTACAATAGACAAAAAATTCTTTTAATGGAATTGAAATTTTATTCTTGATAGGAATAAATAAATGAATAATTCTGTCTGTAAAAATTTACGATTGAAAGGTTTACAAAATATTCAATGAGTAATTTGAATAAATCAAACTTGATTAAACTCAATAAAAATTCAAAAGCGATTTAAATAAATTAGACATGATTTAAATTATGTTGACAATACTTTCTGCTCCCTCAAGTACTGCCACGGCTGTCATATTATCAAACTTTCTTTTTCTTATGAATTTTTAACAAAATGTGTTAGAAACTAATTTTTGAGATTTAATTTAATATGTTCATTCTGATAGTTTTGTCATAATTTGTAGATTTTTTGACCCAAAAAAAGTGTAAGGTTCTTGGCAGTAGGTTCTTTAAAACTGACTGTACTTCTTTGTATTAACAAATAGCTGTAAAATACAGATGAGATTACTCTATTGGACGTAAGAATTAAAACACACACAGTTACAGCTTACAGATGAAATTACCACTTGCAAAAATCATACAATAGAAAGTACCAAAATATTAATTTAGCCTCACAAATGGTCGCCATACAATTCTTGTAAATGATTGCAAAAGCTTTACCATCTTTTCAGACTTTACAATTTTTCAAAAAATTTAAAAGGAAAACTTAAGTATGTGTCAACATTATTATCCCAGACTTTTTGTTAAAGGGAATATCATAGTCGAAATCAGCGAAATTTACAAAAAAATTTGATCTTCTTTAAGCCTTAAAAGTTTCCTACTAGTTTCGTGGTGATCTTTAACCTGTAATATTCCTGCAAATTTCCAGCAAGACTGTTAGAAAAAAGTTCATGATAAGTTTATTTCCAGCAAAATAGCTGCAATTCTGCTGTGAATTTGCTGCAATTTCATCTTTTGTAAATTTTATATGAATTTGCTGCAAATTTCCACCAAATGTTAATGGAAAATATTTTTATGAAAATAATCGAGTTTCTCTTTTTTCTGCAAATTACCAGTGAATTTCCTGCAAATATACTGTACAAGTATTGCTTACAAATTCCTGCAAATTTCCTGTGAATTATCTGCAAATTTACTGTTCAAACTTTTTTAAAAAATTCATTTCAAGTATCTGCATATCTCCTGCAAATGTTCTGCAAATTTACTGCTTTTTATCGCCTGCAAATTTCCTGGTTATCGCTAACTTTTTTTGGGTGATTTTTTGGGAATATTTGCGCCTTAAAATTATTTTTGAACTAGCTTAAGCAACTTGTGTAAATTAAAGTTTCTGAGGATAAAAATAACGATGAAATTTTCCATGAATTTGTCACCAATCGATTTCCTATCAAAGGCAAAAATTTATCTTCTCGTAGGTTGCTCGTAGGCTTGTCTAGCCAAAAGCAATACCCAGACAAATGCATTGCTTAGCTAAAGGGAACTTTTTTTGCCTTTTCATAGGTACTGCCTGTGATAGGCAATACCTAAGTCTAGGTGATGTCTAGATAAAAGCAAAAGCTACCATAACACAGCTAGGTACCTTTCCAAAGGCACCTATCTGACATCCCTGGCCTACTTCATAACAGAATAATGTTTTTCATAACAGAAATAAACGATTCCTTATCAATTCAGTTAAATTTTAAATTCCTAAAAGAGTTGCACGAAAATTTGGAACAGACTTTCTAGCAAAAATAGTTTTTTATTCGAGACGAAAAAAATATTTTATGTCAAGATCGGTATTCCAGTAAAGACACTTGATTAAATAGTTTTAATAAAACGTAAAATGATCATGTGAATAAATAATAATTATGAGGTCAAAGTCTTTTTTCAAATTTTTCAATTATTTGAGCACAAAACAATAGGTTTTTAGTGAGTGAACGCAGAACTTCTTATCGAAAGATAAATGAGAATGATTATTGGTGGAAGTAACCAATTTTATTATTATTTGTACATGTGTTTTCAAAATTTAATGATTAAAAATTCATAATGAACCTTGAAGAAGATAACAACAACAAATTTCCTGTCCTTTCTATCTCCACAGAAACTAGTTTAAAGGAATAAGAAGCAAGAAAGAAGAATTAAGAAGAAATCAGCTACAATGATTTCGCGTAAACGTGTAAAAGATTTCAACAAAATTTTAACATGCCTTTTGTGCAAAGGATACCTGATAGAGGCTACAACAATCAACATATGCATGCATTCATGTAAGTAAATTAAAAGCTTGTTAAATTGCGTCGCTCTTTCTTCCACTCCAATCTCAATTTGACTTAAAAGTACATTAATTGTAATTAACTAAAAACACGATTTTTCTGGTGCTCTGTTGACTTACTTAATTATATATTTTTTCATACTTTTACAGTTTGTCGTTCCTGTATAGTAAAACATATTAAGCTTTTTGAAACATGTCCAATCTGCGACTGTGAAATAAGATTAGGAAATTTAAGGTATGTACGATAAAATATTTACAGATTTTTATCTTGAAAATGGGTGGATCGTGTGTTTTGCTGCCACTGAATTAATTTAAACTTGTTGATTGTGCTGATATGCTGCTTACGAATGTTGCATGCACAGCTATTAGCCCATTTAAAGTGGAATTTACTTTTTGATATCTAATTTTTAAAAACCAACGGTCAAATTATATTTGAATTTGAATTTTGTTTTGTGACTGTCTCTTCCGAAAATTCATTATGGGGTAGTTCGTAAATTACGTCTCATAAAAATGACTTTATCGACCCACTTTGTGACTAATTTTTCACAAAAAAAATTTTCTTTTGTTTGGACTATCTCAAATTCTTTGACCTAAAGCGAATTCTAATTAGCAAAAGACCCTCAATTTTACATCCACAAACCATTTCTTCAATAATTCTACTATACAAAATAGAATGATGATGCAGCAACAGCAAAAACAACACAAAAACATTTTAAAAAGTGAAAACTGCGAAGAAAAGTCAAAATATTTTCCTCATTTATTAAATTTGCTATTTTTTTTGTTTTATTTTCATTCAAAAAAAACCAGACCAGACATTCGATTGCGTTCGATTGTTTACAAAATCATTCCTGGACTTTATGCCAAAGAACGTCAAAATGTATCTCATGATGGTTTTGAGCAGCGTATATTTTTAAATGGAACATCATCAGGGGCTCATGCACTAGTCAGTAAATATGAAAAGCAAACATTTGACATCTGTTATGAGGATGAAAAATTGGCAAAGCAATATTTTTATGATCCAGAAGAACCAATAAGGTATGCTACCCCGTTTGCATCTTAAGAATTTAAATTAAGCAATAAAATATTTTATTCAATCCCCTCCACAAATACAGTTTATCTCTTGAATATCACATGGAATCAATATTTGGTAGTAATAATATAACATCAATAAGCAACAACATTCCACAAGTAAGATATTTGCAAGCTCCAGCTGCATTCAAAGTGCTTCATTTGAAAAAATTCCTATCGTCTAAATATGATCTGAGCAATTTGAAGAAACCAATGTGCATTGATATTATCTACGAGGGCGATATTCTATCGGATGAATTTTCATTAATGGATATTGCATATACCTACAACTGGGAGCGTGTATGTATTCATAAATAATTTTTTTTTTTTTATTATTTCATTCCATCTCATTCGTCCATTCATTTAAAACTATATGACTTGATGAAGAATGAAGATGTTTTGAATTTATTCTTTAAATATAGCGGCATAATATTATTATATACAATGTCTATAATTGCTTTCGTTTTTATTTTTTTTTTCTTCTTTCTTCTTCTGTTTACATCTCTCGGGTTTTTATTTCAACGAAATATAAAAAAAATATAGGAGGCACCTCTGAAGCTGTTTTATCGTATTTACAAGAGCAAAAAGCACAACAATAACAACGAAATTAATCTTATTAAAAAGGCACTCATCAACCAACCATTTGTGAAATTGAGCACAGCTGATTTTCGAGCGACCATGGAGCAGTCATTATCGAAGAAGGTGTCAGATGCTGTTGATTGCAACAATCACGCTCAAGAGTCATCATCTACACATCACAACAGTAACAATAACAATAATAATAATAATCATAATCATAAGAGGAATACAAATTCTACGGGTTCATCTGGTTCTATTCAAAATCAAAATCAGCAGCAAAAGTCAAAGGAGAGCGACGCTCCGCGTCATGATTTAAAAATAATTATAGCTAAAAAGCCAAGTAGCAAAAATAGTAAAGTATTTGACGGTAGTAACAATAAAATAAAGTTGAATAAACCCAACAGCTACATCAGTAAGGTTCTTATAAATGATTGTGAGCGCTTGCGTGGTGATGTTGATAATTTTACTTCGTCAGAAATCGCTTCAACATCGGAAATGAAAACAACTTTAAGCAAAAAGACTGGAACGGTCTCGCATCATGATTTAAAGTTTGAGAATAAGAGCAACAGCAGCGGCAGTACGAAAAGTAGTAGTAGGCATAATAATAATACCGATTCTCATGATTTTTACGAATATAAAATAAATGAAGGAGAGAAAGAGAAGCAACAGCAACAAAAACGCGAGAGCACGAAACATACAAATTCATCAACATCATCATCTTCATCTTTTTCACATCATTCAACGGCGGGACGGAGTGAAGAAAAATTTAAAGTGAAATCCAACCTCTCTTTAAACATACCAAAATTGAAAATTGAATTGCCAAGTTTGAAGACGAAAATAACTGTACCGAAGACACCTAATGAGAGCTATTCCATATCTAAATCACCATTTAGTAATAATGCAAAATGTGAACCGCAAATTAAAAAGGTACGATTCGATATGTCAAACACACAATCGTATTCGTCCTCCAAAGCTGTATATGACTTTGATGATGAAATTGAATCAATGAATTCATGTGTTGATCAGAAAAAATATGCTGCAAGAATTGGCTTAAAACCGGTTGAGAGGAAAGTCGATTCGATCATATTGCATCGTAAGCGCAAAAAATCAAAACATTCTAAAGATAATGAGCATTCATCTAAAAGACCAAAACTCCACGTTTCATCATCATCGTACGATGACGAAAGTCTAAAATTAAAACTTAAAATCATGGGAGGAAAAAACTGTAAAAACGATAAAAAATTTAATAATAATGAAGAAGAGGCTTATGAGAAAACATGTAATTTTAAAGCTTCTCACCATCATAAGACTACCGATTCAAGTTCCACAAATGTGCAACATGAATACACAACAAAGAAGCAAGAACAAGAGAAGCATAAAGAGGCTGTAATTGAATTAGAGAATCACAAATACTCTGTAACAGAACAAAAAATTCCAAAAAGTTCTAATTCCAATCAACCCATGGTTTTCATACCTAAATTGGTGTTACAAAAATCAACATCTGTACCAAATACATTTACGGCATCGTCACCAACATCTACATCGTCGGATAATAGTTTCAATAAAAGTAATAGCAACAGCAACAACAATACTAATAGTAGTAACAATATTAATTCGAAAAAAGAAGAAACGACAAAAGTACAAAGAAGAAATTCAATTTATTCGGATCAGCATAAGAAGCAACAAGAGCAATCGTTGTCGTTGTCATCTTCATCATTGCCTTCTGATGCAGAAAAATCGAAAGATTTAAAAATAAAGATAAAAACGTTTGATAAACTTTCGGGACATGATTCTAATTCAGTAAACAATCAACAAAAATTAATGAAACCGCCAACAGCGAAAATGGGCTCACCGTCGTCTGACATTCAGGCTCAAATTACATCGACCCTTGCGTCGAGTCCCATTCGACCGAATAGTATACCCGCATCACTTAAATTATCCCCAATATCAGCGACGGCAGCATCACCAACAATATCGGTAAAAAGTGAAATGCAGCTTCAGAATTTAAAGCGCTCATTGAGCTTGGGTGCTGAAAAGTCACCTCATTGTTATATTAATCCATATGCAAAATCAAATACAGAAATGTTTACACGTGATCCACCTCTTATTGAAATTCCTCCCTTAATTCCAACATCATCAACAATTCGTAATTTTTACAATAGCAACAACAATTTTAGTCATAATCATCAAAGTGTAGGAAAAATGTCGCCAGTATCAATTTCAAAAGTACCAAACATTAATGTTAAAGATCCCACGAAACTCTTTCCGAATGCATGTCCGTCTGTTGAAATACTTAAAATACCTCAAGCTGCGCCAATCGTAAATCGACACCAACAACATCAGCCTTCTGTTAAAAACATTAAGCTTAATCGTCAAATGCCACCCACAATTCCTTTAGAGAAAATTAAACAAACAGCACAAAATTCAACATTACAGAAAATTTTGCCAAAATCTTTACAATCAACACAGAATTTTTTAAGGTCGTCGTCGGGTTATCATGGAAAGATTGATTTATCTCACCGGAATGCTAATAATAGTAATAATAACAACAACAATAACAATAGTAATAATAAACTGAATAATTTATCATTTAATACGTCAGACTTGTGTCAGAATCCAATTAGTCAGGATTTGACATTGGAACGATATCATTATGAATTATCGAGTGATATAGCAAAACTTGATCAAAGCTTGAGTTTAGAGAAGAATTTTGAGCACTGGGGGAAGCAGAAGATGCAAGAATTTAGTAAAATTAGTGATATTAAAAGTTTCGCAACATCGCCAACTGCAAAGAGTTTGTTGAATCAGCAGAGTATGAATCTTTCTGTACGTAACATTCCAAACCCATCTGCTCTTATGATGTTCCGTAATCAAGCTAATAATCTACATAATTCTAATAAATCAAAATCTCCGACTTCAACTTCTTCTTCTCCCAAATTACCAACTGTAAAAGAAACAGTTAGTTCAAGTACTAGTGATCAATGCTCGGATATTGAAGAAATTTTATCAAAGTCGACGATAACAAAAAGCACTGAGAGGCCATTTTCTGAAAATTATTCTCAAAATTCGCTACAATCAAAAATTTCTTCTTCCTTGTCGATGTCTTCAAGTCATGGAAAGATTAATGACAAGAAGAGTATTGAGAAGCTCACTGAATACCTCAGATTAACTGCAACGGCCGCAAAGTCAAAGGAAATGAGGCAAGATGATGATAATAATAACAATAATTCGTCACCAAAAAATGATAAAAATTTCAATTTAATTGATGGGAGAAAGCAGAAATCATCATCATCGGATGTAATTTGTATTGATTCATAAATCACACATCCATAATCATGATATTAATTAATCAAAAATGGCATTAGATTCCACTCAAAAAAAATTATTATTTGAAATTTTCTAATGAATCTCAAAAATCAAAATTTTTTGTTAGCAATCCTAAACTTAATACATAATCGTATATAGTCAACATTATGTATACTGAAAAAAATATATCAAAATACATTCACAAAAGTTTCTATAAAAAATTGCCGCTACTTATTCAGCGGAAACACTAAAAATGCGTCATTTCAGGTAGCCAAATATGATGATAGTTTTGTACTATCGTGTAGAATAACTCTAGATTTACATTAAGACAACAACAAAGTAAAATAAAATAAAAAAATCTATCAATTATTGGATACAGGAAGACACGTTTTTCGAGCGGAAATTTAATCACATTAGAGATGGAAATTTTTTTAATCAAATTTCAATTTTTTTTTCTTCGGGTTATAAAAAACATGTAAAGAAGAGTAGGGATAAAATAGGTGAAGTGTCAAGGTGTGATGATTTTTGAGTAGTTTGAAATTTTTTTTTAATGTTCATAAGAATATTGGAACTTTTCATCCGAATATTGATTTTTTGGATAATTCATAAGGTTACGAGCTTTGAGAAGAGAACTACAATTATTTAAATTTAACCAAAATTAGACATTGTTCTTTTGTGTTTAGTTCATCATTAGAAATGCTTTATTTTAGTAAAAGACATTGATTTTGAGTAGTTTACGGGGTTTTGGCATTTTTTTCTTAAAAAACCCTAGCAAATTGAAAAAAATTTCCAAAAAAGAGGGGTTTTGACCCACAAAACCCCTCCTTGAATATGGCACTGGTTTAGATTCATAATGACACTGTCATAAATTTTCCAAGAAGTTCCACACAAAATAGGATTTTTAGATCCACACTCCTACACAGATCCACATAGTTTCACATCAGGACGTACTTGACAGGGTCAAAATATCAACTCAATGAAAACTTTCTTCAATTTGTTAGGGTTTTTGAGAGAAAATTCCAATCACCCTCGATAAAACTTTCCATCCATGACCCTTTTCCTCAAAAATCTTCTGGTTACCCTTGATTTAAACTCCCTAAATTTTGAGCATTAGAAACAAACATTTTTAAATAAGTAACCAAAAATCACCACACCTTGGATCTTAACCTCAAAAAATAATCAATACCAAAACCTTAAATAAATATGAAGAAGCCCAATTACAAATTTCTATACACATGAAATTAAAAAAATCTTTTTTAAATAAAGGAACTTACATAAAGTAATGAAAAATTAGGCAATATAATTATCATCTACAGTTAACCCAATGATATTGCTTATATAATTAAAGAATATTAAAATTAAAATATACATGTCGTATGTTCATAATATGTACTACTTTCATAATTATAGAGAAAAATAAATAACACAATATGAACTAAGTGACAAAAAAAATTATGATCGTGCTAAAAAAACACATGAAATTGAGAAGAAGCTGTCGTAGTTTAATATAATGATGAAGTAACTACATATTCACTAAAAAAAAGTTCAAAAACCTCTTTCTAACTTCTCAAGTACATATATGAAAATAAGAAATAATGAAAGAAAAAAAGATAAAAATTGAATGAATGAAATGAGAAAAAAAGCAACAAAGAGAAAGAAAAGCAGAAATATATAAAAATCAAGATGACATTATATGGCTAAATGTCAAGCGTATTGGTTATTTTTAAGGCTTCAAAAAGATGCTTTCGGATTGATAAACTTAAAAAGAATAGTATGAAAAATAATGAAATAGTTGTAATGTTGTCAAAGATGATCATTGCACCCTTTTGTAGCTTGAGTTTAGAATTTTTAAAGGAATGAATTGAGGAATTTGTTCTATGGGATTATTTAATTCAACGATACAAACTTGGACATTTGAAATTGTTTATGGAATTTTAATCAAAATTTTTGAGATACTTGAGATAGCTCGATATGTGGAATTAAGTTCGTAATATGGAAATGATGACTATATTGAGAAATTTTGTTTAAAATTATTTTGAAGTGGACGAGCACACGCGAGTGTGAACTTCGTGACTGTAATTTTCATGACTTATGAAATTATTTAAATATATAAGTTTTGAGGCTATTAACTAAACTATCAACTTAATTTTATGAGATCTGATTAATGAGTTTATTTTTAAAAATTCATGAAAATTGTAATAGTTTTAAGAGTCTAGATTTTTTATTTGGTCAAAAAATTGTCTAAATTTCCTCGATCCAAAAGTTATCTAAATTTCAAGTTTGGCAAAATCAACGCATTGTTTTTTAGACTCTAGTCAAGAGTATCTTGAATTGTGAAAATTCATAGAAAAATTGAGAAATTTTATAAGAATTCTGAACTAAGTTCATCTCTCAATCATCTAAATTTTTAAAATAACATAAAGTTTAAATGCAACATTTTAAAAATTTCCTCAATTCATTGCCAAAAAGTTCTAAATCCAAATAATTTGGAGCAGGAATCTATTAATGCTTGAATTTGTTCATCGATGTTTCTAGCAATAAATGATACATTCTATCTCCTACGTACTAGAAAAGTCAAAACAAAGAATTATCAGAAAAACATCAAAGATTCAAGCATCAATGTCCGCAAACTCTAAATTGTCAAGAACTAACCCTTTTGGAAGCTTTATATGACATTAAAAATTCAAAAAAATATTAAACAAAATTTTCCCATTTTTGGAAATTAGAATAAATTTTAAATTTAAATAAATATATAGTGCAAAAGGATTGATATTAGAGGAAACCCACAAAATTTAAAAAAAAAAGTTTGGAAGTCTTCACAAAAATTCCAAATTTAATTGCACTTTAAAAATGAAAAGAGAAAAAAAAATAAAAATAAATTCAATGTGAGAGATAAATACAATAATAATGAAAATAATGGTATATAAAGGAAGGAAATGATATATTCTTATTCTTACTTCTTATTGTTTTTTTGGGCTATTGAAATGATATTATGAATAATGAGTTTTAAGTTCCATTATTACAACATTTCTTTTCCGATACGTACATGCATAATAACTTATTATTTATTGCAGTAATAGTAATTATTGAGGGGAGTGTTTGATGTGCAATAAAAATGCGAACAATTTTTTTTATTTCATATTTTTAATCGTTATTGTTTGATAATTTCAATAATAATAATTTTTACATTGTGATCCTTAGTGCAAAAGAGAAAAAGGTTAAAAAGTAAATATTGATGAAATGAAGTCTAATATTTAATATTATATTAACATTTTTTAATCTTATTTTATTTAATTTCATGATGATGATGTAAATAAAATAAAGGAATTATGCAAAAATCATATATATGCATAAGAATGAAAAAAAGAACAAGCTTGTTCGTGTTTTTAATCCTTCACGCATGAATGACTGCACTCATGATTGAAAGCAGGAAATTTTTTGAATTTTTATTTTGTTGCAGATTGGATTTTACACCGTAGGGAGTGTTGATTTAGCAGAGATTTTTTTCTCATAAATTTCAGGGATGGATTTACTTGCCCAATGCAGAAAATTTTTGTTGAATCAAAGAGCAGCCGGAGGAAAATTTTACAGTGTATTTAGTTGAATTTGTTGATTTATTTTCAGAAATTTAACAATTTTTTACTGTGTTGTTTGAATAATTTTAAGCTGATGTTTTTTGTCTCGCGACACACTTTTCAAAATTTTAGTGGAATTTTAAAAAGTTTTAAAATATTTACCAAAAACACCCAAAATTAGATTTCATGACCTTTTCTAGAATTTTTTTTTATTTTTCTCAGGATTTTTCTCAAAATCAGGTCTTTTTTGGGTAGTTTGAAATTTTCAGTTTCAGAGAACACTTGTATATCACAAAGAATTTTGAACACCACTGGAATAGACTATCTTCGAGAACTCGATTTCAGACAATACGTTCCTAGTTGAGTCAGTGACACGCCAAAAATGCAACATCAATTGATCTCTTTATCTTTGATTGTCACTAAAAGAGATCGTTATCCTTAATTTGTCTTATACCAAAATCCATGATTTTGCCATATTTATACAATATCCAATTGATACATATATAGAGTGACCAGATATTTTTTGAAAACATAGAGGATGTTCACCCAATGTTCACTTTTTAAGTACAATTTTTGTGTCGACGTTTTTTTATCAAACCCCACCACAAAAACACTGGAAGTTATTCCAAAAAATTATTAGTATTTTGCGTTACCAGATACTATTAAGTTTCTGTTCCTGAAATTTATCTGATTTTTATCCAAAAAATTCTTTAAAAATTGTAAATATTTACCCATATTTTACATGATACTCGAATATTTTCCATATTAAACAAAAATTTGCACAAAATACAAAAAAGAACTTCCTGTGATGCTGCATCTTTAATAAACACCGAGCTCTTAAAATATTTATTCATATACACAAAGAAGATGGTATCGTAAACTTTTTTATGACTTTCACTCCTGAAATCTTTGTTTCAATTTTCTTTTATAAAAGATAAATAAATAAATATTTATCTGAAAAACTGTTAAAACTTCGGTATTTACAAAATTATTTTAACACTTTAAATTGTTCTTGCTTCTTTTATTGGCTTGTTTGAAAAATAGCCCCAATAAAAATGTTAATGTAATATTTTCGAATTTCTGGCGTCGGTGAAATGAAATGAAAAAATGCAAGACGCAAAAAATTTCAATCGTTGATTTTTTGCAATTTAAACTGATTGAATTCTGTAAATACTGATTTTTATCATTTATTAACTTTTCCGTTTGGATCTCTCTAAGGTATCGTTTTGGGCCTTTTTTTCGCTTCTAATTTCCTTTTCTAAGAATATGAATTTCTCTATATGACAAGTTCACTATTTTTCATAGTTTTTGGTTGGTCCGTAACCTCTCAACATTATTAAAATTTGACTCAAAGACTTTACCTAATGTAGCTATCAGAGATACATGATATAATTTTGTAATACTTCTGTATTTGAAAATATATTCTATTTTTTGATAAATGATAACTTAGTATTAATCCACAGATTTCATTTCCTAAAACGCGCCTCGAGATTCCCATTAAACTCCCTTAGGAACACATAGATAGCTACAGCTTGTTTTAAGTAAGCTTCTAGCGTAGCCAGAAATTTTTATGAGAGGGACAAAAAAATTTTTCTCTAAAAATAATTTATTTTCCCATTAATTCTCTTAAATGACACTTTTCATTAAGTACTACGTAATTTTTTTAAACTAAATTTTTAAATTTTTTTGTATGAACTTTTGATTTCCGGATAGAGGGTACGTGACCCAAAAAGCCCTCCTGGCTACGCCCCTGCTTCCAGCTTGTTGAATTTTTTGAAACATACTTTAAGCGTGTCTAAAAGTAAAAACTTTTTTAAAGCCTAGTTCCTGGAATTCTTCAACTTTTAGACTTGGTATAATTCACTAATTTTCCAAAATCCAATATAAATTGTTAAGAATTTAAAAATCGGCGAAAAACACACAGTAATATAGTATTTTAAAAGGAGTAGCTTCCAATTATCTATAAAATTGTCAACAGAAATTAATCTTAATACGATGCAGAAAGATCTGGAAGTAAGTTTGAAAATTTTCCGACTACAAAGTTTAATGTTACTTTATTAAAAGTTGTAAGCAACAATGTTGGTGCTGTAAAACTTATTAACGATGAACCAAGCATTTTTTACAGACATGTAAACCTGATTGTGCAATATTTACTTAATCTCCAGCATGCTAGAGAACATAAAGTCTTGAATTCATTAACTTTTTTTATTATAACGTTGATTGTACGAGCATGTGACGAGGAATAAGGTGCATTAAGCTGTAAGAATCATAATAATAAGTAATGATTTCCAGAGAAAATAACCCCAAATGTACAAGCCTTTTTATTGCAGCCTCTTGGCGCCGTAATTGCGGTAGGCAACAAACTTTTTTTTCAACATAAGTGTGAAGGCGTCAATGATTCGAGTGAAACAACATTTCACGCCGTAATTCTTGGTTGTTATTTTTCATTCCTTTAACCTTTTTGGATGGAATTTATTCATGAAATATGATTCAAAAGTGCATTAAGAATCTTATGCAAAAAAAGTTTGGCAACAAAGAGCAGTAAGCCACACAATAAATTAAAAAAAATATATAAAGGTTTCTCTCTCACCTCATCTCCTTATGCATAATTTATTACTCATTTCCTTTACTCCCATATCAAATTTATCCCCATTCATGTATACAAATCTATACGTGTATATACATCCGAAACTCCCACATGAATAAATAAATTCATTGCTTTATTAAATCATTTAAATGGAAGGAATTAAGAAAAAGTCTTTTAAGTAAACAATTTCAACAATGAGTGAATGAGATGAGAAGGGATTTTTTTATGCATTTACTCTCCTACAATATATTATTGACCATAAAAGGTTAAAAGTATTTTTTTACTCCATGCGTTGACTGTCGGCAATCATTGTTATTTGTAAGAAAAACTTTATTAAAATAACTTAAAAGTGAACAAAGAAAAAAAATGAAAACAAAGTTTGAACATACAATAGAAATTGATGCTTGGGCGTGGTGACGCAGGTAGAAGAATTTTTTCATTTAAGAAGGAATGAAGAGATAAAGATATATGTGTTCAGATATATTCATCCACCATCTATCCATTCATCTTTTCATATATATTAATTAAAAATCTCGCTCAGTATGAAGTCTGATTTCTTTATTGTTAGGTGTGTGGTGCTGTATAAAATAAATTTCAAAACTGAAGCACGCGTCACACATAAAATAAATTTACGAAAATGAAAAGATGTCTCTGAATAAATTTGAGGATGAATGAGAAAAAGAGAATTGATGGAGAAAATTTCTTTATGACTGATTAAAGTGTTTTTTTTCTGATTGGGATTTCCTTGGAATTTCTACTGAGAAACCTCTGTGAATTGATTTTTTTCTGGAACATCTGTAATACATTTTCATTATTAATTTAGACTTTCAAGAATATTTCTGATTTCATAATTTTCAGAACCCGTAAACTTATGAAATTTATTACTAATTTATATGACTAAATTACAAAAATATTTAGAAGTCAGCAGAAATCACATGAAATACTACGCTTGCTACCATTCAGCACCATCAATAAAGATTCTTGCATCATCAGAAATGGAGTTTTGTTTTAACATCTTTTGCTATTACATTTTTCAACTTTAAATAGGCTGTATTTGTATGGAAAATTTAATGATTTTCAATCCTAAATATCTCGCTGCAGGCACATTTGGGCATGTCCACAATGATATGGAAGATAAAATAAAGCACAATATTTCGATTTGTCTATGTTTCGTAGATGTCTTTTCATTTCTCTTTAACTTATGAATGTTTGAAGTTTGGAAAATTTATGTAAACTTAGTGACATTTTTTGAGTTAACTATACAGTTTTCATTTGATTTCTTTGTATTTGTATAAAGAACTAAGCATAAATAAGCTAATAACATCATCTGTAATAACTAATTTGTTGTTTAAGATAGAAAATTTTTAGGAAAATTATTTGATGTTGATTTGTAAACAAATTTATGATCAATTTTGAATAAAGATTTCTAGAGTCAGACAGCAATTGGAAGCGAGATATTTTCACATGACATAGCTAAAGCAAGGATCTTTAATCGGACTACAAAAACATATAGTTTAATTAACATAGAATTTCTGAATTTTTGAACATTTTTTTCAAATCGGAATCATTGTGTAACCTAACTTTAAACAGCTATAAAGCAGCGGAAGCAGGTTGATTCTTTGGTACAAAAGTGTCTTCTAAAAGAATAAATCATTTTGAAAACGTAATTTGAAGCATTCAAAAAATTTCAATTAAAAAACACAGTTAGCCATGATTTTCGATTTTCTTCATTCAGTGTGAAATATTAGAAAGAAAAAGACGTCTTGTTGTGTGGAGTGAAATATTTGTTAATCCTAAAAGTCTGATTAAAAATAAAGTTAAAGGTTATAAAATGCGTGAATTAGATCAAAGTGAAAAGGCTGAAATATTGAAATTGTACCAGGAGCGTTTGCCTCTCAAGGAAATAGCCAAAAAAGTAAAAAGAAGGTTTATGCTGGTTTCAGATTACTTGAAACCGTTCAGGGAAAACTTAAAGATGCAGAAAATCCTGTCCAGCAAGAACAATTCGCTAGTTCAGAGGTAAGTTATTTAAATTTTGAATATGAAAATTTGAAATACCGATTGAAGGTTTTTTCCCCTTATAAAAGGGAAAAATCTCATTGAAAGAGCTTTTATTGGAGTTCTGAAAACTTCCTACGTTTGTTTGTAATTTTTTTTTTACCTTTTGAAAGGTTAATGAGGATCGTCCTATTCAATTAAATTCAAATGACGAGCAGTCAATTGTAATGCCGGAGAATAGTGATAGCATGAGCTCTAGTGAATCAGACGCAACTGATGGCAATCAGCATGAGGTGAGTTTAAAAAATAAATCAAATTTAAATAAAAAAAAATTGTTTCTTTACACCCAACTCCCCATTCTACGATCAAATCTCTCCTGATAATTGAAATTTGTACTTTCATAGACTCGCATGGACATTTCTGAAGACTCGATTATTACCTCGGATGTAAGTGATAATGTCGTCAACAACTCACAAGTTACAGAAAGTTCCGATGATGATTCATCAGTACCCTATGACCTATCGTGAACAATTATTGCTGCGGTTAATTGGCTGGAATGAGTGAAGATTCTCGAATGGCGAAGTAAATCATCTTATCAAAACAAAATTTTTCAGCCAGCAATTATACTAAATTGTTAGTTTTTGTTACTCATTAATAAATTGTAAAAATTTCAATTTATTTCATTACTTTTGATTTTCAAACTTAATAATTTTCAGTGAAAATTAGACCCCCGATAGCTCAGTGGTAGAAACAAACGACCGTAAATCGAAGGAGTCAAGTTCTAACAGATTTACTGTGTCATGCTCAGTGAGCACATTACAGTGAGCTTGCTGCTTATTTGTAAAGACATATTTCTAGTTTAGTAGTGTCCTACATGGTCAATCTTGTTTAAAAATAGTTAGTCGACTAAATACACATCCACTAGATCAGCAAGTACATGCGAAAAAAATAATCAAATCTATTTTAGAAAAATCTGCTAATAAGTTCTTCTTCTGCTTTGTTTATTTTAGTCACTCAGCAACTCAACTGTACATATTCATCTACATAAATTCCCATCATTTATCATCTCATCGTTTTGAAAAATTCATTTGATTTTGACGTAAATTGTATTCACAAAGAAAAATCACCGCAATAATTTTTCCAAAGCGTAAAATTTTTATTTTTTTTCTCATTCTTTAATAGAATCTTCCCTAAGCATGTATCTACGACGAGATGATGATAATGATGAAGATGAAGAAAGTAGGAAAAGGAGAGAGAAAGAAGAATATTGTTTGCTTCTCTTCTTTTTCCCTGCCTGCTCTCGTTTTCATAGCTATGATATTCTTTTATTTTCTCACCCAACGTTGCCTGCTTTTGGCAATTTTCCATTTATATAATCTACCATATACACATATATATCCATGAATGCTGAAGGAATCGACATAAAAATAAGAAAAAGAAGAAGAAGAAGGATGAAGGCCTAACAAGAAGCAGCAACAACAACAACTACATATAGAAGGCCCGGAAAACAAATGATATGTACACACGAAAATAAGTGGAGTGAAGTGAGGGTGAAGGCTTTAAATCACAAGGCAGATAGAAATTTATTCATGTTTGAGGGTTGTTGTGTTATTTATAGGGGATAGAAAACTTTATGCCAGGGGAGTATATTTCTTAAATTCCGCTCTCTCCGTACACATTAGTGATGAAAGAATGACACCTAGCGATTCCTCTTTATCTCTCGTGCTTGAATTATTCAATATGCTGTTGCCAATTAATTATTATTTTTTTGTAGATCGGCATGTAGCTTCACGTACATACATCGCTGGAAGCAGATTTTTTTTAATTATGCTAGTGCAATTAATGCATACAAACCGTTTATGTGTGCTATAATTAAACTTAATAGCTACTCTGTAAAAAAACATAAAATTATTAATTTAATTAATGCATGTACGTCAGTTACGTCATGCAATTTTTCTACGTAGTTTAACTACTGTGTGTGTGTTGCTGCATTTATCACATCCATAAAATCTTGGTAAATTTCTCTTTACCACCTTGAATGGGGGAGAGAAAGCAGGCAGGCAGGCAGGGGACATAAATTGTGAATATTTCCTGCTTCAGAAAGAAAGAAAGAAAAAAACTTTTTGGGATCAATATTTTGTGTTTTCAACTTCAAGCGTTGCTCAATGCGCAGTCGCGTTGTTACGTAAAATAAAAATGTATAAAACTTTGTGTATGTTCTTCTTTTGGCAAGGGGGTCAAGGCACACGAAGCAGTGGTTTGAGGAATTTTTGTTTTTTTTTGGTCTTTTAGGCCTCGCTTCTCTCATTCTTTACTTTTGGGATATTTCAAGGATAAATGCTGTGTGTACCGCACAATTTTATTAGGAAAGAAAATTGCCCAATAAATTTTTATGCACGTCAACACATCAAGCCCTGACTGTAGATTTATAGATGTGCTATAATATTGAAAAGTGCTTGAGTTTGATTTTTTTATTGCTACCCTATTCTTTTCTTCATTTAATGCTCGCTTGTTAAGTTCGCTCCCTCCAAAAACATTTTTTGTCTTCTTTTTCTCCTTATACTCATTATCATTTCAAGGCAATCGCTTATTATAAACGCAAATACAAGCGAATGGGAAGAAGACGAACGACGGCATAGAAGCAAGAAGTATCGAGGAGAAGAAAAAAATGAAATACCAGTTTCTGTGTTGTTTTTTTCAAAAAGTGTATGTAAGAAAAAGAAACTCTTTAAGCGAAGTGAGCAGAGACGAATTAGGGCATGTCTAAAAATAATGACATAAATATATTTTTTTCATAAAAGGATAAAACGTCAAGCAGACACGTCATGTCACATATTGTGGATGGAAATAAAAGAGGCAAAAGACATAAATGTTTATGTTATTTCTATCATATAATACACGACATCACCAAATGCGGCTCATAAATTATTTTCTCGTTTTCAATTTTTCTCTTCGCACACATATACACACACATACCCATTTACACAAACACATCGATACACATTTAAATTTATTTCATATTACAGTGAACGAGCAGCATATAGATTGTGAGTTGTATAAAAATAAACACCTATAATATGACTTTATGAAGAAGCGAAATGAATGTAGATAAACGTGATTATTATTATGCACAAGTCCTCTATAATGTAAGATCGCATGAGGTACAAACGGAATACAACACACAAAAAAAATATGAAAATATCTCTGTGATTTTTTAATACATAAATTCCGCAGCTCTTTTATTTCATTTTCATTATTATTTTTTTTTGCGCTTGAGAAAATAAAGAAGGAAAAAAGTATAAAAAATATTTTAAGAGATTTCAACGACATTAATTAGTGCGCGGTTTACTTAATTAAATTGAAATGCGTTAGTATTGAATATTTTATTGCCTTGAAGTTAAATTGACTTGACTGTAAAAACGCAACCCACAATGAGATTCTTTTCATTCTCTATCTGCTGTTTGCGTTATTTTTTTTTGTTGTTGCTTCGATTTTTGATTCGTTTGTGTACGAGAATTTAATTAATTGGGAAAAAGAGACAATTGATTTTAATTCATTGTCACAGCAGACAAGCTGAGAGACATCAATATTTATTCATTGTCGACTTTTGAATTGATATGTGGGACTTTTTAAAGTCAGTTTATAGTCTCTTTGTCTAACTTGTTTATTAGCTGGATGACTGACGGATTTTTTTTGGGAAATGGTTGGATTGCTGGTCGGCTGTTTGTCTAATTTGCTGACTGTGTGACTGAGTCAATCTATCTCTATTCAAATAATCCACAATTTATTCACTGATTTCATGATAGTAATGGAAAATAACAGAAAATAGTTATAAATGTGAAAATCGAGAGGAACACAAAATTTCTAGCAGATATTTTCAGCACCAAAATAATTAATTAACTAGAAACAGAGTCTAGAACTGACTCGAACAACAATGATTGGCAAATCGCCAAGGTGGTGACGTGTAAGGTGATGATTTGGTAGTCATTGCAGCCCAGGAAAAATTTAAGTACGTAAAATATTTTAAAGAGTTTCAAAGTATTGATTTTTTTCACAATTTATTATTTTCTGAATAATATTGTTCCTTGATATTGACAGATATTGATATCGAAACCGAAATTTCCAAGGACAGCGCTATCTCAGTCTTGTCCGTCTGGATATTGACTTGGTTAAACATCACTTTAATCTACATTTCCAATCGAGTACGTTGTACTACTCGGGATTGATTTCTAAATAAAGACACTTCTGTAACCTCGTCGGGACTTCAACAATGACGTTCTTTAAAGATTGTCGAGTACAAAGATCGTAAAAAAATTGCCAGTTTTACTTACTATCGTACTTGAAGTCAACTAGACTAGATTTTTGTAAGGAAATCTTTCAAAATCCAAGTCAACTTCGAGCTCTGTTATTTATTTTTTTTTTGAAATTTTAAAAAAATTAGTTTAGTCTATAAAAAAGTCACAAATTCAAATTAAAATGCGCTCTAATCTATAATCAAAAATTCACCACTTTAAGTAACTTCATAACTTATTATGTCAAGAACATGAACATTATAATCGAGTAATTCTCGCAGACTCATTTTTATGATTAATTTATAACATGAAAAAATGTTTTTGTAAACAAAATGCCTAAATAGCATAATTATAATCCTTAGGGAGTTGTTTAACTTGCCTCACAACGCACAAAGCATTTTTAAATGAAATGTGAAATTTTTCTCCTCTCTCTCCCTCCATCTTTTTATCGCACATTAAAACTTTTCAAATCTTTCCATGACGTCATAAAAATATGTGAGATATGTTCCGCATAAAATAAATATATTAATATAGAGAGTGAGGAGAGATGTGTGTATTTTGGATGGAAATTTTACGATAGAGAGATTTGAGGAAAATAATATAATTTGAGATTATGGACTTAGGGTTTGGATGGCAATTGTGGAATATTTTATGGAAATTTATTCATTTTTTTTTTCAAATTGAGTTTCAATAGGCCTTGTTTGGAAATAAAAGTTGTTTTGATCGTCTTTATTTGTACCGACTCGAAAGTTTGCACAGATGATAAGACTATCACACAGCATTTATATATTTTTGTGTTTCTGTAATAAGGAAAACATATGTTTTAATGAGTTGCTTCTTATAGCTTTAAACTCAAATAAGTGATGAATTTTTTAAGAGGTTCTAAAGAAAAGGAACTAAAATAATGAAATATAATTAGTTAAAAGTCTAATGATAATCATGAAAAAATAGGTTCATATTTTTAACAGACTTCATCCCAGAGCTGAATTCGAATAGGATTCCATGGATTCGATATAGTTTTCCATACCAAATGAAATTCGACTTTGACTTCTGCATTATCCAAATAATTTCACAGAATAGAACGTAATGCATTCTTAGTAAATTAGCACACAAAAGTGACTCGGTTAAGCAACGGTCGAGTACTTCAAAACCTAAATGCTGTAACGGACTGTAACGTAGACATATCCATCATGGGTTCAAAACTCGATAGATCATTTTGTTGCCTTTTCGAAGCATATGCGAAGGAAATGCAGCAGAAAGCCTGGTGTCATCACAAAGAGGGAGTGATTGGGTCAGCAGTGAACTGGTGACATATTCGTGATCCTGTTCACAGGATTTTAATCCATAGCATCTTATTTAATTGTTTTAGCACCACCCTGTCTTCACTTTACCATCAAAATAAAAAGATAAACTTTCAAAATTGTTCATTCAACATTTCAAGTCACAAATTCACTTCCACTCTCAAAACATAATGTGACAAAACCTAAAATTTATGTATCAATTTGAGTGTCTCACGAAGAATTCTGAAATGTTTTTAAAACGAATTTAAATACACACATGCAATGCATTTAAATGGAACTGAATGCTAATCGGCTGTAAGAATCTTTGTTAATTTATTTTGAATTATCGGCAAATGAGGTTTGAGAATTGTCTTGGCTTTTTCGTATATTTTGAAATAAGAGAAAAGGAAACTCGAAATGATAATCGCAATAAAAAAGCAAATTCTGAGATGTCGAGTCTGCAGTAAAGATTGTCTTACTTTCGAATTTGTAAATTAAAATTTATCGTCATATCTGCATGAGTCAAAGTTCATTTTAGTTTAATAAACTAAAGATATTGCTCAATATTGATATAGAGTTTATTTTTGAAAATAATTTATGATTTATTTTGAATTACAAGTTGTAAAACTTATTATGAATTACTTTCGAAAGTTTATGAATTATATACCTTAGATATCTTATTTTAGCGTTCTTAAATCTAAGAAATACCTTCCTTCATAAAACTTATAAAAACTTTGTTATCAGATCCAGACAGGTAATTCATGAACATGTTTTCTGAAGACTATTGACTGTCATTGGATGAAATGATTACGCAAACTTCATCGTTGAATATTCAGTTTCATTACAGGCTAAATAACTTTTTGATTTACAGCAATTAAAATACCACAAGCTCATAAGCAAAAGCTTCAGAAACCACAAAATACTAGCAGATACCGAACAATTCAGTACTTTTTGTAATATGTCTGATAATAATGATTCTGAAATCAAAGCTTCATGCTGGATTTTCAGCGAATCCATCAGACTTCGAGCCTGCTATTTCGCTATTTGTGCTATTCGGATTATGCACTGATTATTTTAGTGGATCTCTATTTGCGTACTTTCTGTCTGTGTTCTTCAAGGCATCATAAAATTACAAAACTAAACACCAAGTCTATTTCTGACTTAACGTTAAAGCCCCCAATGTAGTTAACTTCATTAATTAATGGTCAATAAACTTAAGGATCAATGACTTCTATTCACAAATTGTCTAAATTAATTTAACAAAAGAGAAATCTCATCAAAAATACACAAAAATTTAGCTAAAATTATGAATAGTGTTCAATAAAAATTTCATCCAGCTGGCTAGTCCAATATTGGAATAGAATCTTTATTTTATTGCATAGTCTTTGCAATAAAATTAATTGACACGTCTGAATGTGAACAAGAATGAGTTCTAAATTATAAAAATGAATTTCGCATAATGAATATTTATGTACTCAATTTAAATATCCAACAAAACTTTGACTGCTTGAAAGACTTAAATTAATTAATAATTTCGCTGTGTTTTTAAATGCAGAAATAAAAACTCATAAAGTTTATTATAAAATTTTTAATATCTTTAATTTTTATGTTCAGCAAGACAACAAAACTGTCGTGTTTTTAAAAATCATGGCAAATATTTATCACATCACATTAATTTAAATGGGGATATTCTATTTGCAAGAAAAATACGAAAAAATGAACTTTGTGTTGAGTGACGAGCTGACAAAATCACATGCCTGAAAGAAAATGTTTAGCATATTTCAGCACAAAAAAAAACATTCAAGTCAGAATTTGAAAAAAATATTGCAGAGTTGTTGTGTTCGTGTATGAACTTTGCTTATAAACGAACAGGCTTGACAACCTTGTTGACAAGAGTTAGATTTAATAAGTTCTAAAAATCACGAAACGCATTTAATTTAAAATCTTTCTAGACTTTTGTTGTTCATAATGCTAACGATTGGCTGTTTGACTAGTAATGACCTGCCAGACCTCTACACTCAAACCTAGTCCCTGCCTAGATCTTAAATTTGCAGTTGGAGCTAACCCACTCCATTGATAACAATTCTGTTTATATTTTCAGCATGTGTGATTTGAAAAAGGGACAAAATTCCCGTCCGCGTCATTAATTCATAATTACTGTGTAGTATTCTTGTATATATGAACTATTATTATTATTTTTATTCATCTTTCCTCTCTTAAATTGAGCGACAGTGCAAAACTAGATCACTACATCACCGTACCGCTTCAGTAGTTTGAATGAAAAGCGACGACATGGTGTCAGTGATACCGTGTCACCAATAAAAATGAAACCTTGACTATAATTTCAAAATATCGTCAAGTTACTTCCAAATTTTCACAAATTAATGTCTAAACTCAAAAACATTCCAAAAAACTGTAAGCATTTCAAAATTCCAACTCTGCAAAAAAAATATTATTCCCAAAAAATATTTGTATTTCTAACTAAATCTGAAACGTTTGATAAGATCTTCATTTTTTATATGTCTTTCATAATAAAAATATAATATTTGTGGTTTTCATAATAACGCCTATGGAGAAACTCTATAAACTATAAAAAAATGTTTCCCAACAAAAGTATTGATAGTATCGGATTTTTGTTTAAAATAGATGTTCAATGATGACATTTTATTGATTTTGTTGGAAGTACTGTTCAAATTACAAGTCGGATGATGTGTCTTTGTTTATTGTTGGAATTAAAAGGGTTGGGTGACCACAAAGCACTTGATGTGGATTTATGTTGAAGTGCTAAATTTCTTGAGCAGCTTCTCTTATTGTATATTTATTTGCTCACAACATGTCGTAATTCTAATGTCATCGTAAATTTTTTTGAACTTATTACCACTTAAAAAATGTTTCGGAATTTTACAAATTTTGAGATAAAGCACTGCAATAAAATTAAGGTTTTATCAGAGGGGGGACAACGCAAAATATAATGATCAAATTTTTGAAACATGTTAATTGAGATGCAACTTTTTAAGTACTCCAATTTGTTTTGTAAAAAAAATTGTTGGAAAATGAAAAATATGCACAATTTTTGTCTAATGCCTTTTCAGTTTGAAAAAATCATTGGAGGTAATCATATATGATCGTTACATTTTGTGTTGTCCCCCCTCTGGGTTTTATAAAGCTTAAATGTTATCTTAATTAATAAAATCATCAAAATTATTAGAATGATGGTAAAAGACTCCCTCTATGGTCAGTGTTTTATTCTGCTCCATGCTATGCATTTCTTTTTAATTTCATAAAAGTTTTGTTTAAAAATTGGAGTTTTTGGCTTAGGGTATAATCCTAATGACCCCAGACTAAATCATATAACTTAAATGATAACCATTCTATTTTCAGAGTACCAATCATCAAATGTTCTGGGTTTTTGGTGAATATTTAAGTTTATTCTCTCAGTTTAGTTCATAACTAATTGAAATAAAGTTGAATTTTGTAGGTTCTAAGCAAGGCTTTCACACTTGGGATTAATCCCAAAAATCTCAAGAAATCCCAAAAAAACCCAGCACTTCCTGAAATGCGATCTCAAAAATTCCAACGGATCCTGATATTATATGATGAACAGGCCAGGGATTTCTTTGTGATTCCGAGATATAATGTGAAGAAGACCTAAAACAGTTTTTAGCTCAAAATTTTTTTTTCGAGTGTTAACGCCTTGGTTCTAAATTATTATCTATTTCTAGGTTCCCTCTTTTTGTCGTTCGGATCAGGAGTGAATTTGGTAGGTCTTATTCAAATTTTTAACATTTTTCATGCCAAAAAGTTTACCAGTAATTCAGGAATGCACTAAAATTGATATTCTTAAAGCATTGCATCCAAAAATCCGCTTGATCTAATTTTAGAAAAATAATTAACATTTTTTAAACATCTTCCAACTTTTTTACTTCATTCCAACACATCCACAATAAAACTTCAATATATTCGTCTCTTCACGCCTAATCGTGATTAGAACTTCTATAAGGAAATGATATTTTTATGAACTATTGACTTTTATGACACTTTGCTACTGATTTATTTTAGTTATTCACACATTCCCTACTTTTTCACTCTTCCATAAAGTGTCTATCTGTATGTGTGTAAGTTGTCTGTATGTTTGATGGCAAAAAAAAATTCAAATTCCACATCTCCAAACAAGCAACTTGAACAGAGACTTACAATTTTGTTTACTCAGATGACGATGATAAATGACAAGGTGACTGGTACAATACAGTCTTACTCAAGGGAGAATATACCAAAATTTTATTTCATTTTTTTCCGACCACAGTACTTAAATTTATTGGCAATAACTTTGGGAGAGTTTCAATCAGAGAAGTCGGGGAACAAAGAAGAGACAATAATCATTTCAATTTACTGATAATGTATGTTGTCAACTAAATGTTGAAACAATCAAGAAATAAAAATAAGTAAGTAAGTAACAAGAAAGAAAAATTGTCAATGTCTTGCCTTTCAATTCCAAAGATGTGAAATATTTTTCATTCTTTTAACGAGGAACAAAAATTTCTGTGCTGATAAAATATAAAATACAAATGATGTGTGTTTTGCACGAGCTCTTATCATCATTTTACGAGTCATTGCTTTCGCAAATAATAATAAAAATAACAGTACGAGGAGAGAAAAATACCCTCTTGAAAAGAATTTTTTGTGTGACTATATAAATGAAGTAGTTTTACATTATGTACATGCGGTAGTAAAGCCAGGATCGTTGTAGGAGGGGGACTGTAAAAAATATTTTTTCTAGAAGATTTAAAGTAAACCTATTCAAAAATAAATTTTAAAAAATTTTGATGAGATACTTCCACTCCCCGTCTTAGTGCCTGTGTTCATGTGCAGGATAAACAACTGCAATGGAAACGTGCATTTAAACTAACGAGCTACAAGCTTTGCTTGTTTAAAATTTTATAAATTGCATCTTACATCTTAAATATGCATGTACATGAATATCCACTCAGAACAAACAATTATATAATTTATTAGGTATTTTTCTCCTTATCGAGATTGAAGCTATCGATGGAAATTCTTTAGAAAAATGTTGTACTGTAAAGTTTTGAGTTCATCACCATTCTATTGATTTTTTGTTTGAAAGAATTGAACTCATTTGAAAGTTTTTTTAAGCTTCTTTTGTTTGGCGTGTGTAATTAAATGAAAGTTCATAGCCGCTCATAGATAAGAGATATCGTGGTCGAGTTATAATTGGAAATAATTATTTGAACGGCATGTCATTGAAACAAATCGATAAAAGTGCAATCTAGTAGGTAAAATTTAAAAAAAAAGCTTTGAACAAAAACGCATTCAATAAATGTATATCGAGCGGCATGCTGCAGCAAACTGAACTTTTTGCCGTCACATCGGACAAAAGCCTTTTAGATGATTTGACGTTATAACGTCGACATAACGGTGCCCTAACGACTATGTTGTGCCACTCGGTTATGTGTTTCTGAAAATTGCATATTCAAATTTTAGATAGTCCAGATTTAAACGCGATATCTCAAAAATTAAACACTTAATAAAAGCAGTGAGGTAAACACTACACTGTACCCTAGGTTAGGAGGTCGTTAGCAAATTACGTCACGTTTAAGCAGGGAAGGGGGTTGAAGTTTTTGTGACAGTCCAAATACAAGACATTTTTTCAATCGAGAATTTGCGTCAAGAAGGGAGGGGAGTCGAAAAGGTCGTTTTTTTGTGTGGCGTAATTTACGAACGACTCCTTATGAATTGTGTAAAATTGCTATGTAGAAAGAAAAGCAGAATGTCGGAACTGTACATTATGCAGGTGCTTTGAGGATGAAATTAATTTGAGATTAAATTTTTAAGATTCAACTCTAACGAAGATTTGGAACACGCCTTCAAATCTCTTAGTATACTACACTCATACTGCCCAGCGTTCTGTTTGAGACACATTGTTTTATACTTTCAATCAAACAAATAAAGATACTTGGAATCAATCCTTCAAATTTTGAGACATCTTACTTACAAATCTACTTACTTAAAGCATTTCTTTTCAAAATTTATAATCACATTGTTACTAATTAAAAAAATTGCGGATTACAGAAGATGATGCCGAAACAACATTATTAAAAGTCGGCAAATTAATGTCATGAATCACATTAAGTCATTAAAAATTTTAATAAGTATTCGAGGCAATGATGACATTTAAAAATAAAAATTAATACATTAAAAATATCATGCAGATTTATAATTAAAAATTTGATGACACATGAATCACCCTAAAGACATAACTCCGAGTCAGTCTATTGATCTTCTGTGAATCAAAATGTGAATAAAAATCAAAATTCTGTAAGCGTTAAAATAATTTTAGTCACCAATAAGCAATCAACTATTTAGGGCTGCACGATTATAGAAAAAGAAGCCTCGTGTAAAAATATCAAAACGTCTTCATTCCGCAATTTTATTGGCGTGCTTAAAACTTGTTCTGATTATTAAAATTTAAGCCTTGTTATTTATAAAACTTTAATCAGAAATCATGTCACGTCCAAAAACAATTAAGCTATAATTTATATTTTGTGACAATTAATGACTTTCAAAATTAAAGTTCATTTTAATAAAAAAAAGTTGTTCACTGCTGATACGAACAAAAAACTTAGTAAGCTGTGGAAAAATAAAACTTTTCAGTCACGTTTTGAAGCAGATTTTTTTTTCGGGCGAGAAATTCATTCTCGTCATGCATGATAGAGAAAATCTGACGAAATTAATGACACAATGTTCTCATATTGAAATTTAATCCAAATCAAGTTCATTATTCAATTTTTTTTCATACAGACAAAAAGATAAAAAAAATGTCTATGATCTGAAAAATTTAATCAAACTGTCTCAATCTCTTTTGCTTCCTTCATCAATTTATGTGTTTGCCGCTAGGAATCAAAAAACACATAAAAAACTTTTTTTTCTGTCTTTTCATTCTCTCGCCTTGTTCTTCCTTTCAAAGTTTTTTTTTTAATTTGTCGTTCAACATGGATTCAGTGACTTTAGGGATTAAAGTTTAATAAAATTGAATTTTGCTCTCCTAGAGGCAAAGTTTCTGTGGAGAAGGTAAAGGGTGTTGTTGGCTGTAATTTGTATTGATGTCTGTTGTTGTGGATTGATTGTTATATTTACTCGAATAGCACACGACATAGAGGGATTTCAGGATAACTCTTATAAATGAACTGTTTTGACACCCATTTTTCGCAAAATTTATTTTTGAAAACATGTTAACTGAGATGCATTTCTCAAGTGCTCCAAGTGAACATTAAAAATTTACAATTATCTTGGAATTTATCCAGTTTTAAATTTTCAATTGAAAACATGAAGGAATTCACATTTCTAATTACATCCATTGGTTTTTTCAAATTGAAACTGCATGGAACAGAAGTTATGTAAAATTTTCTTTTTTGGACGATTTTTTTGCAAAACAAATTGGTGTACTTGAAAAATTAATCTCAGTAGACATGTTTTTAAAAAATTTGACTATTAAATTTTACGATGTCCCTCTGGTATTTAAGTAGAATAAGAATTTTTTTACTATACCAGATGAAAGATTGACTATTGTCGTCAATTATTATCCAAGAGCCTCACAAACCAATTCCTCTTTTACACCATAAATATAAAATTTGGCAACAAAAGCGCAAAATGTCTTTAATTGTTTAAATTAATGAGATACGTAGGTGTATTTCACCAAGAATCAGTAGTAAAATCTAGACCTACAGTATATAATTAGATTTCAACTATTAGATTGATGACATTTCTGCCTGTAGATTCTAAAAGAAGGCTGTGAAGCTTCGTTTCCAGTACATAGGATTCAAAAAAGCACCAAACGTAAAATTTTCCCTTCCGAGTCACGAACCCCACGATTTCTGTGTAAAGGTACTGAACTGCACCTATCCACATCAGCAAAAAAAATCGCATTTACTACAAAATTCCTACGAAGCGCCTCTAGTCAATCTACAAATGCAACTTTCAAACAATTTCTTTTCATGCTTCGTTGCTCATACAATATTTGTCAATCTCTATGTTCTGCTTGTTGATACAGTATGAAAAAATATTATACAGTAAAGGTAATTGATACCAATATATTTAAACTCATACGTTCGTATGTATTTGCAACGTGTCATTAATTTTGCTGCTGGTGTATATCAAGTAAATACAGAATGATTGTACAAAAAGAATATCTTTTTTCATTAAGAGGAATTTTCTTTTAATTTTAAGACATGGCACCACAAAAAATATCAAGCATAAAATTTTTTTACAGCTGTCGCTTTTCCACTTTGAAAATTTAATCGCTTTTTTTCTTTTCATTCTTTGCCAAGCCACATCATCGTGTCATTCTACCTCAATGAAATCGACATAAAAAGAGAGAAAAGTTGCTTTCTATATGGAAAATTTTAAAAAGGGGAAAATTCATACATGAGCGCAGGAGTCGGAAAAATGTTGTATAAAGGTACAAAAATTCTTTGCCTTAAAAAATATTTTTGCTCTTATTTTATGAGGATAATTTTGGTCTTTAAAATAAAAACTTCTGGTTTCATGCTGATTTTGTTTTTCATTCGAGGGATTAAAGAATTTTTTTGCTGATAATAAAATGAGCAAGTGTAATGGTTTAATCTCACATATTTTGACATTAAAGCCGGAATATGTTCTGTTCTCATTTTTATAGCATGACAACGAAAAAAGATTTTTTATTGCAAAATAATCTCGATGGGAATTTTCTTCATAATTTATATTGACATTATGAGATTCATAACATGCTACGACGCAAGGTTAAGACATTTTTAATTAATGATGGGAATTAATTATAACGATTTAATAAAATTTGAAAAAATAACGGTCAAAAAATATTTGAATTTTTTCAAAAATATATGCAAAAAAATTGAAAATTTAACGACTTTTCTAGAAATGCCCACAACTTGCTCTAAACAAGAAAATTCTCAAGAAATAATTCAATTAATTATATTTTCTTCAATCTCAGCCTTTAAATAGAATCAGTCTCATAATAACGATCGTCTATAAACTAATTTGTGTTAGTGACGATTTCTCCTTTAAAGCATGAAACAAACGCGATTGGATTAATGATGCATGCATTTCAGTTAACGCAAAAAACTCGTTCATTCATTCCATTCTATCACTCATCTCTCTCATTAAAATGAAATTAGTGACACATGAACGCGAAGTGATGATATGTAAATTAACAAACTGATAGAAAATAAGTAGGTTGATGTTAGTTGCGATGCATACGCTGCTTAGTAGCTGTTTGTTGAGAAATGAAACGTGATGTTTATTTAAGATTAAGAAAAAATGCCATTGATATTATATGGAATATTATGTTTAAATGTTGCACAAAAAACTTACATAAAATCTATTGACATTATTTTACATGCTAATCCAAACTCGAATACTTCCATTTAGTTCAACAATTTCATGAAATTTTGATTGCAGTTTTATGTGCATTTATTGGATTATGGATATATTAAAAACTAAGTGGAATTTAATTTTCAATTTATAAAATCATTATCTCTTGAAATGCTTAGATTTTATAGCTTTATTTTTAAGTATATGTTATGCAAAATACCGTATTTCGTATCTAACTTTGTCAAATTGAATTTACTAACCGATTGACAATTTTCAATAATAATTTGGAATTTTATCAAAAATTGTTCTTCGCTGGTTTTCATTTTGATAACCTCTGATTTTTATCAAATTAAAAATTTTCATACCTAAACCGACCAAAGTTAGTCTTTTAGTATATGTTGTTGAATATTGCAGAAGACTGGATTCTACGGTATTGAGACATTTGTGAGCGATACAAGTGGTAAAACCAAAATTATGTAATTCTCACTTTTGAGGATATATATATACGTGGGTTCGATTCCCATCAAAGATAATTAAGGAATCAAATTATTACATAGAATTTGACTTCAGGCATATACCGACAAGTTTCTGAATTCGTATTTTCTCGATGATAATAAAATTCACAAAATGTTTACGGCATATCATCCAGTAAAGAATGACTTGTTCAAAATTCAATTTTGCAAAAGCCAAGATGACTCTTCTATTTTAAAGTCCAAACATCATGTGGATTTAATTACAGATTTTCTCCATTTCACTCATTTTTCACCATCAGAAGGCCTACATTAATATTAAATTTGGATCAAATATGTTTTCTATCTTACAGCCTAAATATAACACCATAGAACATTTGCTATTGATTAGCAATATTCTCAACTGGAACGTGACAGATGTGTTTGTTGAATGCTTTAATCAAAACTTTTATAGAAAATAATGATTTTTGAGCTACATCGCGTCACTAGGAAATGTTTTGACACATTAGATGATTCTTATAAAAACGAGTCAAAAAAATTAATTAAAACAAAAAAAATAGAGAATGGAAAGACTATAAAGTCCTCAACATGAAAAATTCTCCATTCCTTTTTACAATGCATCAACTCGATGACATTCCCACCACAAAGATACAGTTGAAATTTTAATGTTGGTCGACCACAAATCCCAACTTGTGTCAGCAAAAATGCTGTGAATTACAATGCTAATCTTTATGGAACAAGAGTTCTGTATAATATCAAGAATATATGTTTTTTGGTTCCGTTGAATATTCTCATTATACTCATTTGTCTGGTAATAACAAATTCTTAAGAACCAAACAAAAAAGAATGAAAGTAAAAAAGTTTGAATGTCATAAAAATTTTATGTTCGGTTATTAATTCTTTCAAATGAAATTAAATGCGTATTATGAGCATAATAAGGTAAGCTGACCATATGCATGACTTTTCAGAGGACAATTCTTAATTTTAAAGTTTATCCTCTGTCCTTTAAAATGTTCAATTTGTGATCTATTATTTCAAGATGTCCTCTATTTCTGAAAATTGGAATTGACAATCCAATCTAGTATGGATGGTGTAAATGTTTGTGTAATGTCGTGAGCATTTTACGGATCCTTGTGAATCACAAGTTGTGATATCGAAAACACTAGATGTAATAATTGAGAGATCAGCCTCAATTGGGAAACGGACCACTCACCTACAGACGCTTTTCTTTCGGACTGACAGATTCGCCTACATATTCCTCGATACACCAGATTCCACTCTGCTCCAATACCATAGTCTGAATATATTGAATTTAAAGATATATCAATGGAGTCATTAGGATTTTACAGTTACCTTCATTTTTGTTTAAAACATAGCTTAAGGGGTCGTTCACTTATTACATTCGCTTTTTAGGGGGAGGGGGCTGAGATTTTGTAACAGGTCAAACAAAGAATAAAATTTTTCTTGCAAAATTTGTAACAAGGGGGGAGGGGGTTCTAAAATTTCGTTTTTTTTGCGTAATGTAATATGTGAATGACCCCTAAGTGTAGTATAATTTAAGAATACAATGATTACCTTGAAGAATCTTACGCAGAAAATTAGTGAAAATCTAATTAAAAACTGTTGAAAATTCTAATTTTTTAAGCATTTCACGCAAATCTCTCACGACACACTAGTATGCCGCAGCACTCAATTTGAGAACCACTGGCGTAAACGATTCCTTGCTTTAATAAAAAGTACATAAATCTTTTATGAAGCACAAAAATACTTAATCTCATCTAAGTATTACGTAGGGTTACGTAATATCAGTGTTGCTTACAAAATACCTCGAACGGAACCTTCACAAAACTCAAGCAATTGGTCATCCTATTTTTAACACTTTTATGATCAAATGAGAGAAACGTCCAGACAAAATGAACAAGACTCCTTACCATTTATATAATTTACATGCATATTATGAAGAAAAAAAAGTTTTTTGCGTTGGCGTTGGGAAATAAATATGAGAAACACATGCAGAAGATATTTTATATCATGCAGCTCGCAATGACGTTGCACTTTGCTCGAATAAGAAGAAATTTTATGTATTTTAAAAGCTGTTAAGTGTGTGAGTGGAATCCATAAGCTTGTGTAAGTCACAGCTCGTGTTTGAATTGAACAAAATATTGGAAGTAAATTGAGGATGATTTTTTCTATTGTTAAATTTTTAAATGGATTTATTGTTATTGAATTTTTACACAATAATTGGACGATGAACGCCATTGTACCAAAAAACTTATGACATGCATCAAACATATTAAAATAATTTGATCCAATTTTATGGCAACAAATCTTGTATAATGTGCTACATACATGTTTCCGTAACGACAGCTAATAAATTGAGGAACGAAAAAGAAATTCCATTTTAATCCTCAACAGAACACATGATTTTTGTGTAATTTATCATACAGCCCTAAGGAAAGTTATAAAGAGATTAACACTAAACCTTCGTATATACAGAATGATATACTTTCAATTGCTTAAACGTGAACATTTTTCCTGTATCTATCTCATGAGCATCTTCATGAGGGGGGATAGAATTGAATTATAATGAAGGAAGTTAAGGCAATAATAGATCCAATAAATACATTTTATGCAATTGGATGTAAGGAGTAAAATCTTAGACAAAGAAAAATGTCCACAAGATACAAGGAATTAACTTTTCATTTTTCTCTCTTTGCTTTGGTCAATGGAAACTTTTACCTTACTAAAAATAGACGATGGAAAATTCCCTGAGGTAAAATTAAATTCAAACAGAATATTCGCTCGGATGGAACTTTATCTCAATATTGAATTTTTCGCTTTGTGTATGTTGTCTATACAGTTGTAAGGTATGCATGGGAGAGGTGTTGGGATATGTAAAATATTTAAATGATTTGAATAAATGTTATTTATTTGAAATTCAATGAGAAATTTATTAATTAAAGCTGTACATGTGGCTCAAATAGATTCAATAAATTTTCAACGTGTCTGAGACCTGTCAGAACTCGTGTATATTCAAATTATTTTACACAATTACTGAAGAAGCAGTTCAATTTCATATAATCGGATGTAATCATCTTAAAAAGTTAGAAATGTTCATTTACAATTGAATCAATCCATATGAAAATGCAATAATATTTCTAAAATATGTGAAATTGATAACGGCTTTGCTAATCTTTAATTATCCGTTTGAATTGTCAGAAAATATCCAGTTTTACTGAAGTTATAGCTATTTTACAGAAAATAAAATTTTACAAAAATCAGAAAATTCAAATTTAATATTTGAGGTGGCGGGTTTTAGATGTTACTTAGTACTACATATTACAGTAAAGAAATAAAATATTTTTACACAGTGCACATAAAAACTCTTTATTTGAAAATGACTCATTTCTTCAACCTTTGAGGTGTTCTTGGAGGAACTGCTTAAGTCCAATTTCAAAAATTTTTAGATTTATAGCTAGTCCTTGATTTAAGCTTTCCATCGTAAATTATGAAGTTATAGCATTTTCATATGGATTGATTCAATTATGGTTCACTTATGGCATGTAGCTAGGGAAAATGGGAGAGGAGGGGGGGTTGGGAAAACCTAGATGAGTTTTTTTTCAAGTGGTTAGGGGTTTTAAGGCAAAATTTGAATATCCCCCTTAAAAATTTTCCGTTCCCTTAAAAAAGTTTGAAAATTTCCACTCGAAAAAATATCCAAAAAAAAAAATTTTTGGCTGCACCTGAACGTGTGATTCACACAATAACGAATTATTATCCACTCATATCCCTTCTTTTCATAAAGATTTAAATATTTTTGTTTGAATTGTCAATAAACCTTAGAACCCTTCTCACTCAAAAGCATCTCCAGTAATAAAAACCGTTAAAAAGTTAGTTAAAAACTAACTGTGACTAATTTTTGGATAGCTATTTGGGATTGTTTACAAATGACGTATATCTAGGGGATGTCTGAAGCTGTGTGGCACTCTTTGAACAAGTTGACGACCCTCTTAGGAAGCTGTATCCTTCAAATTTGCAACTTTAGAAGTTCAAACTTTTATTTAGTTAACGAAAGCACATGCCAGGTGCAGATAACTATCATTTTAATTAAAATCAGGTTGAGTGCAGATAACATTTTAATTAAAAAAATCCAGCTTATCTCAGTTTCATAACATTTGTGCATGATATGAAATTAATTAATTTTGCGTAGGTACTTCTTGATATGAAAAGAATTCTTTTGAATTTCATTTTATAAAGTTCAACAAGCTTCATTGATTTTTAATTAATTGAGCCTTAAAAACGTAAATCATTTTGTATTTTTTTGTGCGATAAGATAAAGAATATAATGCCAATAAGCCTTTAATCAGACATATGAATTGATGATTTGTGACCATTTTCCTGTGAATTTTTTAATTAATAAAGTTCAAATTATCTAAGCAAGCAAAGATAAATGCGAATAAAATATTTTGAAATAATTTTCAAATCAATTTTTTTTTCAATCTCACCAAACTTTGAAATTCAGTCAAATCGAGAAAAGTTTCATTTCAACTCAAACATTCAAACAGATCGGACGCATAATTTTATCGAAATGGCAGAATTTCAAATTCACATCAACAAGATCGATTTCAAGGCAGAGAAGCTTGCAGACGAGTGGGAACGATTCGCAGCAGAATTCAAGTGTTTCATGACTGTCAAAAATCTTCACGAAGAACCTGAAGACGTGAAAATTGCATATTTTCTATTGATGATGGGACCTGAATCGCAGAAAATCAGAAGCAAACTGTTCATGCTGAAGGAAGACTATGAAAATTTCGACAAAGTATTCAAGGCTTTCGGACGCTATTTCAATCCATTCAAGAAAGTCAGATTTTACAATGACTGAGCTTTGTGCATGGCTGAAGACTGACCGAGGAATCTAAATGGGAAGACTACTGACATAATCAATTATATTTCGTGCTACATATTTCATCAGTTCCTGTAATTTTATTTTATTTTTGATCATTTTTCCTGTAATTTATATTTTTCAATCACCAAAAAAATGCTTACTATGATATATTTTTGTGTAATAAAATAACTCATTATTTTACATGTTTGAATTTCTTATTTGAATGAATTTCAGAGCTCACAAGAAACAAATGCTTGGTTCCTCATCAACTTTGAACTTTTATCTTGAAAATTTAAATAAATGTGAAAAAAAATCTACCCACAGCTCTTTCATATCTAAAAATAAAACACGACCTGCTAAAAAATTAGCTTCAAAAGCCACAGACATCCATAGAAAACAGCAACATGTATCGATTTGGATAGAATTGATGATTATTTTTATTCAAATTCTACAAACAATATGAAAAATAATCGATCGATAAATAGAAAGTTCATCGAAAGGTTGCTTTATTCATTCGAGACTCCATTGTTAAAGGCATGAAAGCCGACTATTCCCTATGATTATTTGTGAATCGAAGGTTTGGATGGATGATAAATGATGTCTTAATGCTCAATGAAATCAGTTGTATTGACAATTTAATATGGGCATTTAACAAATAAATTTGAAGGTTTCTTATTGGATTTTAATGTTTGATTTTGAATGATTGTCTTGAATTTTAAGCATGCTGTTGATAGCCAACGGCTTAATATAATTTGAAATTTATGTATCCAAAGTTTCCCGCACTTTTAGCACTGAAATTTTTAAAATGTCAGTTTTAACGAATTTATCAGAATCACAACAAACGAAATTTTAATTTGCTAAACTTAAATTAAGTGAAATGTGAGTTATTTGTCATCATTTGAGCTTCATCATTAGAATTCAGTGTCTGCAATGGTCCAGTTTGGCTGTTTATATCTAAATTTAGATCTACAGATAAGTTATTAATTATTTTTTGAAAATTTTACGTTTTCTCAATCGAAATTATCATTAATTCAGTTTGTTTAACCAGAAATTATCTACTGAAGCTTTAACTTATGAGAATGAACTAGCTCGATATTAGTTTTGTGCCGTTTTGTGATTCTTCTCAGTTTTATACTTCCAGTGATGTCATTAAAAAATTGACTGGATGTTTGTTCTAAAATGGACACACTAACTATTTATAGACAAACTATACATTAACACTCTATGAACAAGTCTCATTCGCAATAAGTGAATAATTTTGAAAGCTCCACAGCAACAAATTGCCTTTCAAAAATCCATGAAGCACTTTATTCAATTCTATAAAATAAAATAGTGTAGCAACTACAATGATAATCTGCTCACGTGAAGCTCAACTATTAACCGTTACAATTTTTTTCATATTCTAAAATTAACAAAATTACAAAATTCGATATGGACAATTTGATTGAAGCGATTAAAATCAAAAATGATTATGGAAGTGAACTAGAAGAAAAATATAATAAAGCAAGACAGAGCAAAATGATTCAAAAATAGCAAAAACATCTCTCCATTTTCATCTCTCGCTCTCTAATGCTTCTTTCGTGTAATTTTTTGTTGTGCCATTTATTTCCAATGTTAATAAAATCGAGTATGTTATTGGCCTCATCTTGCGCTAATTTTATATTCCTTTTAATTTATTTTCTTTTGAGCATTTTTTTCGCAAAATGTTTTCAAAATTACGACTCTAGCTTTAATTTTATATTTTTGGTCAAAATTAAAGACTTGATGTTATTGAATAATGTGAATTTTATGTATTTTTAAGTCTATTATTTGCTTAGCTTTGTATGAGTTTCGCATGTTAAAGCAAAATACTTTTATGAGTTCTGTGTGAGGAATTTTTTTTGGAGAGTACAAGACATTTGACTTATGTGTATGGTTTCTAACGACATTTCTGGAAGACTTAATTATTATTATTACTGGCATACTATTATCCAGACATAAGGTAAATAAAATTGATTTTCTCTTAGACTTTATTCTTAGTTTCATCCTAAGTAAGATGTTTCTAGCAAATCAATGAAATTGACATTCTAGCATGTTAATATTATGGTTAAAGCAGGGGTTAAGTTCGATCTCTTTAAATATATTTATTTTGAAAAGCTTTATAGTTTGTAAAAGTTTTAGTCAATCTATTGATTCCGGTTTCTGAAAACTAATTTAGGCTTTTTTCAATTAAATAAAAATTCTGTGGATTTTTGATGCTTGTCGATTAATTTAGAATCAAGTCAAATTATCTGAATATAGAAATGATAATTTCTAATGTAGAATGCAATAAAATAAACTTAATCTCAATTAAGGTGAGATGAAAATTCTGCTATAAAATACCCCGTTCCTTAATGCAGGCAACAATGTCAGTATAACGCTACTTAAACCTTCTGAGCTAGTGAAAATCTGAGGTTAAAAAATGTACAAGAATCTTTTGAAAGCTTTTTTTACTACTGATGATTTAATGCTAAAAAACATACTAATTAGTTTGACCAGTAAAGATAGGTTGACTGGGGATGACTGGAAATAGATGACATTTTTGTGTGAACCAATTTTAATCAATTTTTTTAGAGAATGGCAAACTAGTCATTCGAAAACCAAGCAGATGTTCAGCCTAAGTAAGTGTCATTTATAAATTGAATCAAACACAATTTTCCTATTTTTAATGAAACACAGCGCACATGTCTGAGGTTTTTAAAAACGAAGCGCAAGGGTGACAATGAAATTGTATTTTGTATGGATTCTGTTTGTAGCTCGTGAATTGGATAATAAAAATGTAGGCATAGGTTACTTGTATGGCTTTCTTTTTGAGGCTCTAGCTAAAATTTGTAAAGTATTAACAGAAGTGCTATAGATCCATCTAGAAAAGGAAAATATCTCTTGAGAAAAGAAGCTAAAGAAAAATTTTCATAGAACAATGAACGAGAAAAAGAAAATCTTTTAATGTCGCATCTTCAGCAGTAATCTTTTCACAAGAAAGAAAATACTTTAAATCGATGTCACAAGAGGAATGAGCAATTCAGCGCATGCTTCATAACTTCTACTAAAATTTCATGAATAATTGACTTAACAACATTGTTTCTTCTCATAGCATGCAATGCATTTGGTGTAAATATCAAATTCGTTGTGTTTTATTTTTAGGGTGATTTTTGAAGTATATTTACATTTTTCGTAATGTAGCCACGCATTTAGCTATTGATGGACATGGAGTCGTGGAAAATATGCAATCGGTTTGTATTGCAATACCTTCACAGATACAGTGAAACTTGAATTTTTATGAGACTTGCTATCTTCCTGTATTGTCCTGAAACAGGAAGGAATCAGGGTAGCGATAGCAAACTTGAAGTGCCATTGTAGAAAAGTATTTGGGGATATTTTTGTAAAAAGGAATCTGCATTGGCAAAATACAAAATGATTTTATGTATGGAAATTTGGGGATATTTCTTCTACTGGAATCAGGCGTTTAGCTAGGGGGGATTGGGGGACAAATTTGCTAGGTTTTTTGAGAATTTTGAAAATCCCCCCCTCGAAAAACTCCTGGCAACGCCGCTGACTGGAACTGAATCGGTCACATTTTAAGAAAGCATAAACGAGATTTCTCGGCAGGAATTGTTTTGGAACGTAAAAGATAAACGGAGTGTTAACAAAAGGAATATTACTTGGCGTACGACCTTAGAGAAGCAAGCAAAATAACAAAAAAGAAGTTAGCAGAAGTAGCTTTCATAGCCCGGAACAGAAACCTGTTCAAACTAATATTAATATCCTACAAGCCACAGTGGATCAATATGAACTTATCGAACAAATGAATAATCCGTGAATGAGAAATTGTTTGGAGATGTAGGCAGGGAAGAATTGTATATTGCAACCTTTTTTTATTTAAAATAATTAATTTTATTTCTGTATATTAAGTATGTACAAAAAAATTTTAAAATACATATTCTTGAGGTTGGTTTTTAAGGAACCAGACTTGAAGTCTTTTCGTCACTTAGTTTTGAAGTGTATACTGCAACCATCAAATTAAATTAAATTTTTGAGATATTTCTTTAAATGAGATCTAATCAATTTTACACAATTTGGAGGATATGTTGTTGCTCATATTAAGACACAGATTTTAAATGGCAGACTATTTTCTAATAAAAAAACACCTAAACGAATCTTTAAACTTCAAAATCTCACATTCAAATTTCCCATTAACGTCACTGCTGAATATTTATTTCCATGAACTACTGTACAATAAATTCTAAATCATCGTATTAGTTCGTGCTATGATAAGAATTTATTTCTAATCAGAGACATCTGTATTTTTAAAGCCACGCTACTCATGCATTCAATACAGCACTGACATGACATTGCAAATTCCTTCACGTAAACATGCGATTAATCCTATCTCTTCACACTACTATAGATGTAGAGCCTACATTATATATACATTTTTTTCAATGAGAAATGTGAAAAATCAATTTTGACGCTTTTGGGTCTGGTGATGATGTGTGGCGCAAAAAACAGCTTGACTGATGATTTTCTTCTGTTCTATTATTCCGAAAAAAATATAGTTCCGTCTTTAATATGTTGTTCTATAATGCTAGATGTTATGCCTAAGAAAGCCACAATTACAATTTCCGCCTTCACAAAAATTTTTTTTAAAAACACTCAAAAAAAGAAAATAAAAAAATTTTTATTGAAGCAGAAAGAAAAGACAGAAAAAATTTAAGTTACATTCAAAATTGGATTTGAAGGCAAAATTCATTTCTCAGTCTTTTCTTTTTTTCTATTTTCAATTTATTCGTTCGCATTATAACTCGAGAGATCCGAATACACGCACACAAATGCAGAGAAATCGTGTGGCACACAAACAAAAAAGGCGAAGACTTTATACCGCTAGATGTGAAGAAATGAAATTTTAATTTAAATTGGACAGATTTTGTTGAAATTTTGGGGGTTTTAGGAAATCTAAAGAAGATTTTATTTAGATTCATGCAGAGTTTTGTGAGTCCTATAAAACTGTCTAAACAGATTTTCGTGAAATTTAATTAATCTCGAGAAAATTGCAGAAAACTAAGGAAGAACTTGTGAGTTCTTCTAGACTCAAACTCCATAAAAATGAATAATTTATTGATTTTTTCTCTTTTGTAGGCCAAATTAGGTCTCAATAATTAAGAAATCATGAAATCAAACCTATAAGCTTCCAAAAAACAAAACCTGATATCCCCGTGAACCCTCAGTTTCCCCAAAAATCTAAATTTTTACATTAATCGATTTTTTTCTCATTCCCAAAACTCCACAAAACTTCATTTTTATTTGATTTCGTTCCCCTATCGTTTTTCGTATTTCTTCTCTACTCGGCACATTTTGCTTGTAGGTTTATTTTCATAAAATTACATTTCGTTCTTGTTTTTTTGTTGCCTTCACTTTTTTTTTCATTTTTCAAGAGTCGCTATTTGTATGCAATAAATTTTGTTGTACAGTCTTCGTGACATGAAAACTTTTTTTTTGTAAGTTCGCTTTTTTTATTTTAAATGACCTCGCAACGGCAAACGACCGTTTCTAATTTTTCATTTCATTCATTTCTCTTTTACAGTTTTCGTGTTTGGTGGTAGAAAGAATAAAATTGGTTTCACATTTTATATAAATTTTATTGCGCTAGAATTTTGTTTGGTGATATCGATTTTCCATTCCTAACAATACTTTCCTTTTGTGTGATAGTGGATATTGTTTTTTTTTCTCTCTCTCTCTCCCTCCTTTTTCAATCTCTTTTATGCTATCGACTTGAAATGGAATGAAAGGCAATTCAGTGTCTTTTTATTTATTTATAGGCTTGGGTTATTGGGATTTGGGTCGGGATGGAATTATATTTTATGCGAATGCTTCTGATTTGAGTTTGTTGATTTTATTCAATTTTATTTTTAACTTTTAATGTAAATTTGTTCAGATCAGAAAATAAGAATTAGAAGTCATATCAGTATAGAGTCCATCAATGCCGTATTTAATTAGAACGCCTTATTTTCTGGAGTTCTTTATTGAAGAAAACCTAGTAAAATGTATTAAATCTGTCACGAATGTAATAATTGGCACTGATATTTACATTTTTTTAGTACATCTTAGTACAAGAGTTTGTTCAAATATATCTTAATCGTTAGAAATAATTGTTTAGTTCAGTGCCCCTCTCACTTTTTTCAATTCTTTAAATTTGAACGTTATTTGTTAATTGGAAATATTTACTAATACTTATCAACCGGAATGGTTTTAATAAATATACATACATACATACATATCAGTCATAGAAAAAAATATTAGAATTTGTACGGTTTTGAGCAAAATCAAATATTGAATATTTAACTTTTGTATAAAAAATGACAAAATTAAATATTTGAAACCGTACAATTATTTCTATAAGTATACTTTGGTAAGCTATTTCCATAAATTACAAGCTCCATATTTATCTGCCCAAATTTCTGAATTGATTCCTTTCACCTTTATTGCGTTAAGAATGCTGGTCAAGGATAGACATAATTTGTTTATTCGATTTAAATACTTAACTAATTAAGAAGGTGACACTCAAGATTAATTACAAAAGTATCTCAGAAATTTTGACAGATGGGCTGAGATATTAAAGATGAGAAAGTCTTAATATTTTTTTGGATCAATTTCAATTTTCAAAGTTTAAACTTAAAATGGTTCCGTCGTTTACAAAAATCACTTTAAATATTACAGACAGATTGACATTCATATTTTCAATCTATTCTGTTCATTCTTAGACAATATCCAGGGTATTGTTTTAAACAGAGTTTGAGATTAAACTATTCAAGGCAAATAACAAAAATAAAATTAGCCAAAATAAAGTAAAATAATGTGCAGTATTTTTTATTAAGAAAATCAGAAAACAAATTGTAAAATTATGAATTATTTAATTCAAGAATCATTGTCAGTATCGTATAGTAATGTAAATTCCCTAGAAAATTTAATTTCCAAATATACAACCTTTTAATATAATTGCAAATCTCTTGAAATTTTAACAATTATTGCAATAAATGCTGTCGTGCAATTTCCACATATTACTGAAACAAATAAACCAAAAATAAAGTAGACACAAATTTTAATGTTTTTCATATCTCTTTGGTATGATAATTCATGAGATTTAAAATTTAAATCGCACATACGAAAATACATTTTTCTCTCTTTTGGCATTAATGCATAAATTTTAAAACCGTTACGTACATGAACATTATGAAACATTTCAGTTCTCTTAAAATTAAAGTGTGATAATGACAATTTAATTCACCATGCATTAAAGGTTTCAGTTATACATTAATGCTGGCATATTTTTTAAGCAAGCAGTTACAAAAATAAAATATTGAAATTATTTTATTCAATGAGACATAAAGCTACTTGTTTAAAGGCTTGAAAAAATTTAATTGATTGTATAATAATCAGGCAAGAAGTGTGCAACTCAGTCAATAAGGTCAACAAAATCAATTTGTAGTTTATTTTTTAAAAAAAAGTAGTCAAACTTGTGGAAAGTTTCTTTCTGTGATGCCAAAATATTATTACATCTGGGATCTTGAGAGTCCAGTGGCGTAGCAAGGAGGATGGTCGGCTTTGGCTCCGGACCCCGTCCAAAAAAATCAATAAGCTCCATAAAAAAGAGCGTAAAAGAAATTCAAGAGGCACCAAATTTAAAACAAGGGGTTGCAAGTTTTGATTTTGGCGACAAAAACTCTTGCTACGTCAATAAGATAATCTGAAGTTATGGATTTTTTAAAGCAAAAAGGAGAAGCTGTCAAATATTTTATGAACATCATTTGCAAATGACTCCTAAGACGGTTAGGCAGGACCAGTGGCGAAACAAGAGTTTTCATCGTCATTACTGACTTAACCCATGTCATTATTAAACAAAAATAGCTAAGTTTAGTTATTCATTAGAGCCTTATCACATGATTAAACCAGGGGCGTAGCCAGAATTTGTTTTCTCCGTTTTCTCTAAAAATTTGTATGAAATTTTAATTTCTGGATTTCTTTCGTACCCCCAAGAGTCCCCTTGCTCCGCCCCTGGATCAAACTAACAAATTCTTAGAGATTTCCATTCTCATTTTAATTCCCTAATCTCGGTTATGCTTCCTTCAATTCTTATTAAAATGTATAATTACTTTATTTCTCATTATCGTTGTCTAAACAGCAAAGGCATCATGTATGTCTGACAAACTCTTTACTAATTCAAAATTATTCCATGCAGAAAACCAACATACATAATCACATAAAGAGAAACAAAGAAGCAAAAGATGACAAAATAGAGAGTGTCAGCATTATTATGTAAATTTAGTAGATCAAAAAGATTACAATCTCGTCCGCTCATAAAAGCATCTAAGGCTTGTAGAAAGGTGACTTAAAGCCACACACGATGTACAGAATGTAAACAGAAGAAATCTGAAAAAGTGAATGCTTGTTATCCTCATGTCTTTCATTGGACACATTCAGTCAAGATTAACGCGTCAGTCTTCGTCTTCTTCTCTATTTTCTCTTCTCAATGACATAAAAATTATTTCTTTTTTCGAATGTGCTTCTCAATATGGACAAAATAAATCAATTGAATGTTCACGTGATTAATTTATAACACACGAACTCGTTTGTTCGATTTCTTCTTCTTTTTCATCATCTTCATCATCGTCGTTAGTGCTTTTAAGTACAATGATTGGTATTTTTTTCATTTACTCTTTTTCAAAAAAAAAAGTATTATAAATGAGATGTGAGGTTTTTTGAAAAGAGAAGTGAAAAAATAAGATTATGCAGCATAAAGGAATGCTGAAGGTTTTTTCACACACAAGAGCTCATAATTGGTACTTAAATACTTACATAACGCACTAAACGGAGTTCTAAAAACCTTTTAACAATGAGACTTTTTTTTGGAGTCACTTGAGTCGGTTCCAAAACTATCACTTTATGTGGGCATCATGTGAAAAACTTGATACAGTTTTTTTCTGATCTCTTTTTTTTTGTTCGGATGTAATTAATTACAGTTTATTGTTCGGCTTCCATTGTAGTCTTGGAAAATATTTTGAAGCATAGATACCGTTCATGTAATTGTATAACGCATTCCAGACATTGAAATCAGCGCATGCTAGAATTTCTGTACTCACATGAAAGGAAAACATGCTTCACATCTCGTTCCTCGTACTCATTTATTGATCTGTTAAAACATAAATCTCGGATGATGTTGATTTATTTAGAGGGGAAATCACATTATTTTTTTTATGGAATTCTTCTTAAGCAACGCTGCAAAATTTACAAGGAATAGATGCTGTGATTTTAAACTCTTGCTTGCTATTTTCAAGGTTTTTTGTGGAGGCTTCAATAATGTCTTCAATTTAGCCTATCTGAATGTTAAAAGAGTACCTATAAAAGCAAAAAGTCATGGAAGGTTGATGAGCTGTTGATAGAGACAGTTGATGTTGGAAATTTTGAAGAAGGTAGCAATTTAGGGGCCTTTTTTGATTGAAATTATAGAAGAAAGTTAATACGTTAATCAGATCTGAACAAAAGTCGAAGTAGAAATTATCAGAAGTTTAACAGATATGCCAAGCTTGACTCTGCAAATTTTTTGTACCGACGGTATGCAGTTTTTATGCAATAATTTTTCAAATATGGCAGTAAAGATGAAAGATTTAAAACAAAATTTTCTGAAAAACCTAGCAACTCGTTTGCTTAGATTTAGAGCTTAACACCAAAAATATTCCAAAATATTTTCAAGGATAGCTGACAAACATGCATAACAATTTTAAAAAATAAGGAAGCAACTTATGACCTTGATGCTAAAAGGCAGTTTAAACTCACACAGCAGTTTTTTGTATGAAAAATCTGTTCTGTTTCAGTCATTAATTTAAAACTAGGAAGTGAGAAGCAAAAATTATGAAGCTGCGTTTTATCTTCTCGTTGAGAAAAATTGAAATTTGCAACAATGTTGTTGAGTTCAGATAACAGCTTACATTGTAGAAATTTCATCAAAATTGAAATACATATTTTTATGATCTACAATGAGTCCATAATTTTTCGGCTGCTTCTCAAGAAATTTTATTAGATTGACTCTACACAATAACAAAATAACTACAGATGCTGGGTTAAAATAAACGTCTCTTTTCTCGAAATCACTGCATTCCACATTCCATAATTACGAGACTGATGAAATTCTATGGCATTGTCACAGTTGATTCAATTATCAGTCCTACATGCATGACGTCAATGTAATTGAAAAAACGAACGATTTCATTCATTCGACAGAAAGTATTCAAAATGTATTGAACGCTTCAGCAGAGAGCATCAATGCACGTATGTTCATTTGCGTCATTCATTTCATTCGAATCTGCATTAATATATCCTTGTTCAGTTATCATTCAGACTGCTCAAAGTTATTTATAAATTTCCGTATAATGAGAAATAATCGGAATTATTTTATTGATTTTTATTGACGCGTCATTTAATTAAATTGTGAGCTTTATTTTTAATTGGAAAAAATTGTGATTTTTAAGTAAATTCATTGGAATTATTTTTGACACAAATAAAGTTCATTATTTTTGTAGATATTTTGGGGTCTTCTGCTTGGAAATTTTTTTCCCAAAAATAACAAATTAAATAGCCCGAGTGACAGACTACGCCAAAACTATTTGTTGCTTTTTGTTGCCATCAGGAAAATGTCACGACGCTTATAAACACTGCTACGTCACTATAATGATTTGCCCAAGATGACTTTTGATTAGTAATAAACCGTATTAAATTTTTAATACTAATTTATGTTATTAAAATTAAAAAACAGATTTTAAAAAACTGTTATCATTATTAAAAAAAATTATTTTATCTCTGAAATTCCGAAATACTGGAAAGCTTTTTATCAAATGATTTCAGTATCCATTTGAATTTTTGAGATATCATGTTAGGATTTTTCGGAATAATTCTGAGTTGCAATACTATGAAAATTTTGGTCAGCGGTAGTCAAACTATGCTACGATGCATTAGTTTGTCAATAGAGTCTATGAATACCACAAAAGATTTAAAAAATTAGAAATTTTCCATGATAAAAATTATTCAACAAGAATTTTCTTCATTCTCATATCTCCATATTAATGGCATGATTTCCTACTCATACACACATATGAATAGATATTAAATCCACAACAAAAACATTCAAGGTAGTCTCATTAAAAATTTATCATACAATGTTTCTTCGAGTTCAAAATAAAAACGAGTACGATTGGTATAATTAAAAATAGATTATTTAAAATAATACAAACAAAGGAAGGCAGACGAATTAAAATAAAATTTTCATTATTTGATAATTATTCACGATGAGTATGAAAAAAAAATTAATTCATGTTGCGTATTGTGGAATTAAAATTGCTTCTGCTCGTAAAATAAAATTTGAATTTTTAGTTTGATTAATATTGATGACTTCCGCATATTATACTGTTTAAAAACTTTTATTGGAATATTAAAATTGCAAAAGAGTTTTTATGTTTAAAAACTTTCTCGTCATTCAATTGACTATTTTAATTTATTAATTGAGGCTTGAATTAACAATTTAATTTAAATATCGAAAAACAAAAATCAGAAAACTAGCTGAAAATTTTATAAAATAAAGATAATTTTGAATTAAATCTCAAAATTAATAAAACTTCTAAAGATTGATGATATAAGATTAAATTAAAATTCTAATGAACTTTACTCTAGCATTTAAATATTACTGAAAATTTGTTCTAAATTTAAAACATTTAAAAAATATAGAAATAAGTTTATATAAAACAATCTCTAAAATCACCATTAATTCTGATATTCAGTCATAAAAATTCTATAATAAACACAATCATTCCACATACGACAAAAATTAAAACGAACAATAGTATTGTGCCACGTAATAACTTCTGTTATTTTCATAATAATTGAAATTATTTTTCATTCTTATCGTTTTGTATTTCCTATAACGCCAATAGTAAATTATAAAATTATCAATGAAAATGCTAATGTACAAGCTATGAAGCTATGAAATCTAATTCTTTAGACATTATTTAACAAAACTACATTAATTTTAGATCGTGATTAGCATGAAAAGGTATTAAAAACTGAAATTAAATATTTCCTATTCATTGTGCAAGTTGTAGCCATTTTGAAATTTTTATAAAAAAAATTCCGTGAAATTCAATAATTTTTTAAGTTTTATTTACAGAAGCTAACTTTTATATGAAGTCAATCTAATTTTTAAAACTGAAAATTCATAAAATTTCCTAAATTTTTTCACTAGCCATGACTTACAAATTGAAAATTTTTCATAAATATTTTCAACGAAATTCGCCATTGAGATGAAAAGTCTTTTTTCTTTGAAAATTTATTATGTGAAATACTTCATAGATTTAAGTGCTATCGGTGCATGAGTTTCATTAATCAATCTTAAATGCAACAAGGAATGCATTTAAATTTGAACTAAAATTGAAGCTAGTTAATTAAAGTCATAAAATTGATGCAAAATTATCATTAGTTGTTCGAATTTTTTAGCATAAAAATCTCCATTGTTTTCTAGGAATGAGAAGAGTTCAGTGTTCGACAGCAGATGGCGACAGGTTCTATGTAGAATTTTAATTTATTTGAAAAATTATAAATTGTTTGAGATTTTTATCAAATTTTTGTAATAAGAAATTTAATAAAAGCTGAATTTTATTGTAGAATATAAATTAATTCTTTAACAACAGGAATTGACGTATTAAAATATAAAAAACATAATTTCTGGTAGTCAGTGCCATCTATTGGTAATTTCAAAAATTGATTTTGAATATTTTTACCATCGAAAATTGAAAACCGGCTGTAAAATTTTAAACAAAACTGCTAATTAGATCAGAAAATTGAATTCTTTAGACTTAAATCACCAAAAATTGGCAATATTCAGTCTCAAAACTTCAAAAGTCCCTCAATTTACAGCCTAACTACCGACTTGTGAACCTAAATATTCAACAATTTCTCTGAATGATAAGAGGACAGTTTGACATCAAATTTCTAGCCACCTACTGTACCCCAACATATCACATTATTTCAAAACGTGAAAAAATTTATGAGAACAATTTCTCATTGGTTTTTTTCTTAGTAATTTTTTTGTGAATGAAGAAAGAGAAATAAAAAAATTTTATTAGACAGATAAATTTTGTTACTTTCGCGATGAAAGTGTCATAAATACATTAAGTGAGTTCGTCTAAAGTCGAATAGCATCAAATATTGTGTATATATAGTGAAATATATGTCGTGGAAAGAGAAAGAAAAAAATTTTATCAGCAAATTTTTTTTCCGATTCATATGAACGAAAAAATAGAGAATTAATTCATCAAATTCATTCTACATTAATTGCTGTCGCTCTCTAAAGTCATTTTAAACTCTTTTTAATTGATAAAGTTGTTTATGTTGATGTAGAAAAGTCGTAGAGTCATAGAAATTAAAGGGAAAGGGTGAAAGAAAAAGAAAGAAAAAAAAACTTATTAAAGAGAAAGAGAATATTAAACATATAGAAAAAACATGGCGATGCCTGTAACAAATTGTTCGCTCGATGATATCGATTTGGCAGCATTGAAGGTAAAGTTGTGATGAAATTAATGAAATTTATATTCGCAATTGACTAAATTGAATTAAATTTATACAATTGACAATGACAAAAGTACCGTAAATCCAGAGACAATTACATGTTTCATACAAAAACAATTAGGTGTGGTCGAAAAAAAATTTTTTTTTGCTCCCTAAAATAAAATAAAAAAAAAAATCATATTTCTTTAGACTTGATGAAAATAAATATAAATCGTCATCGTTTAAAAAGTAATGAAAAGTTTTTCATGTAAACACATGTGTGGTGTTATTTTAAATTTTAGGAGCCAGCTGGTATTTTTGAGCTGATAGAAGTAGTCGGAAATGGAACCTATGGACAGGTTTACAAGGTAAATTAGATATTTGTCATCGATTCTATTTTAATCCTCTCAACTTGACTATATGACAACATTTTTTTTTCTCACATTCGCATTGAAAATATTTTTTTTAGGGACGACATACAAAGACTGGTCAGTTAGCAGCCATTAAAGTCATGGACGTAACCGAGGATGAGGAAGAGGAGATCAAATTAGAAATCAATGTACTGAAGAAGTATTCAAATCATCGCAATATTGCCACATATTATGGAGCATTTATAAAGAAATCACCGGCTGGAAAGGATGATCAATTGTGGCTTGTCATGGAATATTGCGGTGCCGGAAGTGTGACCGATTTAGTCAAATCAACAAAAGGACAAAGTCTTAAGGAGGAATGGATTGCGTATATCTGTCGTGAGATTTTGCGTGGATTGAGTTATTTGCATAGCAATAAAGTCATACATAGAGATATTAAGGGACAAAACGTATTACTTACCGATAATGCTGAAGTTAAACTTGTCGATTTTGGTGTTTCGGCTCAACTCGATAGGACTATTGGGCGTAGAAACACATTTATTGGGTAATTAAACCGTTTTAAACATTTATCATGACGGAATTCATTACTAATTAAATAATTCTTTTGTTTGTCTTTACATTCGTACATCCAACATGCTCACATAGTGTAAGTATTTGTAATCGCCACATATTCTTGTCATAACCGAAATGATAATTTATTTATTCCTCTTCTTTCTCTTTCAATGCAATGCTCTTCTTTCAAACCCCAAAACTGCTACAATTCCTACAAAAATAAACGTCTACCTGAACATAACTGGATCATTTGTGTGTCTAACATAAATAAACAAAAAAAATATTTAGACCCCTTATTGGATGGCTCCTGAAGTTATTGCTTGCGATGAGAATCCAGATGCCACTTATGATAATCGATCGGATTTATGGTCGTTGGGTATTACGGCACTTGAAATGGCCGAGTCCCAGCCACCACTCTGTGATTTGCATCCAATGCGTGCACTTTTCTTAATTCCTCGTAATCCTCCTCCTCGTCTCAAGTCAAAGAAATGGTCAAAGAAATTCCATGGATTCATTGACACTGTTTTAGGTGAGTAATGTATTTTTTGTGGTGCCTTGCGGCTTAAAAATTTTGAAGGGTTTTGTCGGGTTGAAATTTCTTATCTGAAATGTGTGATGTGAGGAGAAAATATCATGAGAATTTTCGGTCTGAAATATCTAGTCGGTAATCTTAAAAGGCTTTGGTGTTTTCCGGTTCAGAAACCACACGGATCTCATCTTTGTATGAATATGTAAATTCACTAGTATTTACTGATAATGCATTAACCCTTCAGTTCTCCTTCATATATTCTGAATGTTGTCAAATTTCGTTCAATTTTATCTATGTTTCTGCCGTCTCAGCAATTAGGAATTAATAAAGAGCCCCACAAATTTGATCAATTAAAATGACACAATTTAGAAGTTAAAGTATAAATCAAATGCAGGAAATGAGGGCAAAAGAGTCAAAATACTCAATTTCTTTTTATACAACCTAATCAAATTTACTTTGAATTCTCCAAGAAATTCGTCAGAAAAAATTCTGACAGCATTCGTTTCGTAGAAAGACTATATAGCTGCAATGCAGAAATTTCTAAGAAAAAAATTTCTAATACGATTTCTTTTTAACTTCCAGTCAAGGACTATCATCAAAGACCGTATACTGAACAATTGCTAAAGTGTCCATTCATCAAGGAACAGCCAACAGAACGTCAAGTGAGAATCCAGTTGAAGGATCACATTGATCGTTGCAAGAAACGTAAGCAAGAGAAGGAACGTGAAGATTATCATTACTCTGGAAGTGAGAATGAAGATGAGGAACCACAGACTGCTGGTGAACCTTCATCGATTATTCAGGCACCCGGTGGTGACACATTACGTCGCAACTTCCAACAAATCCAGGAAGGACATCAGAAGGCTGCTGAAGCTAATGGTGCTGCAAATCGCAATCAAAAGCCACAACCACAGCAGCAACATTCTCGTGATAAGCCAATTGAGGAGCCAGTCGCACGACCAGCACTGCCACAACGACTTATTGTTGTTCCTGATCCTCCTATACAAATACCGCAACCTATACCACAACCACAAAATCCAGCTCCTAATCAACATGCAAATCGTCCTTTGCCACCGACACCCAAGAACGGATCTTCCATAGTCGTCCAACCGAATTCCAATCAGTCATCGCAAGTACAGCAAGCACAACAACAAACACCACCACAACGCAATTCTCAAAATCTCTTCAAGCCTATGGTGAGTAATCATGTGCCATGCATTATCTGATTTGTTTTTCATTTACTTATGAAATTCTCAATAATATCGATGTTGTCATCGCCATTCATATTTTAATTCTTATTTGATTTTCCTTCTTGACTTAGTTCTTTCTCTTCTGTTCTTTAAAATATTCAAAATTTTATTTTTTAATTTTAATTTTTCTTCTCTTTTCATATATAAATGTTGTACGTGTTATAAACCCTATAATTATACTTTAAAACATATCTATTTTAATTTGCTGGATATTATCTTCAATGTGGAATGTGTGAACTCATATATCCGTATGAAATTTTATTTGATTTTTTCTTTTCGCTTATCGCTTTGAAATAATCAATTAAAATAATAATTTTGTACATAAAAAAATGCGATGGAATGTCTGTAGCTTCCGCCACGACGTCCTGAGGTAGGTTCCGTTATATGTTCTTTAATTTATTTAGCTCTTAAGTTCTACTTTTTATTTCATTCTGATTTAATTAACTCTACGCTGCTAATTTTTTTTGCAAACTCCCTCTATTAATATAATTTATTCGCTTAATTGATGTGTTAATTTTTTACAAACTCTTTAAGTTAGTCTTTTTTTTAACCATCAAAATTTTAAATTATGAGTTGATTCATATCATCATAATCTTAATAATTTATATAGATCAAAATTCTCACTCTGTACTAGTTGGCGTTGATATGCTATTGACTACAAAGAACACAGTTAGATTTAAGATAGTGTAAATCTATCCATCCTGTCCCTTGTGTCTCACCCTTATACAGCAATATTGAAATTCTTTTACTCTATTCAATCCTCTATCTGTTCAGTTCTGATGTGATATCTGAAATATCACCCTAATTTCCCCCTTTTTTTCACAAATTCTAATTTTCTAATTCTAATTTTTTTATTATGCCGCGAATTTTCCTTTACTGAGACAAATTCTTCCTAAATAAAAATCATACTCAGTGGTCCCGTATCAAGTTCATTGAACACAATTATGGTACCACTAAGCATGCTCTTTGTCTTTTCGAACAAGACCTGAGTCAAACCTTATTTAAAGTCGATGGAACCTCAATACCATCTAGTACAGAGTCTCTAAAAATCCTCATCTTTATTTCATAAATCGGCAAAATAATCTAGGACATTAAATCATTAATAAGAGCATAATTGCATAAAAAATTACATTATAATAGTAACAGTAATAACAAAATTATTATGATAAATGTGTTGGCTGCATGTCCTTATTCTTTTACATAAAAGTCACCTACTGCCAGTAAACAATCCTGCCTACGTATCTGTGCAATTTACCTATTCTTATATAGTATTTTGCATTTGAATTAGTATTATCTACTATAAGTGAAGCTATTACTATGTGAAATGCGAGCAAATTGTGTATAAAACATATATTTATAGCTTGATGCATAAGTACTAAATCATGTGAAAATTAAGATGCAATGAAGCAGCTGCAAAACAGCTTCTTGCACGCAAAAATTAATCTGAAAATTGCTCCGCTCGAGGCAATAACAGAAGATAATTAATTACGCATTTTTATATTTGATTTAATATACTTATGAGATTGCTATAGATCTCAAATCAAAGCCATAATGATGATGATAAATCAATCACAAACAATTTTTTGTCTTTATCTTCTATCTTCTTCACCTCACATCCAACCTCTCTCACTCTAATATGATAAATCATACTCAAATCAATCTTCTATAAAAAAAATCCACACACAATTATGTGAAATGTATAAAAAAAATTTTATGAAATAAAATAAAAGGATTTGGACATGCTTGCGGCACAATTAAATGAATTGGGAATCTCACCCCAACAGTCACAACCACAACAACCCGAGGCACCACCACGAAGCAATCGATCATCATCTGGAGCATCATCAGCTAAGCAAACGACACCGAGTTCGAATAATAATAATAATAATCAGCCAGTCAATCCACTTGATCCAATTGAGGACTCTGACACTGACTCTGAACCCGATGAACCGAATGATAGAGCTCGAAATGATGGAACATTATTAGCAAGTGACCCACCGAAACCTCTGTGAGTTGATAAACAAATAAAAATGCTTATATTATTCATTTGTTCATAAAAAAATTTTAATAATAATATTTAACCTATGTCATGTTCATACAATTAATTGTCATTTCCGATTGATTTTCTTTATCTCTTTCTCCCATCCACAATTCTCATCTTTCTATTCTATCCATTATTTATGATTAATTTCATGTAAATTTTTCATATTCTTTATTATTTTAACCAACCCCCCCCCCCCCCCCCCCTCTCTCTAATCTAAACGCTCCTCATCTCATCTCGCATCTCATTAAACTGTCATTATTATTTTGGAACTTTATGATTTCATTAGTCCTGAATTTTCATATAGACCCGGATTAATGTCTGGTGAGAGCACAGCAACAGCTTCCACTACAAACCAAAGTAGTGGCCCGCCAAATCGACCATTACCGCCTACACCAGACGACGATGCTCAAGGAGATCGAACTCTAATAATGAAACGGGTAAGTGATTCATGTAATTTCTTTATTAAGTCAACTTTTTATTATTTTTTTATTTTTCAAAAGAAATATTTTTTTACTACATACATACATATATTTCTTTCGCTCACTGTCCTCTTTTCGATGTGTCTGTTAAATGTTCATTTTATAATTCACAACAAACCAAAAAAAATGCTTGGGGATTTTTTTTATTCATTTATTATGTCACAATTATGACTTTGGACGCTGGTAAAAATGATATTTCGTTTAATGGATACTTTTTCTCAGCAAATGCTACAAATTTTGGTTTTTGCTGAAATTCCAATAAACTAAATGTCAATGATAGCAACTGAATTGAAAGGAGATTTCTGATCACTTTCTAGTGTCATTTGTCTGAATTTTTAATCAAATTTTCTTAATAAATGTCAATTTTGACTGTATGGATTAATTAATAGCTAGCTGCAAAGAATTTGAATTTTGCTGAACTCAGCTAAGTATAGAATTGATTAAATTGCATACTGCTAAATTGCGATAATTATGATATACTTGCATGCTCTATAGTACTGTAATTTTCCATTGAGAGAGGGATTTAGACCCCCTAAACCCCCTATCTACATCTACTAAGTTGCATTACCCAAAACTACATTATTTGTTAAAGAAAGAAATTTTTCTATCTCAAATACTCAAGAAAAATACCAGCATATTTCATAACAAAATTCAAACAACGAAAGTCTGTGACATAAAAAATGAAAAATTCCCTCTGACTTGAAAATAATAATTCGTTTCTAATAATCATACACAAGAAAATTATGATAATAATTCAAACAAAAGTACTTACGAAAGACATGAAACAAAAACAATAGTTTATTTATAAGAAAGTATTAATCATTAGAATAATACAGAGTAGATAAAATTGTTGAAGCATATAGGTTTTTGAAATGGGTATTTGGGTTGTTTGTATTTCTAGAAAAAAAAATTGATATCATCTTATGTATAACAAAAGAATGTAGCTCACTTAACTTATATACATACATTTACAGTATTTATTATACATAATATATCTCTATGGTATTAGATATTTCTAATTGAATGAAACAAGACTACATACGTGTAATGATTGCATTATGATAACATTTAATGGCTCTCGATATTTATCATCGTGTATGATAAAAGTTACAATAATAACAATTTGTTAATTTTAGTTAACAATGTTTAAAACAAAATCAAATATTAATACAAATGGTTGTGGCGCATAGAGCTATTATTTTTAACTATATATTTATTCATCATTCTTACTTCTAATTTATTCATGCAATTTTTTAATCCTTTTTAATTTTAAATTTATTTTTAATTTGCTAAAAGAGAAAATGTGGTGAATTTTAGATTTGAAAATTTCTAATTTGGGTTGTTTGAGGATTTTTAAATGGTTTTAAGATTATCAAAATTAGGTTTCACAATGAAATACACTCAGTATTAATTTTTATGTACTAACCATCATTTTATGTCCAGAAAGACTTAATTTTAAAAGTTCATACAATTTTCTGGAATATATCTTTGTCTTGCACAAATTCTGGAATATTAACCATATCATGTAACCGCACTTAGCCTTTCTTTTAGACAAAAACTAGGGTCATTCATATTGTATCCCAAAAATTTGATGATAATCTTTAAAATTCCTCAAAATTTTGAATCCACATTGAAATTTTCAAATTTTAACAAAATTGCAATAAAATTGACGAGCAGAACACAAATATACTTGAAAAACTGTAAATTTTTACTATTTTTAAAATCGAAAATTTTGGCTACAAATTATTTCCGATCACATTGTGTCTTGCCGTTCATTTTTAAAATTCAATCCACATTTAAGTCGTTCAAAAATAATCAAAATTGAATGAAAGTTCGAAAGAGAAATTGGAAACAATCATACAATAATTGTGAGAGAAAGACGTTCATTTATTTTATGTACATTGCAAACAAAATAAAATCCGCTTAATTCCATCGTCTTCCTGTGTCGTCAAGTTCCTCAAAACTGCTTGGATAAAGCAGTTGACTCATAAATTTAATTTTTCACTGTCTCTCTCCCTTCTATATGCCTTTTTCACATCTTTGTGTGCTAACTTTAATCTATATTAATTATTTTTATTATTTAAATTTTTTCTATTTCATGACGAACTTTGTTTTTATCATTTTCGAACTCATTTTAATTTGAAAATTGAAATCGGTAAAAAAAACTTTAAAAACGTGAAAAAAATATTTTAAAATCCCACACAAAAAAATAAAAAAAATTATATATGCGTGATTAAATGAAAATAAAAACAAACAAACAAAAAATTACAACAAACTAGAATCTCGCTAGCCAGTCATCGACATCAGTTGCGACGACGGGATCATCGACATCAACAACATCAGAAAATGATGAAGCAGTTCTATTGCGTGAGTGGAATTTTGAGAGATTTTTCCCTGAACGTTCGTCAATGTCGAATGTTGAGAAGGGAAAGTTAGTTAGTGGAAATGACAATAAAAATAATAATAATTTAGCATATATGGAGAAGAAAAAGATTGAGGAGATGAACAATAAATTGAAGCTGGAAAATCGTGTGAAGAATGCAATTTTCACAAAGAATAATAATCTCAATTCACCGCAGAATCAAAAGATTGTAGCTGATAAACGTCCTGAGAATACAGACTCTAGATTCTCGAATTTCGTCCGAGGCTTTCGCAGGGAACACACAGACTTCTTTCCTTCGTCAAAGCGTCACTCGGCCATATTTAGTGAGCAATTGTCACCAATTAAAAATAATTCACCGCCAAAAGTTCAAAGATCAAGTGCCATTTTCCAACGGAATCGACCAAAGGGTGAACCAATTCTCACTGATTTTATTCCTAAACGTGATAATACTTTAGATAAGTCAAGTCCGAATCAAAGTACACCAAAAACAGGAGAAAATTCTAAATCAAATTCACCGGCAGCAGTAAAATTACGGAACCAAACACCATCGAATAATGACTTTTTAAGAATGAGACGCGAAAAGACGGAATCTGTCATTTTTGTATCTCCGCGAAATGCTAATAGTGCAGCCGTTGAATCATTTCAACAATTACAACAACAGCAGCAGGTAAAGGAACCAAAATTGCGGGATTTTTTCTCTCTAATTCTTTCTAATGCAAGAATTTTTTGAAGATTTTTCATAGATTTTTTTTTTTGCTAATAACTATTTTTGTCTCTAAAGCATGTCTCATTCATAAAACTCATCAAATCCATGCTCATCTCATAAAAAATTGTCTTATGTCTGTCCAAAAAAAATATATTTAGGACCAAAAAAATTAGAAATGTATGTCGATTAAAATCAACGGACCATCGATCATATAAATCATTTTGAAAAATGTGTGAATAGTGACACAAATGATTCTTAGATGAAAATTCCTCAACTCAGGCTGCCTGCATGCCATATATTGTATACGAGAGAGCTTCATTTGTTTGACATTTTGTTTATCTTATTATGTTTTTGTTTTGTTTTATTTTTTATTTATGTTTAACAACCGCTTCTGCTAACCTTCTAACCATTTGTATGATATTTGGCGTTTCTTTTATACAAAAAATGCTTAACATATTATATAATAATTATTCTAGGGGAAATATATAAGAAATTCTAATGATTTTGTTTATATGAAAATACTACAAAAATTATGCGCATAATAATTTATTAATATCGAAATTAAGAACGTTTAATTCCTTTTCGGAAGTAAAAATGAAGAAGCAAGGAATTACCCAAACTGTGCACTTCTTATTATCATACTGTGGTGTGAGGCTTATGGTGCTGTCTTATGAAGTAATCCGATTATGACTCATTCAAATATTGGCTTTTGAGACTGTAGCTCATGAAAAAATATTCATCTGCTGTAGAATAGACTGAAATATTTGCTTTAATGCTTAATAGTCGGTGACATTAGTTGTCATGCAAACAGTGAAGAATCTAGCTTGATTATAGAAAATAATATGACGAGTTATGAATGATACCATTATGTGATGCATGTAGTCTTATTGTCGAAAATGTCTTCTCAAGTTTCAATATTATTCATTGGGTATCTTCAAAATTCTAGGTTATACTTAAATTTTGTGAAGAAAGATTTGTAATTAGGGAACAAGGCGTATCCAGGGGGAATACGGGGTCAACCCTTCCCCTATTTTTTTTAAAAAATCAATGCTATTTCAAAACAAATAGGGCATGATTTGAAAAACCGTTCCCAAAAACATCCTGGGGCAGGTTTCTAGGGCTACCCTGAGTACCTTACCCTTGGATACGCTCCTGATTAGGGGTATTGCTAGAGTTTTTAAAAGGGACATGATGTCGAACTGAAGTCTTTAACTTAAAAAAATTTGTTATACTCTGAATTGCTGTCTAGAGTCTAGACATTTTTTGTCATTGTCTAGGTTTGTCTAGTAACCTTACTAAAATGTAAGAAGCAGGTTTTTAAAATATAGTCTTAGGTAATGTTTAAAAAACAGTATTATAAACCTATCTGAAAATTATTGTTATACCAGAAACTCTTCAAATTCAAAAAAAGCTAAATCTTTTGGTAAACTTGAATTCTGCATTGATATTGAGTTAACTTCGACATTTTCTGTAAAAATAAAATGTATCATTAAGTCGCCAATTTTCACACTTTATTTGAAGAAAATTCAAAGACATCGAAATATATTTCGTATAAATTTTTGTTATGCAAGTCCAAAGCCTAAATCTTATCACAATGAAATAAAAGAAGCATATGACAGGAAATAATAAGCAATAACAATTGTTGGGTACCCGCATTCATTTTTACTTCGAAAAGAAAAACATAAAAAAAATTTTATGTATAAAAATATCAGAAATAGAATTACAATAGGATTAAGTTGTATGTTTATGCCAACAAAGCATCAATAATTACTTATTAAGTAGGACAATGAATTGGTGAAAAATTAACACAAAACATAAAAAATATACACACTGAAACTTTTTTATCTCCTCCTCTTTCTTATTTCTTACAAATTTTTACTCTTTTTTACACAACATAAATCTTAAACTTTTTTGCATAACATAACATTATTATGACTATGTAATTAAGTGAATAAGAAATTCACATTGTATATCATTACTTAATTATCACGACATTCCTTTTTGTTTTACCGCCTATTTTTTTAGAATCGCGGAAGTGAGAACAATAACATGGGTGCACGTACGAGTGTATTACCTGATTTGTTAAGTCAAGCCTCACCGGCAACACCGCCAAGACATGATCGATCAACGAGCGAAGAGGTGCGTACAAAATCCATAAGTTTTACATTAATTATTTTATATTGTTGATCTACTTTTATTATAATAATTGAGAAGAAATTTCGAAAGTTAATATCAAGTAGGGCTCGTTCACAAATGACGTCCATCAAAAAAAAATAATTCGTCCAACGTCCCCAGAGAATTTTAGAAATTCTCTATATCCCCCTTAACTGCTGGACGTCATAACTGAATGATCCTATATCAGTCAGATGTAATATTGAAGTCGGTTTAGTCGCATAATGTTTGTAACCGTAATAAGTATTTAATGTTCTGGTAACACCCCGTTGTTAAACTTATAACTTACACAAAAAAAAAACTATAAAATTATTACGTATCGTAAAAGCAGCAAAAAGAAGAAAGGAAAATGTTAATTAGAGTCATTAATTTGTGGGAATTAACTTCGGTCGCTATGAACAATTGAAGAAAAAAATCTTTCCATCCATGCTTCCCGTACAATAAAAAAAGTTATTTTATTTTTATGAGAAATTCTCCTTCAAATTTATCGCTTACATCCCCATCCATCCAACGAGAGTACAAAGATCAAAGAAATGGTCAATTGAATATTTTTTTAAACAAACTTCTTCTTTCTCTCTTCATTTCATTATTGTGTTCATGAGCTGATAATGCCGTTGCCCTTTTAATCCAAAAAATGGTTCTCTTTTCTTATAAAGATTAATCTCGTAAATGTAAGTACCATTTTCATACCATAACTAATCATCAGTTATATTTCCTATCAGTATTTTTTTATTTGTATCCAAATAACAATGATTCATTTGTTGGGAATTATTAGTTATTAATCTTATCCTAATTTATATAATTTTTTTTCATTCTTTTATAATTAATACCTACCTAGCTCATTAATTGGAAGTCAGTAATTATTAATCAATTAATTTTATTATTTTTATGTAGTCAAAATGCCTTCTCATCGGAGATTTGATTTATTGACTATGGATTGTGGTGATTCTATTCTTTATGAGGTTTAGGAACAGTCACAAACCAAGAATTTGTCGTCCGGGATAAAATAATAAAAAAGTTGAAGCTCCTTTATGTATATGGAATTTTAGGATTTTTTAAATTGGATCTGCACACTTTAATATGGAATTTGATGTCTTTTTACATAAGGTCGTCCTCCCTTGCTACGTCACTATTTAAGTAGTTTTAAAATGTAGCTTCAGGGCTGGAGTTTTCCTCACACTTTTCTCAAATTCTGGTAAAATGGAAAAAATTGTCTGTTAAAGTAGAGAATTTTGAATTCTAAACTTAAGGATCACTGGTTTGGGTCAATGCTCTTCATATTTAATAAGGTGCCAAGTTGGAATAGCTAGTTCTATTTTCGTGTTTAAATTTGGGAACTTTCTGTTCCTTACTTCCTCATTTTCTTACACATAATGATGCTCTTAATCACTATCAATCACCCATAATCGTCAATAAACTCAAATCTCGTCCTGTAGATTAACAAAAGTTGTCGTAAATATATACTTTTAGAACTGTTCTGGTCAAAATTTATTTATTTATTGGTTCTCAAATATTAAATTTATTCGGCATTAGCAAGATCCCGTCGTTGATGTCTTTCTCCTTTTATTTTATTCCTACATACGTTATTATTCTCCCTTATTTGTTGTATCGTATTGTGCATGAGTAAAGCTTTTATTTGTTCATAATAAATTTAATGCAAGTTATATTTTTAATACAATCCTTTTAATCATTTCCTAATTTTATTGTTTTTTAATTATACTTTTATTTTTCCTTTTTTTTCTTTCCATTTTTAATGATTTTAGTATCGCGCGGCTGTTAATAATTCACCCCATTCCTCTCCTGCATCAAAATCACACCAAAATTCACCCCACCATAAACCCTCCCTCCAAATTTCCCCCTTCCATCATCAACATCTTTCTCCCTCATCACAAAGTGATAAATTGGCTCATATAAATTCTAATTCACCCAATAATCCACATATATTGCATCCCCATTCGCTTGCCTTACAACAGAAACAACGAAGCTTCCTTACATTCGGATTTGGTGCTGGCAGCTCAGGCGGAGCTTCTCGACGTGAAAGTCATGTAAATGTTAATGTAACACCAACATCTCAACACGATGCAACTAGTGATACACCTGAAATTCGTAAATATAAGAAACGATTTAATTCCGAGATTCTTTGTGCTGCTTTATGGGGTGTAAATCTCCTGATCGGTACAGAGAATGGCTTGATGTTATTGGATAGGTCAGGACAAGGAAAGGTGAGCAATTATCGAGGTCAATCATGATGAAATGCTTAAATTATTGCTTCTTTAAGGTCTACCAATTGATTTCAAGACGGCGTTTCCAACAAATGGAAGTGCTTGAAGGACAAAACATTCTCGTCACAATATCGGGAAAGAAGAATCGTGTTCGCGTGTATTATTTATCATGGCTAAAATCAAAAATTTTACGAACTGACGGATTATCAGATGTAAGAATCAAATTTTTTTTGATGTCATCAATACCTCAAATTTATATTCATATCCATTTCTTTTAATAATTTTATTAACAGCAAGTTGAACGACGTAATGGATGGATTAACGTTGGCGATCTGCAAGGCGCTGTTCACTTTAAAATTGTGAAATACGAGAGAATCAAGTTTCTAGTGATTGCGCTGAAAGATTCGATAGAAATATATGCTTGGGCGCCAAAACCTTATCATAAATTTATGGCTTTTAAAGTAAGTATCCTCACAGTCACTTGATTTATTTTCCTCATAATTAATGCTAATTTATCATACTTTTTTCTCTCTCAATAATTAACAGAGCTTTGGTGAATTGAATCATCGACCACTTTTAGTGGATTTAACAGTCGAGGAACAAACAAGATTGAAAGTCATTTATGGATCTGCAGAAGGCTTCCATGCTGTTGATTTAGATTCAGCTACAGTCTATGATATTTATTTGCCAAAACATGTAAGTATTGATTTTTACTCGTAGGTCATAAGCAGCCATAAGTGTCAAAATGGTGCGTCACAGCTACTCTAACTCTAAAAAATGATTGGTCAAGTCAAAATATGTTAAATCTGGAATACATTGGAGAGTACATCATGTCTTACTGACGTACTTGTGTCTTTGCAAAGTCCAGATATTATCAGTGGCTCAGATTCCATATGCGTTTATTAAACTAAGTTCTAAAGGGTACGGTACAAAAGATTCTATTCAAATTGAACCGCATTACCTTCAACATAAAAGACTATACCGTCCACGCATTGTTATTAATTATGGATGTTCTGAAAACATGACTCAACTTACCTTAATCGCTCCTAGTATATTGAAAGTATCAATTACCAATCTTAAAAGTATTTGCCTTTAATATTCATCCTTACTACAATATAAACATAAACAAACAAAAGTTTCTCTTGAGACGTGCCAAAAAGCCACTTATCACTGTGCCTACACATTAGAGTTCACCCACACCCATGCAATTCCAATTAATGTTGTTGCTAAAATAAACTTCCATTAATTCTCATCCATTAGACTCAAGGACCAATTACTCCACATTGCATCGTGACATTGCCTAATTCAAATGGAATGAACTTGCTGTTATGTTACGATAATGAAGGTGTTTATGTAAACACAATGGGACGTGTATCAAAGAATTTCGTACTGCAATGGGGCGAAATGCCAACATCAGTGGCATTCATTGGAACAGGACAGATTATGGGATGGGGAAATAAAGCAATTGAGGTAATAAATTCTCATATGATTAAGACAATTAACGATAAATTAATGAAATTTTATATCCCACAGATACGTTCCGTTGAAACGGGTCATTTAGACGGTGTTTTTATGCATAAGAAAGCTCAACGCCTTAAATTCCTGTGCGAACGTAACGACAAAGTATTCTTCAGCAGTGCAAAAGGTGGATCGTCTTGTCAAATTTACTTTATGACATTAAATAAGCCTGCTATGATGTCATGGTAAATTATCCGAACGAGTAAATAATTGTGTTTAGGAGGGTGTAATTAATTAATAAGGATGACATGAAGAAAGTCTTATTTTAGATAAGAAAACAATTCATTAACAAACAAAAAATATAATAACAAGTTATCCGCATATTATATCAAAAAGTAAAAAAAAACAAGAAACATAAACTATTAAATGATAATTAAATGCTTAAAAAAATAAGCGAGGAAGAAATCATGGAAAGAATGAGGAAGTTTGGTAGGATTTAAATTGAATATTTCATTTCTTCAGTAGTGATGATGATTCATGATTCATGCATGGATGATGTATTATGTATAAACAAAAAAGATTGCTTCGTTAAATCGCATCTAGCTTTTTTTCCTTTTCATCTCTTCTCAAACACATTAAAAAGAAAACAAAAAAAGTATATTATATATAATCATTGAGTTATCGATATTTTTTCATATACATATTATATTTGATGAAGAATGAATTCGCGCTGACGATAAGTTGAGTCTTCTGATTTTTCATATTTTTTATTGTAGTAATATACGCTAAATAATACAGGAAACTTCAATTGATAATTGAAAGAAGAGGAACGAAGCATTTATTAAAGAAGATGGAATAAAAAAATCATTCGACTCAATTTTTTTTCTCTTCTTTATTTTTTTTTTATTATTAATTGTGTAGCTTTGTCGATGATAAAATAATTCATTTTTATTACATATTCATATTTCTGCAAAAATAAATCCAAAATTCCATTAAAACAAGTGAACACAAATCCTATTCAAATCCTATTCATTAAGTTCGAGTGGTGCAAAAATGATGTTTTTTCAGCATGTATTGTGGAGATTGTTAGAGATAGAGACGTGGAGTCAGAGATATAGGGTTAGGAGGGCACCTTACTCCTTGTCGGAAAATTTTCTTCGATTTACTAGGGTTTTTAAGAAAAAATCCCAACATGCCCCCAAAAATTTGAAAATTACCTTCTTGAGAAATTTCTAGCTACGCTCGCTAGGCTATAATGTTAGTCTAAATATTCCTCTGACTTTTCTTGATATGTCATGAAAAAATTTGTCTGACAGGATGTACCATGGATATCAAATGTATTGTACTATCTGTCATATTTAAAATATCTGACATTAATTTCAAAAAAACTCGAATTACCTTTCTCCTGGAGCCTAAATAGTCACTTTAGAGCCTTAACTGAATAAATGAAGGATCATTCATTTCCATACGATCTGAAAAAAATCTAGTTTCATTCAATCATTCTCTTGTTGCTTCATATCATTGTTCATTTATTAACAGTAATGAGGTAACAATTTGATTACTAGCTATACAAAGCTGAGAATATAGATTCAAAAATAATCCGTAAATTCAGAGACATTCAGTCTCAAAAGATTTTTTTTGTCATTAAATCCAATTTGTTCCAAAGAAGTTTCATCCAGGTGTTTAAAATCATCTTCATGACATCATTTCTATCCTAGTTTCATTTGTGACTCAAAAATATCTTTACAACATCAAGAAAAATTCTTTTTATACCACTCGGGATACATCTATTAAGCAAGCAAAAAATAAAAAAAAATCATGCAAGTGTGGACAAGAATCATTTGTTGTCATGTGGGCTATTTCTTCTTTCCAAAAACAACAAATTTATCACATTAAAAAGTTCAAAATAATTCAATTTATAGTTTTATATGGTCTTGATTCTTCTTCGCGCGCTTTCGACAACACACTGCTTTTAAATTAATGTTCTTTAAATGTCTCTAAACAAAATCGCTCAACAGTTTTATGAATGATTCAGTCATTCAGATGCCTTTGTGTTGTATTGAAAATTTAACATTTGAGAGTTATTTAGTATTTCTTCAGATTAGTTTGTCAGACCAGAGAAGAAGAAGAAGAATAACGTAAATATGGATGTACGCTGAGTCACCAGATTTTATTATCAAATATCATGTCGAGAAGAAATATTCACGTGACGACAATAATTGAGAAAATGTCCACAAATGAATCAAGACAAATTAATTTATAATTCTAAGTTCTTTGAGAATTTGCGTCAGATTTAGGTATATAAAAAATATTACCAAGAAAAATATTTGGATATGATCCTTACGATTTGGTAAAAGTGTGAATTTAGATTAAAATTTTAATTCTGAATTTTTCGGTCGAAAGCTCAGATGAAGTTGACACTATCGTATCTGACTGTGAAGTAACTAGATTTAGGCATCGTTTAAGCATTGATAGGCAATGAACGTGTTGATGTAATTTTGTTGAAGTTGTATCCTGAAAAATTTTCTTAAGAACGTCCTGGAATACCTTTAGGTACGAGATGTCAAGTACCATTGTATTTGGAGCATACTTAAGGAAGTAATCTCTTCCTTGAAGCAATAATTCCTTCAATTATAAGCTAAAATGGTTTAGAATCTTTGCTTTTATGGATAAACATGATCCAAGCCAGACCACAACCAAGACTAAAGATCCAAAAGACAAACTTGAGACTAAATGCTTTATTTTCATCCTAAATTGCAAAAAAGAGATCTCTGTCATTTTTATAGCCAGCAGATGGTATTCAACATGTTTATTGCCTATTTAGAAAGCTTGCTCAAAGTGAACTACATCAGTTTATAATATAAGAGAAGGAGTGTGACGAAATTCGTCAATAAAAATCTGTCTTAAATGCCAAAACTTTTTTTTGTAATAGATACTGCATTTACAAACGAAAAAAATCTGACAAAAATTTTTCTTGAAACTCGAGCGTCATAAAATTTCATCATGACAAAAAAAAATTGAAAGTTGTGTGCCTAATTTATATCAATAACGATGGCGATGCCATAAATTTACAATAATTCTTCTTTAATCAATCAAGTTTAAATATGAAATGCCATACAGATGAATCTAATGGGTTTGGTTAAGTGAGTCTTCATCAGAATGAGATGAAGATTCTTAATTGCATAAGAGTTGATGCCCAAAATAATAAAATTCATCCTTAAATCGCTCAAAAGATTATCAAAACAGTTTCAATGAAATTTAATTGAATTGACTATGTGGAAGCATAATTAGGCACACCTCAATATTGCCATTGAAAATAAAATCTTATGCCGCTCGGGAAGGACAAAGTCACAATATATACAATAGATATTTCCAATAAGTAAGAAAAAAAATTGCTAATATAAAGGATAAAATAAAATAACGTAAAAGCATGATGTGAAATGCTATTTTTTATACTACACAATATAACAGCAAGACAAAAGAAATAAAAAATTACCTATAAACATAATCTCCTTTTTCATATTAACATATAAAAATGATAATTTTACAGTAATGAAAACATAATAAAAAAAATTTCATAGGCAACAAGAAACGATTACAATGCGAAGAAAAAAAAGCAAGCAAATAATAATAATAATCATTTTTTATATACATAAATAATAATAATTTTGATGATGAGAAAAGAAAGAATAATGTATTTTAAAAATGAATAGATGAAACATTTTCCAAACAAAAAAAATGAAAAGAAAAGAAATAAAACAAAAACATAGAAGTTTCGTGCAATTTTTAAAACAATCTTGCATTTTATTTATTATTTTACTCGATCTTTTACAATCTTTTATTCATTTCACATATCTCTTACTAGCTATTTATAGGTCAGTCAATATATCAACATCTTTTCACACAATACTGACGGTTTTTTTTGGAAGGGAGAATTGATTCATTAGACAAAGTCATTCGTTATGGCTGAGATCAGCTTTTTGAGCTTCAAAATATTCATTTTATGGAGGATAGAGTTTAGGGTTCGTTCGTTTATGACGTCTAGCATTTAGGGACGGGGGTCTGCAGCTAAGTGATACTTTAAACCAGAGTTGATAGGACACCATTGGTGTCAGACTCCACTTTTTTTGGAGTCTGACTTTAGAGTCCACTGGAACTCAATTTAAACAAATGTATCTTAAAAAAATAATTACTTTCTTCCTTACCAAAAAGATTGAGAACCAATACTTTCAGTTAAGGATTTTTTTGTTTTAAAGATTTAATGACAGGTAGGAAGGCAAAAATTCCAAATTTAGATTAAAGTCGTAAGTGAACGATCCCTTAAAGAAATTTTCAACATTTCAGGCATTTGAACAAAGTTCACCTTATTCTGTCTAATCCTAACAGACAATCAGCATACCTAACGGTACCGTAGTGCAAACAATGAGCTATTAAGGTAATTATTTATCTAAACCATCATAATTCTGTTCATTTAACTGAATTTAGACAATAAATTGGCTCATTTATCTGAATTCATTATTTTTACTAAACTCAGCTGAATTTAGCAAATTTAATTTCATTTGGCTCATTTGACTAAATTTTGCTCTTTTCGTAATTCAACTGAATTCAGCTAATTTATCTTATTCGATTATGTTCTGCTCATTCAGCATATTTGCCTTATTAAGTTATTAAGATTCAGCCTAATATAACAGTCATAAGCATAAACAATCATAAGCCTCGAATCGGCCTAGCGCAGCAATGGATCTTCTAGATCTGAACAGTTAAAGGCAGGGCTAAAGGTTTTTTTACCATAACAGACAGAGTGCACGCAAAGTTGTACCTTATCGTGCTCAGTAAAAAGATTACGGAATCACTGACCATGCTCTATGTCTGTTGGGGTTATCTATTTAAATTTAGCTATTCTAGCTCTTTCAGTTTTATGAAGAAAGTTTACCAAAATTTTATGATTTATTTAAAAAACAAAATGAGAATTAATAGCTTTTTTTCTAATAGCCCAAAAGTATCTCTGTGAAAAGATATTGATATATCGCATTTAAAAAAAATTTCGAAAAATGTAGGAATGGAAAATTAATGTCTCTAAATGGCAAAGAAAATATAAAATAATGGGAGATACACACAAACAAAAGCTTTAATTAGGAGGAGAGGTAAAAAATTATTTACAATTTGAATTGATTGTGTGCAAAAACATTAACATATAAAAGAAAATCCTCTCAAATGGCAGCGAAAGTTTGTGTTGAGAAAATTTAATAAGATTTATTTTAAATGTCTCATTATTTCGGCAGTGTTCCAAAGTATGACTCATCTCGTCTTGGTGATCCAATTGGAGGCAAATATGTTCTCGACGCAGGTGTCGTCGTGTAGAAATATCCCGGTTTTGATGGTGATGGTGTCCTTGTTAATGGTGGTTGAGTTGTTAGTCTACCTATAAATTTAACATTGAAAAAAAAAATCGAATTAAAATCTGAACTGGAATCAATGTTTATACAATATTTTCTACTACAATATATCATGCATAAAAGTAAGTAAATAAATCTGTTAGCATGTCAATAAAATTGAAAATAAATGTCTGTGGGTAAATGATACAATCACCAATAACCAAACAACATAACAATAAGCCAAATGGTGTTGATTTGATTGATGTACGATAATTAAATATTCAAAGACCCTTCTTTATCTGGATATACATGCATACATAGTAGGGGGAGTTGGATTGTTAAAAAATTAATTTTTATAGAGATTTCCTTTTTATTGGCAATTTCTTCTTTGTAAGAAACATGTATGAAAGGGAAGAAGATCCCTATTCTATTTAAAGTTTATCCCTAACTAGAGTTCTTTTTGGAAAAAAAACTCAGTTTCAATATTTATATATGTACCAATACGTATACGATTGAGCCCACGCATAAAAATACGTAAAGGCAAGTTTTTCATGCAAAATTCAGAAAATTGATTATTTTAAGTGTATTTTTTTTTTGAAATTTAACGGCTTTTTTGAACGTATTATACCAATATAAATATTGCTCCGTATATATAAGCAGAATAGTTCAAGAAGTCAGGATGGGTGATTCGATGGGACCCTCAAAAATACACATTAAAATAAATGAATATGAGGTATTTCTGAAGCTCTTTATTTAAAGCAGAAAACCTCCCCCTACACTCACTCATGAAATATTATACCAGTCAAACATAACATTATCTATCATGCAACACCGACTAATAATAATGATAATTTAAAAGTTTCTTCACTAAAACTCTTCTACAGAAACACAGAAAACAGTCAATAGATAATAATCATAAATATTAAATTTAATGGCACAAAGATGCCATAACATAATCAACCACAATATAATAAATAAGAAATTGACATGCAGCATACACCGATTCATTTATTCATTAATGATTTGACAATTTCAACAAACCTGCCAGTGATGGAGTCGATGGACGATAAGTTGGTTCTCTCTGGAAAGGTCTTGGACCGGGTGGCCCCAAATTAGGTCTTCCAGGTGGGCCGGGGGGTCCTGGGGGTCCAGGTGCAGGTGGTCCTATGTTTTATAATTGATAAAAAATATTTATGGATATTTGTTTTTGAAAATTAGACAAATGAAATAAATGGAATTAAGTTTTTTATTTATGTTGAAAGCTTCTATTAAAATTAATGCATATAAACGCCTTTTCATAGAATGATGAAACTTGATACTCAATAAATTTTTGAACGATATTAATGTCTATTAAATGTTCATAAATATTTCTATCTGGTCAAGCCAAAATAGTAACAACTCAATAAATTATTAATCTTTTAATATTCTATTGTTGTTATTATTTTCTTAATAGCTTTAGCTAGTTAATCACTCACCTGGTGGGCTGTATATTTATATGTTGATGCATTACAAATAAAAAGCAGAGATGAGAAGAATTTTTGTTCCATTATTAATTCATAGACAAGAAGTTGTGGTGTTCATAATAATTGTTTAACATGCTATATTTACCCTGGGGGTCTGTGGAATAGAGATAATAGTATTATTACTGGTGTGAAGTAGCATAATTACCATCAATTTAATGTTTTTAACAGACAATGAGGATGTATAAATTGAGAAAAAATGTGATGTGTTGTAAACATTCTCATGTTCTGATAAATGAGGCTTAATTGATGGAAATTAAAACTAAAGTACTATAAGCTACGCATAGACAACAATTTTCGAATGGGGTCCGACCTCTAGATATTTTTATTTTTTAGGCGGGTCCAAAAATTTTTTCCATACAAATTTCAATCTTAAAGTAAGGTCTGGACCCCTTTGTACCTCTCCTTGGCTACTCGATTTTAATTTATGACGAAAATAAATAAAAAAATGGTTAAATGTGCATGGAAAATTTCCAAGCAAAGGAACAAGATGTTTCAACTTCCAACCGATCCAAAACTTGATTTCAACTAATTCTTAATAGCTTTTTAAATATTTGAGTTTCGACTGCTTTAAGACAAGATGACATTTTCGCTTGCATACATTTCCTTAAATATACACAATATTGTGCACAATTCATTCATATTATCCACTCGGAAATATATTTTTTTCTGAGACTTAAATGATTCTTATCTTTTAAATTGTTTTCAATATAACTATTTGGTTATCTTGATTCGAAGCTGATTTCAGAAATTTTCTGATGTCTTTAATAGAAAAAAGCTCTTTGATAAAACGCAAAAATTATGCAAAATCGATTTATTTTTGTGTAAACAAATTCATTCGAAGATCGCACATTGACATGTCGAATGAATATAATGAATGACTATTTTGATGTTTTTAAGTGAATCTAAATGTAGCTTTTAGCAGCTTCAGTGTGATGGTAATCTTAATTTAATGACTATGTGGAAATATTCATTGAATTTACTCACCCTGGACGTGGTGGTCCTATTTTTTTGAAGATGAAAGATGACAAAAATCCATTGAATAACTTATAGAAAAAGTAATAAGTTATAGCATACCTGGAGGTCCTGAGAAAAATAAAAAAAATATTAAGTTTAAATTTTTTTTAGATTAAAGCTTTATCCCTTACCTGGTGGTCTATATTTTTTAAGTTGCAAAATGTCAGTAAGGAAGTATAATTTAGATATCAATGTTTCTGGGAATTTTTGGATATGAAGCTTACCCTGGTGGTCTGTAAAATGAAAAAATTACATTAAATGATGAGCTATTAGTTTAACTTTTATAGTCTCATTAAACAACTTACCCTGGTCTATATGTTCCTATTTTTTGAAAGAAAAAAAAATGTCAAAAATCGATTAATAAAGCTAAAGAGAAGTTGATAAGTTATGGCTAACCTGGTGGTCCTAGATTATCCCATCGTTTATGAAAAATTTCAACCATTAAGTTATCCATTTTATCATGAATTTAATTCACTTACCCGGTGGCCCTAATTAATATAAAAAAAAAATCAGATTAAAAATTTTTGGTCAAACATATTTTAAAAACGTGGATAAAATTACCTGGTGGACTGTAGAAAGTGGCAATGTCATAGAAATTAAAGCTTGTACAATGATTAAAAATATAATATGTATGAAGTCCTTACCCTGGTGGTCTGTATGAAGAAAAACGAACAATTAGTGATGAGCTATTAGTTTAAGATTTAAATTTTCATTAAACTACAACTTACCCTGGTCTATATGTTCCTATATTTTGAAATAAAATATGTTAAAAATCCATTAATAAAGTTAAAGAAAAGTTGATAAGTTATGGCTTACCTGGTGGTCCTAGATTATCGTATTATATGCAAAAATTTCCAAGCATTAAGTCATCAACTATATTATGAATTTAATTCACTTACCCGGTGGCCCTAATTAATATAAAAAATTCAAATTTAAAACTTTTGTTCAAACATATTGAAAAAGTTAAATAAAATTACCTGGTGGACTGTTGAAAGTGGCAATGTCATAAGAATTAAAGCTTGTACAAAGGTTAAAAACTATAAAATTCATGCAGTCTTACCCTGGTGGTCTGTAAGAGAATTATTAATCATTAACACAAAGTTATGAGAGAGAAAACATTATGAAAAAACTTACCCTGGTCGTGTTGGCCCTATTGAAGGCAGGAAAAATATGAATAATGTTGAAATGTGATGTTATATAGTAATTAAATAATTAATTTCATGTTATTTACCTCCTGGTCCAAATGGTCCTGGTGGTCCTATTCATATCCATGAAAAAAGCTTTCAAAACTGCTAACCTACATAAAATAAAGTTCACTTACCGGGAGGTCCTGTTGAGAAATAATACATTTTAAGATATAAAAATTTTATCGAAAAATTGAAGAATATTTCTAAAAAATATTTTGTGCTCTAACTTGACGAAATTACAAGCCAACTACATACCTGGTGGTCCTTTAGTTCATAATTTTCATGAAAATTGAAAATAATAATTTTGTAAAACTTGATTGGATGTGCTTAGATAAATTTTTCATTTACCTGGTGGTCCTAATTTGACAAAATTAAAATGAATAATTTAAATTATCAATAAAGGATACAAAAAATTTATTAATTTAAACTAACCTGGTGGCCCTTTTGAAGAAAGTCGAGGAAAAAAAATAAATTAAACAAAGTTGCTGTCAGAAATTTCAATAATTTATACCTGGTGGCCCTGAAAATAAAATATATATTTTAAAATTACATAATTAGAGCATTTCGCAACACATTCATATAAATTATTGAACTAAATTTCATAGCTAAAAAGCTATGCTAAAAAGCTAAAAAATCAAATGAAACTCCATAGTTTCCATAATAAGCAGCTCTGTGAGACATTACAAATAGCATCGATTAGCGAAATGTATTGTTATTACAATAGAAAAGAAATTCAGTAGGTGTAAACGTTTAATTGTAAGTAAACACCTACGTGATAATTTATTATACTCTTTAAGGCAACAATTTATGCAACAGTATCCATTTTATTCCACTTAAAAATGTTTGTAAATATTTTGCTAATCTTTCAGACATCACTTATTCGACATGCTGTGTGTCTAAAATGCTGATGACATTTCGAACATTTCGATTTATTATCGAGTCTTAATTAGCCAAAATGTCTACTAAAACATCTCGTTATCTCTTTTGATTATCGTTTCATTTGAGCCGGAATGAGAAATTTGCATTACTTTCGTGGGATTATTTAAGTGATTTTTAGTTGCTTTACAAATTAGCTCTGCAGCATACGCAAATTTGTTTGAACAAGATGATTATGACTGTAAAGTATTGCCAAAATTGTTTGTGATTGGGTAGAGGTGAATTTTGAAATTTTAATGGATTGAACGAGGTGTAAATATCTAGGCATAAAAAGTTTAAAATGAAATAATTCAATTCGGTCATGTAATTTTAAACGTTAAATTAATTCATTTCTGATCCAGCCCGAAGGACCATGAAAAATGTAGCAACAATAACAAACAACTTCAATAGTGGACTGTATTTCAAATGACAATTTCTTTAGAGAATGATCTCTCAATAATTAACAACTTTAACAATTATTCAACAATAACTTCACAGAATCTTAATGATTACTTTGATCATAAATAAATCTTAAGAAATGTTGTGATTTGATTCAACAATTAGCATAACGGTTTCTTTTGTGGATCGTGTCAATAATTAATTTTGGGGTCTGATCGACACAAAATTGACCACATGACGGCTGTTTACCTAGGAATCAAGCAGGTTATTGAATTTGGGATTGTTTTAGGGACTGCTAGCCGTGTGGACAAGATTTGAGTGTAATGCTCATTGGGGTAGTAATTCAGTAAGAAGGGGTTGGGGGATGAATTTTATGTACGAATTACATACCCTACTACCTACTTGCTATTATCAAAAAGTATGAACTTATTACTTAATCTTACAGTTCTCAACTTGAATATTTATTAAAAACTTAAAGTTATTCGTACCTCCTGGTCCTCCGGGTCCAAACGGTCCGCCTGGTCCACTTGGTCCGCCTGGTCCTCCGGGTCCTATTTAAAACATAATTAAAATCATTAGATTATATCGATCAATATTTTCAGAAATTTTTGTGTCGTATCCTAAAACCCACAAAAATAATCTAGAAATGATTTATTTTCTCACCGAATCCTCCTTCACCTCCAAATCCGCCTTCAGGTCCATCAGGTCCTTGAATATTATTTTAAATTTATTAATACAAAAATTTACAGTAATTTCAAACCATCCAATATCTCTTACCAAATGGTCCTATGAAAATATAACAAAGCAAACAAAATTCCAAAATGTAAATTAGATTGGATTAAGGTTTAGCTGAGATTTTCATCATGAAGTTTGACACTTTACACTTACCAATAATATGATCGTATGGAAGAGCGGGTGGTCCTTCTGGGCCTGGGATGTGAACATATAATCCTCTGTTATCGTGCACATAAGCCCCTCGATTATCGTGAATATATCTGTAAAATAAATTTGAGATTTTATTGCTCGACAAATTGAATTAAGTGCAAGAAATCTAACCGTCCGGAGTAATCTGGATAATAAAAGCCTTCGTTTTTATTTCCCTGTCGTCTCTGGCCTGAAAATCGTTCTGGTGCTGGTGCAAATTGCTCATTCAATGTTTGTGCTGATGGAACATTGTCGTCATCACTGTCCATATCATCGACAGAGGATTTAAAGGTTTGAGCAAATGGTGATATTTGATGACGTACGTTTATTTGGCGTTGCTGTAAATCAAATTCTAAGCTACCACAGCCTTTTGGAAAATAAAGATCTTTGAATTGTGTAAATTTGCCTCTTGACTGTTTGCCATCGCTTAAATCCAATGATCTATGTGTGAATAGAATTAAGATTTTAAGTTAATGAATTTTTTAGGTGTGGACAATTCTTATAGATTTTATCTAATTTTAATCCTCAGACTTACTTTGATTCTGTAGCAATTGGAAAGACTTCGACAGCATCTGTGGTTTTGAGTAGCCGAAAACCTCTGGCATCAGCAATGTAATGACTTGACTGTAAGTTACCAAATTCATCAAGATATCCATAACAGCCATATGTGACACCATCAGGTCCTCGCGTCTGGTGATTAAATTGTGCATCTTGATCAATTTCAACACCATAGTTATACGCTCTCTGATCTAAGCCTCTTTCATCATATTGTGTATGATCTTTCTCATCAATATCGACAATTTTAATTCCTTTACTTATTTTCGATCGTGATTCATCGATTGCGGCAAAAGAGCAATGTATTATTAGTTGTACCTGCGTAAAGATAAAACATTTTTGCATTCATGATTTTGAAGGCCATAACTTGTGTTTGACTTAACAGCCTACTACAATATTATTTCTGAATTATCAATTCGTTTGAACGGAAGCAAATTATTTACTGTTTAAATTTTCAACTTATATGGAAATTTTAAAATCTCTTTTTGTTTTGGATTTTTTGAATTTAACATTAATGTTAGATGTTTACTATAAATTAAAACAACAAGTATTTATACAGCTGTAGAAAACTGGAGATGCTTCGAAATATATTTGACGCATTTATGTTTTTTGGAAGAGATGTTAAAGAATTTATTGATTGCTAATGAATTTTAGAATCAGAGTTGTCATTTACATCAGCTAGTAGATGCCACCAGCAAGTAGGTGTCACCTGGTGTCCAATGACCACATAATATGTTTAAAAAATTTTGGATCATATTAATTATTAATTTTATTTAAAATCTCCAGTCAACATAGTCAGACAAAATTAAAACAAATTAAATTTTTCCCACAGAACTGGAAATTTACAACCAATTAACGGCTATGCTGAACAAATTTGTATTAATTAAGCATAGCTATTCCAATCTTTACTTCCTAATTCCATTCAAAATTAAACAAATTAGCTGTTTGTTTTCCGTTCCCTAATCTTAGCATTCAGACTTTCCATATCACGTAGTTTTTGGAATGCTACATTCTGTGACTCATCGATCTGATTCTTTTTTACTGCAGACACGATAGATTGTTATTCACATCTTTTGTCAATTGCCATCATCAATTTTTTATTTGCTTCCTCTTCAATCTTAAAGACTCGCATATTAAACGACAGAAAAAGAGATGTATACAGAATAATACAAATGAGGAATGACATAAAAGTAAACAATAAGATCGAAATGTTAATATTGTGGGATATTTTGATATTTTATGCCAAATTGAGCAAATAAGATGGAAATAATTTTATCAATGGTGTGTCACGCGAGTATGATTGCAGTCTTGATGACTAATAAAGGCTGCATCGACAGAAAAAACCAAAAAATTGTGTCCAAAATCACAAGGAAGACAATAAAGTCATTGAAATACAACACAAATCAGTTCCACATTTGAAATTTACTACTTCTTGTTTAATTTCGTGTCATTTCCAGCAAGAACCTTCAACTCGACTTTAAAAATTAATCCAATAACGGCACCAAAGTCATCATTCATACAAAAAAATCGGCAATTTATCAAATCAGATTTTTTTTTCAGCTTAATCAATGAACTTGAATGGTCTTCAGTGACAGAAGAAAATTTATTATTGACTTTACAGACATTAAAACGTGTTTAGCACAGTGTGCGAAAAAATCATTAAACAAATTTCTTTAAGGAAGTATTCATGATAAGATGATAATGAATACTAATTAGTAAACAGACTAAAAAATATTTGCAAACGTACGTTTTGGGTAGATTCGTAAATAAACTATGAAAAAAAGTCTCGAGAATTGAAATATAAATAAATTTGAATAACATGACCAGGTGATGGCTGATCAGTATTGGAGTTATTTATGGATTGCACTTCAGATTGTGACATTAGAGTTTATGAGACAAATTTGGGATTGTTAGAAGATTTTTTGATGATGAAATGAAAATTGATATTTAAGAACTAGTTCTGATGAGAATAGGAGAATTAATATTGTTCAGTTTGGGATTCAGATTTTGAGATTTCCAACTTCATTGTAAAACTTGAATAAAAAGGCCTCAATCACCATCAAATGCAGTTTTTGTCAAAATTTCTGATAGGTGGAACATTAGAAATTCTAAACCATCAAGTCACTATAAAAAACCCATTTGTGTTACACCTGGAGATACATTAAAACACACTAGTGTGTTTCGAAGCTTGTTTTGAGTTAAACTGATCAAAACGTGGTAATTTATGGTCAATGGTACCCTCAATAACCAAAACCATTAAATGTTAGCTAAAAGCTATCGGAAAGTTAATTGCAGCTAGTTTTTCTTAACGGTTTTTGTTACTAGGGTATCTAAACCTCCTAAATTTAAGATTAAAATAAGGATTATGATGTGACACGAATAAGAGTCAAGAGGCTTCATTTTGCGGGTCATGTTAAAAGAAGACTTGTAGCAGCTCCATCAAGTAAAAATGTTATAATAAGTTCGTGATTATGTAAAAACTTCAAGTAATAACTAAACATAAATTGTATCCAAAAATCGCGTGATTATCTGAATTTTCAACAAAATTTCCTTAATTAAAAACAGGCTTAATTTACGACAAAAAACTACAGCACCAGCTATGCATAAAACAGCTTTGAAAAGATCATTGCGGAAAACTTCTTTTGACACATCTTCATTCTTAATGCAGATATAAGATAACCCCCATTAACATCAATTAAGTTTTATATAAAACCACATATTTATGATCTTGCTAGCTTTTCAAGATAATTTTTTGGCATTTTTACTCAAATTGACCCACCATGACATTTGCTATCCTATGTTTGCAAAAATGCCTAGCAGGAAACCAATAAAAATGTCAATAAATTTCTTGGGTATGCTATACCGTGAGGGAAAAAATGTATCACAATAAAATATTTCGACATCGTTTCGATATGTAGTTTAGATAAAATACTAGAGAGATGAATAATAATTTAGTTTTGATGAACAATCAAGGAGTGGTAATGGAGAAAAAAATAATCAGAAAGGAAATAGCATGCAAAAATTTATTAACTGTGAAATTATGAGAATGTCTTTTGAGAGTTTATGGCACTTGAATTAAATCTCTAAAATCTGAATTTAAGCTTTTTTATTAGCTACAGTCTAAGTGTGTCTCGCTTGACGGATTAAATGTGATTATGGCTTTAAATGCATCTTTTTGGACACGTGCTGCGTTTGTCATCGTTTAGTATTAAGCAGTAATTTTAAGTTATTCAGTCTCAGTAGCAGCTTTGTTTAAATTTCAAAATTAATCCACAAGGTATGCCTAAAATTTGATGGGGAGTGAGATCTGATGCTGTCATGTAAACTTAACAATTTTTTTTAAAAAATGGGCTCAAATTTTTTTTGTTGATTTTATACACATAGTTCTTACTTCTTAACTAAGGGTATTTAACTAATAAATCAGAGTTTAGGAAAAACTTTTAAAAAGTTAAATTATTTTTCAGAAAAAAATATTTTAGAGGGGGTTCCGGACCCCATTGGACCCCCTAGTTATGCCCTATGTTAATGAACCTTATTTATATGAGACAATTTATAAAATGATGACTAAAAGATTCATGATCATAGCTAAATAATTCAGCTAGTCTTCCCACAGAACCATCCATTCCAATTAGCAAATTTCTTCATTATATCAACACCTCTCAAATGGCAATCATTCTCAGTTAAGAAACCAATATAACATGAAATGGGATAATTCTCATTAGTGCCATTCCATATATTCATTCTAGACATGAACGCGCGAAAAAATGTAACATTCAAAAACATTTAAATAATTTTTCAACGCCCACACCCTGCAAGAAATCTTTCAAAAATAAAGCTATTCTAACTCATAGAATGTTAATCAGATAGACACATTAACAAAGATAAAGTTTAGTCTGTAATTTAAAATATTGCCTAAAATTAAGTAATAAGAAGGAAAAATCATGCTCACAGCATGAGAGTGTATAAAAAGAAGAATAAAAGCAAGTGGAAGCAGAAGAATGATAAATTTTTTAAGAGATAAACGAGTTGCCCATGCGCGCTTGTGTGTTTAAGACGATGATGATGATGATGCTGCTGTAATTGCTTGATGGCAAGGTCGTTTCTCTTCTCACTTTTCTTTTAGGAAAGTGGATTTCATTGTTTACTTCGATTGATTGTCTCTTTTTTGCTTTTTATAAGCAAATATGGACATTTTGAACACTTTTATGGACTCTCGAAGGTATATAAACTTTATATGTATCTCAATAAAATTCTGAGGGCTTTTACACCCAGCATCTCTTGTGTATTTATTGTGACAAGAAGAATTTATGGCTAGTTACTGTCTTATGGAACAGAACATTTCGTTGTAATAAAGCTTAAACACTAAAGGAATGTCAAATAAGACTGATGTAATCCATAATCAACTTAATTTATTCATTGGGAACGAGGCACATTTTTTCCAACTCTCTGGCAAACTTTAAATGTCATCGCAAATTTTTTTCCACTCTTCTTTTCTCACCTGAATGTGGCATAAGCTTAACCATCCTGTCAATATGTTAATTTTGAATTAATAACATTGATGATAAGTCCCCGCGCATTTGTTTCTGTGTTTTTTTAGTTTCGTCGCTCGCACGATGCTTTTATTCCATTACCATTTTATGCAGATTGTTTCTTTTTAATTCATAATAAAAGCATAATGACTTTTTTGTCACAATTCGTTAAAGAGCACATCATGTGAGCGTATTAATGTCATTAGCATATAAATTTTATTTTTCGCAATTTCTATCAGCTTTTGCTTGCTGCTTTAAGATTGTAAAATATCTTTATCTTATAAATGCATGACTTTTGTATTATTAACCATTTTTTTATTGGGGAATTTAGAGTTTTTTGTTTATTTAAAGAGGCAAAATAATCCACAATAGCCTTGATTTGACAGTAAAAATTTCCGAAGGGAGGAGGTGCCAATAAATTTAAATATTTGTTTCCTCTTAAATGAGATATTTTAGTACAAGAGGATGGGGATGATTTCCAATCACCCCTCATTCCTGCCTACGCACCGTACTAAGATATCGCATGAACTAGATTAGTTCACAAATACAAAAATTTGAAGATGCACACACGAATTTGGTGATATCACCTGGCAAGTGACGATGTGAACGAAATGGGTAATAAAAATGCCATTTTTGGCATTTCATTGATTGGAAATGTTGCTTAAGACCAACGTTGCATCAAACATAGAAAAAATTTATAGACTTTAACATTTTTGATGAATCCGATTTTTCATTGGCAACTGACAAGTTCAATGTGATTTAGACTGGTTTAAATGCTTCATAACTCTCAAAATATTAAGATATGGAATGGAAGCTCTAAATTTAAGCTTGTCACAAGAGTTTAGTTTTTTATATGAATGAAATCATTTGATTTTTTTTTCTTTAAAAACTTTAGCAAGCTCATCGGAAGGGTATGACTAGGATGAACTTTCTAAATTCCATAAAAATTCTGGAGATTTCCATAAATTTAAATAAACTCGTCAAAACCAATCGAAACTGACAAAAAGTGCACAGATTGACCCTACCTTAATAATAATAATAATATACATATTGTCATAGTAAGAAAATTTAACTGTCGACGTATTAAGCTCTATTCTAATGAGAACTCCAACGTTGATAGGTACTCATTACTAGCCACGTGGACACGGAAATATCGTATCTCATATCTCCTCTTGTCAGCTTTATAGTCCTCGTTCATTTTACATAAAAAAAATGATACAGCAATTTCGTAATAATATTAACTTCCACGCATTGCGTGCAAGTTATTGTATTCACTTTTTTTGAGATTTTCACTAATTTTGATTTTTTGAGTCAACGGAAGCATGAATCTTTACGTTTTTGGTCTCATATGACAGGTATTGAAAATATCTATTACCTGAGGTATGTTTGGTTCCAGTCAGTTCCTTTGCGTTGGAACTAGACGCAAAAAACCGTTAAAAACCAAAAATTTGTATGGAAAATTTTTTATGCGGTGACTTTCATACAATTTCTTGTATCTGATACGATAGGCCGTACCTTAAAACCAAAAAGCGCTACTTAACATCCGAACTTTATGTCCATTTAGTGACCGAAAAATGCAAAAAACATGATTTTTTATGACAGTTGCGTCTTTTTTGATTCCGCACTGGAATTAACATTTCAAGCCTTGAAATAGGCATAAAATGAAAGATCAAATCAGGATCTACATTTAATATCCGCTATGTTGGTACTTTAGAGGTTCCTGTAAAAAGTTACAGCATGAAAAAGATTGTTATAAAAATTATAACACTTTTGTTTACGTTACGTAAAATCCTTACGTTACGTAAAATTACGTAACGTGAATTTCACTTAAAAATATTTGAATGGACATAGAGGCTGTAGATGATTCCTGGATCTCGTTTTACTGGACATAGAGGCTGTAGATGTTTACTGGATCTTGTTTAATTGGACATAGAGGCTGTAGATCATTACTGGATCTTATTTTTATTGGACATAGAGGCTGTAGATGTTTACTGGATCTCGTTTTACTGGACATAGAGGCTGTAGATGTTTACTGGATCTTGTTTAATTGGACATAGAGGCTGTAGATCATTACTGGATCTCGTTTTACTGGACATATAGGCTGTAGATCATTACTGGATCTCGTTTTACTGGACATAGAGGCTGTAGATCTTTACTGGATCTTATTTTTATTGGACATAGAGGCTGTAGATGTTTATTGGGTCTTGTTTAATTGGACATAGAGGCTGTAGATCATTACTGGATCTCGTTTTACTGGACATAGAGGCTGTAGATCATTACTGGATCTCGTTTTACTGGACATAGAAGCTGTAGATCATTACTGGATCTCGTTTTATTGGACATAGAGGCTGTAGATGATCACTGGATCTTATTTAATTGGACATAGAGGCTGTAGATGTTTACTGGATCATATTTTTACTGGACATAGAGGCTGAAGATGTTTACTGGATCTTGTTTAATTGGACATAGAGGCTATAGATGTTTACTGGATCTTGTTTAATTGGACATAGAGGCTGTAGATCATTACTGGATCTCGTTTTACTGGACATAGAGGCTGTAGATGTTTACTGGATCATATGTTATTGGACATAGAGGCTGTAGATCATTACTGGATCTCGTTTTACTGGACATAGAGGCTGTAGATGTTTACTGGATCATATTTTATTGGACATAGAGGCTGTAGATCATTACTGGATCTTATTTTTATTGGACATAGAGGCTGTAGATGTTTACTGGATCTCATTTTTATTGGACTTAGAGGCTGTAGATCATTACTGGATCTTATTATTATTATTACCACGTTTTTCTTAACTTGCTTTCTTGTCTGTTTGTTTGTCTTGGGCAAATTTTGAAATCGATTTTTCGACCACTTCTACTGCTCTAATCGAGCTGAAAATTTTTATACATATGTATTCTCGATGACAATACAATATTTTAGCATTTTGGAATCACAAAAATGCTTAATTATAGTATAATTTAATTTATGAATTTTTATATGAGAAAATAATCCAATATCAATGATGTCATTTTCTCATGGACATTCTTTAAGAACATTTGATTTTTCCGAAATGTCATGGGTTCAAATCTCACCAATGACAAAAAACTTTTTTGATTCTTTTTTACACTTTTTTGATGCTTTACGATGTTTCATGATTTATTTATGCATAATTAAATTTTTCTAAGTCATAAAACATCAAAAAAGTACAAAAAAGAGTGAATTTTGTTTTTTGTATGAAATGTCGATATACTTCACAAGAGCAATAATCTTAGTCTATACATACATATATGTACATTTGCCACACTTTCATCAAAATTTATGGTTTGTTGTTCGTAGTGACATGTAAATAAATGCAAGTACTGTGACTCGATAGATAGGTGGATTTTATTAGTAATTGTGTTTTGGTGAATGGGACAGTGTTTTTATATGCAAATTTTTTTTTGTTAGGATTTTGCATTTTCGAAGTTTATGTGAAGGGATGGAGAAAGTCGTGTCACGCTAACAATTATGTGGTATGTCAATGACGAGTATCATGAAGTTATAAAAATGTATAAAAATTAGTTTATACACGGTTTTATGGGGCTTATATGAACATTTAAAGTTACATAGCATGTAATAATAAACCGTGTACAAAATTGTATAAGTGGGATTATTAAACGTCTGATAAATTGATAATATATTGACACTACTACGTTTGAGTAATGGTCGGGCGCAGCTCGAACATAACATTAGAAGATTGCAGATATGTGAGAAAGTGTTGGTGATTTGAGTAATAATAATTCGAGCGGAGCTCGAATATAAAAATTCGAACGTAGTTCGAACTAAGTTGAGCGTAGCTCACAAATTTTTACGTCCTGAACGTAGCGTAGCGAGTGAAGGCTTGAAAATTTTCCAAAACCGTTAGAAAACTGCAGATATGTGAGAAAGTGTTGGTGATTTCAGTAATAATAATTCGAGCGGAGCTCGAATATAAAAATTCGAACGTAGTTCGAACTAAGTTGAGCATAGCTCACAAATTTTTACGTCCTGAACGTAGCGTAGCGAGTGAAGGCGTGAAAATTTTCCAAAGCCGTTAGAAAACTGCAGATATGTGAGAAAGTGTTGGTGATTTCAGTAATAATAATTCGAGCGGAGCTCGAATATAAAAATTCGAACGTAGTTCGAACTAAGTTGAGCATAGCTCACAAATTTTTACGTCCTGAACGTAGCGTAGCGAGTGAAGGCGTGAAAATTTTCCAAAGTTGTTAGAAGATTGCGGATATGTAAGAAAATTTTGGGTTAATTCCTGTGACTTATAAACAGTCGAACGAGCGGAGCGAGATTCGACAACCCCTGTGATCTATAAACAGTCGAACGAGCGTAGCGAGATTCGACAACCCCTGTGATCTATAAACAGTCGAACGAGCGCAGCGAGATTCGACAACCCCTGTGATCTTAAAACAGTCGAACGAGCGTAGCGAGATTCGACAACCCCTGTGATCTATAAACAGTCGAACGAGCGGAGCGAGATTCGATAACCCATGTGATCTATAAACAGTCGAACGAGCGTAGCGAGATTCGACAACCCCTGTGATCTATAAACAGTCGAACGAGCGTAGCGAGATTCGACAACCCCTGTAATCTATAAACAGTCGAACGAGCGTAGCGAGATTCGACAACCCCTGTGATCTATAAACAGTCGAACGAGCGTAGCGAAATTCGACAATCCCTGTGATCTTAAAACAGTCGAACGAGCGTAGCGAGATTCGACAACCCCTGTGATCTATAAACAGTCGAACGAGCGGAGCGAGATTCGACAACCCTTGTGATCTATAAACAGTCGAACGAGCGGAGCGAGATTCGACAACCCCTATGATCTATAAACAGTCGAACGAGCGTAGCGAGATTCGACAACCCCTGTGATCTATAAACAGTCGAACGAGCGTAGCGAGATTCGACAACCCCTGTGATCTATAAACAGTCGAACGAGCGGAGCGAGATTCGACAACCCCTGTGATCTATAAACAGTCGAACGAGCGCAGCGAGATTCGACAACCCCTGTGATCTATAAACAGTCGAACGAGCGGAGCGAGATTCGACAACCCCTATGATCTATAAACAGTCGAACGAGCGTAGCGAGATTCGACAACCCCTGTGATCTATAAACAGTCGGACGAACGAAGCGTAGCGAAGTGGAGTCCGACACTACTGTAATCTATATATTGTCAAATTATAAGCAAGCTAATAAAATATTTGATATCTGGTATAAAAATTATATTTATGGTATCATCATAAGACTAAAAAGTGGAAAATAAATACGCTATAAAAATATACTTTTTTTTTAAAAAAAAACCAAGTTTTCCCATAGAATACTGTATAAAAATTCATTTTTTCCGTGGACTAAAAAGAAGAAAATAACTTTTATTTTGTATTTGTCAGAAATTAATTTTAATTTTCAGATTTTATTTTTAAAATTTTATCCTAGTGTCAACAACGTCTATTAATTGCGAATAAGTACACCTCGAACTTATCGTATAGTTCTATAACTAAAAACGTGGGCGCATCTTATGAGAAGTTATAATTTTAATGGGAAAAACTAAGCGATATACCTCACTCAATTAACAACTTACTATTCAATTAGAAATCTTCTTTTCAAATTTGCTGGATTCAATTCTTGAATCACTTCTCATAAGATGCGCCCACGTTTTTAGTTATAGAACTATACGATAAATTCCAGGTGTACTTATTCGCAATTAATAGACGTTGTTGACAATAGGATAAAATTTTAAAAATAAAATCTGAAAATTAAAATTAATTTCTGACAAATACAAAATAAAAGTTATTTTCTTCTTTTTAGTCCACGGAAAAAATGAATTTTTATACAGTATTCTATGGGAAAACTTGGTTTTTTTTAAAAAAAAAAGTATATTTTTATAGCGTATTTTTATTTAAACATAGAGGCTGTAGATGATTGAAACATATTTTGGTGGGAAAATTTTCAAATATATTTTGACCGTTAGAAAATTTGAATTTTGAAAAACCGTTACAAACCATTTTAATGTATGAAAATTCACCGCAAAAATTGTTAATAAACGTGGAAAATTTTCAAATATATTTTGACTGTTAGAAAATTTGAATTTTAAAAATAGAGCGTAGCTCAAGCTCGACTCTACTGTGATCCATGTAAAACTGTAATTCTTAACAAGTCGAGCGAGCGTAGCTCAAGCTCGACTCTACTGTGATCCATGTAAAAACTGTAATTCTTATCTATATAAGTAAGAGATAGTTCGGACGTAGTTCGGACTATGTTGAGCGAAGCTCACAAATTTTTACGACCTGAACGTAGCGAAGCGGAGTGAAGGCGTGAAAATTTTCCCAAGCCCTTAGAAGACTGAGGATATGTGAGAAAATTTTATTTTTTTTATACTGTAATCTATAAACAGTCGGACGAGCGGAGCGAGATCCGACAACCCCTGTAATCTATAAACAGTCGGACGAGCGAAGCGAGATCCGACAACCCCTGTGATCTATAAACAATCATACTAGCGGAGTTTGAACGTAATAGAGACTACGAATATACAAAAAACTTTAGAGTTTAATCACAAAAATTCGAGCGAAGCTCGAACATAAATAGTTCGAACGAAGTTCGGACTAGGTTGAGCGAAGCTCACAAATTTTTACGTCCTGAACGTAGCGAAGCGGAGTGAAGGCGTGAAAATTTTCCCAAGCCGTATGTACAGTACGGGAATAATTTACGGTGAAGTAATAAAAAATTTATAGAATACTTTGTGTCATAAACTACGGCGAGCGTAGCTCGCCTTGGGATCAATATTAACCGGCGAGCGTAGCTCGCCTTTGGATCGATATCAACTGGCGAGCGTAGCTCGCCTTTGGATCGATATCAACCGGCGAGCGTAGCTCGCCTTTGGATAGGTAATTGCCGTTGGCGAGCGTAGCTCGCCACGTGGAAGTTTGTGGTGTGATCTATACATCGTGTTTTTGATTGTTATTTTTCTTTGGAAATAGAAGAGATTTTATTTAATTTGTGCAAATGATGCTTTCGCGAGCCACTTCATTCCATCGTCCGAAATGACTTGGTTAGTCGATGTCAAGAGACTTTTGCCTATTGAATAAATCTCTATTTTTTTTGTATAACTCGTGTGTTGAAGAGCAGAAATTAACGATAATATTTATAAAAGATATGAAAAATATTCACAATTCATGACAAAAAAATTTCTATTTCTCTTTTCTCGTCCATAATTTATAACTCTTTTACGGAATTTGTAGGCCAAATATGATAATAAAAAGTAGCAGCAATAATTTATTGATGCTTAGGGTCAAATATTCGACACGCTAACAAATATTTTATATTCATTTTTATTGTGAATGCTGTTTGGACAAAAAAATTTGGATCTTTACGTTTTCTAATTGAATTTTGCATCGTTCCGATGAATTTTTATTGCTGAATTAAAATTGCATATAAATCTAAATTTCATAATATTTGTTGATTTTTTTGTGTGAGCGTCTTTAAAAGCCGAAAAGCATTTTTGTTCGAGTTTGCAGAGAAATTTGCATATTTATGTAGCTGGCCGTCAGATGAACTAATTATAAAATCGAGTGGCTAAAAGTATTTTTGGTCGATCATATTGCTAGTAAATGTCAAACTTTATTGATTGAGAAAGCGAAATATTTTTGTGTGTGTGTCTTTTCTGGGGAGTCTGTTTTTGTTGACTTTTGATTGCTCTGGAATGACTGTTTGGAAAAATAAATTATTGAATGACATTCTTAGGTTTAAAAATCTAGATGATAATCAATGAAAATATTGAGGATGACTTTAAGCTTCTAAAATATTAATAACAACATCTTTCATATGTCAAAAATAATGAACTTCTCAGACTACCAATGTCTTGACTTCTGATGATTGCTATCGGTTTTTTTGAATACAAAGTCTAAAACAGCAACAGATGAAACTCCGTTACTGACCGGGATAGTATTGGAATTAATGAATAAATTGGAAGAAGTAGAAACCATGTGATTGCATAATGGGAAAAAAATCCACCACTTGACTTTTAGATCATTGCTGGAATGCTTCTGTGACAAAATGTTTTTTTAAAGAAAACTTGTTGATTTTCTTGAGAATAGAATAACTTGAGATTGTGCTTGGATATGAATGAAAAAGTGCATTTAAAACAGGTAAACGTATGTCATCCTATATCAAAGTTGATGGTCATTGAATTATATTAAGCTCTAAACCTCTCATTTTATGTTATTTATAGAAATATTCAAGCATCTTGTTATCAGCTAGATTTTAATACAAAGTCGAGAGGGAAATTTTCAAAACTTTTGTATGGAAAATATTTAAAAGGGGACTTTTGAAATTTTTGTCAAAAACCCCAGCCAATTGAAAGATTTTTCCGTCAAGATAGGGATTTGTCAACCAATCTCTCTGGCTACAAGTTTGCAAAGTAGGATTATTTCAGGTTGAAGTGTTTAGATTTTTGCTGCGGTACCTAATACTGTAACGTCGACGCAGCTATCATGGGTACAAAATTTTAATAACGTTCTACAAACGAAGGTCATTTTTGAAGGCTACAGGCAGGTTGTGATCTCATTATTAACAAGATCTAGGTTTACTGCTAAACTGCTTAAAGGAAGTCGAGATTGAGATTACTGGAATGTTTCGATATCAAACATCTATCGAAACGTAGCTGGTTTCTCGATATCGAGACCAAGATGTCGATCATGTCTCAATCTCAAAAAATCTGTCAAGGCTGAGATATCAGAAATCCATATTTGCTAGAAATTAATAAAATTTTATCTATCTTAATAAAGAAATCTAACTCCAATTTAATAATTAGCCAAATGCTAGCCAAAGCTAATTAGCTTTTCTAAATTGCAAATAAATATTTTCAAGTCCTAATCCGGAAATCATTCAATATAAATTCCACTAAAAACACAGTTGAAGCTTTTGTGTCGGCAAAAATGCCACAACTTCAAATTCAATTTAGTTATTCACAAGAAGAAGGCATTACATCTTAACAACCATAAAGAAATATGAAGATGCGATGAGACAGCGACTTTAAAGTCGTCTTCGGTCAAGTGATGTTAATGACACCGTAATAGTTCCGGATTTTTTGCGTGAAATTGATAAATATATTTGGCCTCTTATGTCTATTTGCATATGTAGAAAATCAAATGATAATTAAAGTTAACAGTTATGCCTTTCTACTAACTGTAACTGTCAGCGTCGTGGACTAAATATTGGAAATTAATTACCCAAATATCTGCGATATTTCATTCAGAATCGAGTTTCGATTAAGGAGTTCCCAATAATATTTTGCATACTTTTTCCTCATATTTCAAATTCACAAAATCACCATAAACATTAAATTTGCATAATTCTCATTCCAATTTAGAAGATATTTTCGATTCTCATTTTGCATTCATAATTTACCATAAATTTTTTAAGCCTAAAGAATCACTATAAATAGCTACAAATAACAACAAAAATATCGCGTGATAAAATGTAAATTAATTTAAACGTTCATTGGCAACATAAATCTTTTCATTAAGTAAAATATCCAAAGGTTTTAAGCCATAAAACACTAATGATTATAATTTGGGATTTCACATGTAAAGTAACCTCCCGGAACTACATGCTTATGATTACATTTGATCATTAAACTTTATGTTTGTGGATGTTTGTATAGAATAAAGAAGAGATGATAGTTAATGTCAATATGTGATAGAATGTACATTAAAATTAAATATTATGCTAATTGGATAGACAAAAATGGTCAAATGCTAGATTTGCGCTAACAATCGAAAATTAGACAAGATTTTTCCTCACAAATTTGAATATTAATGTGTCAAAAAACTTTTTATCGCATAAATTTTGGCACGATTTAGTTTTGAATATTTTTAAGAGATGTATTTATAGCACAGATAGTAATCTTCCGCACCTTGCAATAAAAAAGATTTTTTTTTTCAATTTATTCAACTTTTATTTGATTTCTTTTCCACCGAAGGTTAATGAATGAATTCATATGAAACAGTGGATATATAAAATACACACAGATGACTTCCACGCATTATTTTAGAGGCAATCTGAAGCTGTTGCTACTTAAACTGCAGACAAATTTATCTCTCATAAGTTTTTTTGCAGTTTTGATTTATTGATATAGTTGTTGATTTTTAAGGATATCCACAATTCGTTAGCAAACAAACAGTTGTGTTTGGTGAGTACCGTATCTTATTCAGTAAACAGGGGTGCATCAAGGATTTTTTCAAGGAGGTGTTCAGATTTTTTTCGGATACCTTTTCTTCATGACCTTTTCTTAGATATCTTTTCGAAGCATGACCGTATTGGTTTTCAAAAAATAGGGGGGGGGGGGGTCTGGTTGGTAAGTATGCCTGTTATAAAGTAATATTGTCTGTTAGGGAGTAGTATCTGGATTATCTCACAAATTTCCATCACATTCTGAATATAAAGTATTTAGTAAACACAAGAAATTCTGTGAATTTTGAGGAGCGATGTTCAAGTTCCTGTGCTGCATTCATTAGCCCGAATGTTTTGGAAGATTTTTTTAGGAAGTTAGAATTTGAAGCCCAAAACCACCCCATTAACCTGAATACGCTTCTGGACTTTAATAACTTCACTAAATCAACACTATTTGAACTAAGACTTTTCAAAAACCCACCACCAAAGCACGGAAGTCTACAAATTTCCATATTTGCAACATTTTATACTACTGTCATCATCTATTATTAATCATTTTGCTTGTTAAGAACTCTGACTATCCATCTGAACTCAAATAAACGAATAAAATAAGATAAATATGAAAAAAGTTTAAGTCTTCAACCACGACGAGGTTAAAAAATTTTGTTTTAGACTTTTATGGCTTGCTTCGTTTCCCATCTTTTATATTTTTCTTGTAAGATCGAATTATAGATTCACACGAGTAAAGAAATAGCAACAAATTGGCCTCCTCTGGCTTTTCATTCACGTTACTGTCATAACAACTTTTTTCTGCATGTTCCTGTACAAATGTTATCTTGTGTTACATAACTTGTGAGTTCTTCTTAATAAATTCGTTAATAAAACAAATATTTGGATCGTCTTTATTTTGCTTTTTTTTTGCTTGCTTGAAGAAGACTGAATGACTGACAAGGCTAGTATGTATCACCAAGCACAAAAGGAATAAAAAATTAATTTGAATATTATCATCATTTGTGCTGCAGAAGCAAAGACAAGAATTTGCGAGACAAAATGAATATTTTGCAAAAAGTCGACTTTTTTGTTGAAAGAATTAAAACTTTTTTTAAAAAACAACAATCATATTATAAATCTGGAAACGAGATTCATAAAAGACTTTACGTCTTCACATAAAAAAATGTTGCATTGACTCGAAATAAAACAAATATTTGAATTGAACTTGATGAGTAATGTGTGAATCTTTTCTGGTTAGCAATCTGAAATCCCGCGACGATTTTAGAAAAAAATGTAAAGATTTAGATCATCCAGAAATTATTGAGTCAACATGAATTTTTAGAGATTTTTTTAGTTTGCATGAGATGATTCAGGTTTGGATGTGGACTGAAAATAAGGGGATAAGTAGAGGAACGATTGACGTGGAACGAGATGAGATGTTTACATTAAAAATATCCTAATATGGACACAAGTTCTTCAAAGAGAAATTATTTTCCGGACATCCCACTTTGTAGCTTAATTTTTATGACATTTTTTAATTATTGAGACAAAAGCGAAACACTTTAAATGTTAAATAATTTATATACGAACTTTAATTAAATACTAAATATATAAAGTGACTCAACTTGTTATAAAAACAAAGAAAACTGTCAAGTATAACCAAAATAATAAGCTATAAGCTAATTAAAGACTAAAATCAAAAAGACAAAGGTGGTAAAAAAAGAATTTTTATTAATTAAAAGTTTTAACATATAAGAAGCACCACGACGCACCAAATATAGAAGTAAAATAAGTGTGAGATAGTTCTATTCAAAAATTGGTCATTCAAATAATTCAAAGACATCAATTCAACTAATAAAAGTGCAGTTAAAAATAAACATCCAGTCAGCAAAATAATTTAAAAGATTCAAAAATTAACGACTTTTAACGAACCTTTGGTGAAAGTGGTGAATTAAGCCGAAGAAGTATTCTAATTAAATTTGATTAAAATAACGTTGATTTAATTATCAACTTATCAACAAAGAGTGATTTAATTATCACTTCATCACTAATATTGGACTTAATTGTCAAGTTATACGAAAGAATTTTTTTAATTGTCAGTTATTTAAAATAAATGACTTAACTGTCACAAACCTTTGCAGATTCTGACTTCATTGTCAGTAATTAACCACTAAAACCTCAGACGCGTGGTTAGATGGGCATTAGGATGAAAAGATTTTTAAAATTTTTGGGTCAGAAATATCAAGAATCCATATTCATAATTCCTTCCAGAAAATTCTAGAAAGATCTCAAATTATTTCTTTGTTCCAAATTTTATCAAATAAAATCAAAATCCGTTCAGTCGTTTCCTCTTCCAAAAATCTGATTCAATCTTCACATTAAAAATTTTTGATTTCAACAAACTATATAATTTTATGCGACCTAGTTTGCATGTCTTGCCCATGTAAATTTTTTTTTTCGTTTCATTCGAAACAAATGTCAAATTTTTCATGATGCCTATCAACAGTTTGTTGATTTCGTGTTAAGATTTCTGACTAGATCCACATAACAATTAGCAATATTAACCTTTCCGTGATTAATTGTCATTCAATTTCATAAAATCCCAAAGGTACGTTTAATTTAACATTTTTAGACACATGACGAGATGAGTAAGATGTCAGATTTTTTTCTACTTTACCCTTTACATGTTAATCATTTATATTTTTTAATTTTTTTGTTTTGGCGAACAAGAGGAGTGTAAATATCTTAAGACAATAAATGACGTCTTCAATTTCTGTTAAGCATAGTTATTAATAAGCGTCTACCTATCATCTGCTATGTGCATATTTAATGAATTTGTATAAACAAAATATTTGACACAATATCAGATGTTTTTATAATGATGACAATCATAATGATGATAATAACGCGCGATTTAACAGATGGAAACATGATAGATGACTGATTTCTTTAAAAGCGTTGGCTTAAGCTGCAGTTTCATAATCAAAAACAACTTTATTGCACATTTTTTTAGCACTTACATTCCAAAGTGCTAATTGAAAATTATCATCATTTCCAACGCGATTTTCTATTGTTGAATTTTTAAATAAATTAAATAAAATCTCAAGAAAATGCAACTCTGTATGTCAGGTGGCAAACTTGTTGATTCCGTTTGATATATGACCAACTATAACCATTTTTTTTAATGATTTTCGACAATATATGAGCCAGTTCATTCCTATGCATAAAGAGTTGTTTATAGACGATCACAAAAAAATCTTTATTATCTGTTCTTAGCATTAAGCTATGCAGATTTTTTTGAGGTTGATTTTTTATGCAGATGATTGAATGAATTATTTCCTGGAACTCCTTTTAGAAAAGATGTGGCAATGCTGAAAGACATCTGAGTTCTTTTCAAAAACTTGCGACTTTTTATATCACATTTTATCTTAAAAGGTGTGAAATTTGAGACTGGGTACTTCTGGATATTTTTGTGAGCTAGCATTAAAAGTATGCCAAAGTATTAAATTGAAATTGGAATGAATTGCTGCTCATTTTTTATTCCTATAGTTTTATAGCTAGGTTAAATCAAGAAGCAATTATTTGGTGGCATAAAAATGGCACGTGACTTGACCACTTCATTTAATTTTCATTACAAAAAAATATTCCTTGAAATTCTGTACAGTTGTAAAAGTGAGGGTAAGTTGTAGTAGTCAGACAACCAAAACTAAGTGACGAAAAGACTTCAAGTCTGGTTCCTTAAAAACCAACCTCAAGAAAATGTATTTTAAATTTTTTTTGTACATACGTAATATACAGAAATAAAAAATTAATTATTTTAAAAAAAGGTTATCGACTTGGTGCTTTTTGGGGTGTAATAGTCAGACACTTGACATGTCTAAAAACTAAACTATTCATAAGAAATCATCAATATTTACCTCAAGTCATCCAAAAACCCATCAATGTCGATTTTATTCACCTGATTGGAAGTTGATAGCTTTAATTTGATCACAACATTCATGACCATCCTCAACACAATACAAAAAAAATAATTTTAACATATCGATGTAAAATCTTAATCCGACATCAAATATTTCTGTTTTAATTAAAGGGCTAAATGTGCCTTAATTGCATCATTAAAACCCTTCACTTTACACCTCAAATTCTCAATTGACACCTCTTTTTTTAAAAACATAAAGGTACCGATGACAGATTAGCAATTTGAATTGAATTATCTAGCTTATTCATATGTTTATTGCTTTCAGCAAAATGTAACTGTAATTAAGATGCCTTCAAACTTATTACAAAGCCGATCCTTCTCTATTGTGTCTCGTACCCTTATAAACACGCCATTTCAATGATAAACATATTTTTCTGTTGTAGGCATATTGAGGGTTTCATAATAAATGTTTATTAAAAATGCATTTATTTGAATCAAGGTGTGCAGAAGAATCACGAATGCAAAAATGCCAAAATCTCAATGATGAATTTAAATTTTTTGCCATTTCTAATTTTTTTGGATTATCATATTTTTTGTATAACTTTCATTTCCATAAACAAGACAGCAAAGTGTTATGTCAAAATGCTTAAAGATCGTGACGATTTACTGCATCAGGAAGGTTACAACTTATTTCTCCTTCCAATGATTTATTTATAAGATTTTTTCTGATTATAAAACTGGGTTTTACTATCTAAAATGCCAAAAACTATGGATGACCTAGACGCTTTTCTGAAAACAAAGCGAGGCACAAAAAAAATTCACGCAAGAAAAATGCGAACTATAATTAATGGTTACAAAAACAACAACTCGCGTGTGATATTAAGTTGTATACATTAACCATGTGTGATCATTGAAAGATTATATTGTCATGGATCCAATGACTTTGCTATGAAAAAAATGCAGTTTTTAATTTCATTTCGATTTTAAGAAAAAGAAGTCAAATAAATTCGCACATGCAGGGGCCTATCCAGGATGTTTTTTTGGAAGGGGTTTTCAATTCATGACTTTCTTTGGTAAAAATCTTGGCTTTTTGTTTTAAACAAAAATAGAAGTTGATCCTAAACCCCTCTCCCCTGACTACGCCCCTGTGCACATGCATCTTATTATTTATGAAGGTAATCTCGATTATAAAGGATTGAAATAAAAAAGGTTTTGAGTATTAAAATTGCAACTTACTTATTAATTTGTCTCGAGCTGGTTGAGTCATTTTTTTATGCGTTCGTGTCACATGCAAGGGGTGGATAATCCTTTTATGGATTTAACTCTAATTTATCTATTTGCTACCTCTTCAATTTGAGTTTTTTTTTTTGAAATTTATTGAATATATTTTTTTTCTTAACTTGGTTAAGTTGAATATTAAGAAATATAATGTACGTTCTCAAATTACAGAATATACAGTCATAGCTTGCAAATTTTAAATTATTTTGGTAAAGACTTCTTTCTGAGAATGGATAATGAGTGGAATATTACTTTATTCACTATTTATTGAAATGGTTGTATATTTTAAGAAATATTCATTTTTATTATAATCTTCAAAAAATCTCAATTTATTTTCCAATTCGATTTTCAATTATCATATGCAAAAATTGTAGCTCTTAACTGAATTAAGTTAGGAGTGTGATATTACTAAAATTTGATGGACAGATAATTTTTTTTGAAATATTTACAAAAACGCAGATTTTGATTGATTATATTTGTTTAACAACCCTAGTTTACTTGCCAAAAGCTTCAAATTAGTCACATTTTTCTTAAGCAATAGATAATGAATTTTTCCACATTAATCCCCGCCATAAAACACTCATCAATTATCAAATTGACCAAGTTCCTATTACCTCAATGCGTGAGTGCTTTCAAACCAATAAAAATTTGTGTAAATCTCAACTTAATAAATTCCTGATTTTCTAAGACTCTTTATTATCATAAAACCCTCGTAATTCATTTGATTGATCATTGGCCTCGTCACTATAAGTCTTCTTAAATCTCAAAAAAAAAGTATCTAACTAAAATACAATGTATAAGACAATAAAAAATTCATCATCTTTTTATTTATTTGTTTGACATCATTCAAGATATTTTTAATTCTTCTTTTATGAGGATTTTTTATATCAAATTCATAGATGTAGAGAAACATGCACAAAAAAAAAGTTGAAAATTCCACAAAAATGACAAAATAGACATTCAGTCGTGTTACGTTTGATATTTTTTAAGGAGAGATTTATTTGCGGTAACATAATCCACAAAAAATTCCCATTTAGTAGTAGTGACATCAAGATACACTTTAAAAAAATTCTATATTTGTTGAAATCGCGTAAAAATAAGATTGAATAATTCAGTCAAGACATATACTTACCAGCAGTATCACTTTCAATTTCATTTTGAGTATTTTTTTTTTTATTCTTCTGCCAGTTTTCTTCCTTTCCTTTTCGTATTTATTTATTATATTTTTCTTTTGTTTATGTTAATGACTTCACCACTATAATCTATCAGATATATGAAGATTAAGTCGGATTATAAATATCAAGGTCTTTTAATCATAAAAAAGAGTGAAAAAATTTTTTTTTGCAAAAACGTCTTTGAATGAAGCGAGTTTGCTGTGTTTTTTATACGAAAAATTAATGCATAAATCCTTTACATTATCCTTTACTTTTAGTGAGACTCGAAATATCGTTGAACTATTGCTTTTCGACAAACTACGAAAATCGCTCAAGAAATCGTCACATTCAAACTATTGCACAAGTGAATTTATTAATCTTTTCGTTTATATCCAAAAAAGGCTCTCCTTTTCGTTTCGTTACCGAAATATCTTTAAATTTTCATGTCTTTACCGAACGAGCGATCTGAAGATACTGAAAACAGTTCCACAAAAATTTTTTCCAACCTTTTTCTTCTCTTGATTTCAAGATGCTTAAGAGACACTCCGCACAATATCTGCAAAAAATTATGGTATGAAAGTGATTGGTGCGCGATGCTGGTTGGCTTGATGCGCATTTTTTTCTAGTATTGCTTAGTGAATGTATGCTTTGATTTTAAAATCTATTTATCAATTTTAGAAAAACAAGTTCATCTAGAAATCAAGATATACTAAATTTTAGCTGGTTAGTTCCAAACATCAACTATCAAAAAGATGAGCTTTTAAGAACCTAAGTCAACATTATCACAAGATTTTCTTAGACTTATGACTAAGCAATAACAGAGAATAAATTCCTAGACACAATCAAATTTTACTGCAAAAATCTAGTCAAGATGGATCTGGAAGATTAGACCAAGAAGCAGTGAATTATAGAAAGTATAATTGACACCAGAAACTGAATCAAAAATATACGTCGAGTGTAATTAATTCCAAAATTTTTGCGCCTTTACATGGCACTCTACATGAGACATGAGACACTGAGGCCCGTGATTGCACATCTTTTTTTTTGCTACGATACAGCGTGAACCAAATAAAAAAAATAGAATTAATTCAATAAATATTCATTCTCTCCCGAAAATGTTGAGTATTTTATGTTAATTTGCTTATTTTATCGGAAGTAAGCAAAATCCAGTTGCATCTAACATTTGTTATCAACCGAATAATCTCCAGTCAGGGGCGTATCCGGAGGGAGGTTTCGGGGTCAAACCCCCTTTTTTGAAAACACAGTACTATTTTTAAAACAAAAAGGTCATGATTAGAAGAGATATCCAAAAAAATAAGTGAGGATTTGAAAAACGCTTCCAAAAAACATTCTGGATACGTCCCTGTGTGGAACCAAATTTATCAAATCTTAAAGAATCTCCATGATTTGAGCTCTTAAATAAATAATACTAGCAAATAGACAAAACGACACCAAAAGTCTTCAATTCAGCATAAAGCACATTCAAAAAAGCGATTGTGTGATATGTGGTGGAAAGACAGATGAGTGCGAGTAAGCTCACCGCCAGTGGCAGTAAATTGAATGAAAATAAGAGTGAAGAAGAAGTAAACACACAAAAGATTGTATGCCTTCGAATGTTTCTCTTATTGTCCACAAACTGAATCTTCCGTAGTCAATTCTCTCAATAATAAGATGTGATGGTATAAAAAAGCAGCTTTTTGATATGACAGCGAATCCTTCATGCAATTTGCAACGACATTGAAGTGGAAATTTGTATGTAAATTTATGGAATGTAATGATATAATTTTATGTTGTGTCAATAAATCTGAGTCAATAACATCAGGCATTTCTACTTCTTTTCGTTGACCTATGAAACTCCTGGGACATGCAAAAAAATATATTTCAATTTTTAATTAGCATTATTATGAGGATGGACACAAGATTTTGAACACGGTGATTATGAAATCAACTAAAGTCGATTTTTTTTCTCGTCTATTGTCTGGATGTCTTCTTCATCTTTAATCATTTATGGTTAATTAATCTAAAATATTTTTTAATTGTGATAATTTTTCATAAAATATTTATTTTTCTATCGTTTATTTTTTGGAATCGAATTTTTAAAAACATTTCATTGGATATATTCAGGAAAAGAGATAATTCGAATAGATAGGCATGACAGCAAGCCTGACTGCATTGACTATTGAATTAATTCAATATAATTTAAATTAGGAATTAAAAATGTGTTCGTCATAAGAAACAGACATTCATCATATGAAGCGACAACAGCAGGAGGTACGTATCTGATTAGATGAGATAACATTGTTTTGTATCATGAAAAGAAATCTGACTTAATGATGCATTTATGCATTAATTATGGTACCAGAATATATATTACATATTTAACACTGCATTGAATTTCACCCGCCCATTCACAAAAGCTTAACGACGATGTTCATCTTTATGTATTTACCTCACAACTATCTCTAATTAACATTTATTTTAAGAGTAAAGGAATTGGATAAAAATTTTGTCATTATGTCTATATACAGCTTTGATTAATTGTTAACTTTTGCCTATAAATTTTGAAAATTATCTAAATCACTTTTATTGCATTTCTGGTAAGTAATTTGTTTCCCTTGTTACAAATTGTTGATTATAAAAATATTTATTATTATATGTTAGGCTATCCTTCTTCTGAAATGAATATAGCAAGCGACACCAAAGAACTTATGAAAGGAAAAAGTAGAAAGAATGGAATGGGATAAAGTAATAGAGTCACCTAATGACAGATATAAGGGATATCGTATTTTCCGATTGATCTATCTCAATGATGCTACAACTATTATGCTCAACACATAAGTGCTTCACAAAAACATTCAAAGTGAACCGCAAAAAAAATTAATTTTAAAGGAAATTTTTATTTTTTTTTCCGAAAAAACTGTCGTCAATTTTGATTTTTGTGACATTTTTTAAAATCTGTTAAGTTTCGCGAATAAATGGTTTCAAAATTAATTAAAAAATAATTCACTTTTCTTTGTTATTATAACATTTTATTATAACATTAACCTGAGGCAACGATTTGGAAGCCACACGAAGTTCAGCATTCTAGTGTAATCCATGTGAATTCCATATGACTGGCTGTGTCTACTTTGTATGGCTCGGTAAAAAAAGAAGTGGACTTCAGTTAATCATCTAAAAATGAGGATGGTATTTTAAAAAAGCAAGCAATTAGGCACAGAATAAATTAATTGTGTGCCAATCCTCAAATATGTTTTTTTTCAGCAATCTGATCAAATCCTTTAAATTGATGCAAAATATTCAATTTGATCAAAATGACATTTATTTTAAGCCATGTTGCACGAATTTCGAAAAGGTTATCGCAAAAAATGCGTTTAACGATGCCAGAAACATGTCGACCACCTCAATACAAACTTTCATCAATCCGAGGTGCAAAACATTGTATTTTTTTTTTGATAACCATTAATGATAATGCGATGCCTCATCTCATAATTTCCTTTTGTTGGCATTTTTTCTTCTTCTTCCACATTTCGCCAACTCTATTGATTTTAAATATTTTTTATCAGATCCAACCTAATGGATGTATTATCAAATAAACATTTCATTTTATAACATTAAAAACTAGGCAAAATTGTGTCGATACTTTCCTTTGTGCCGATTGATTATGTTCAAAAAAATTTATTTTTCTCGTTTTTTGCTACTCAAGCTAGTGATAGTGTCTTAAAAAATTTGCAATTCATAGCTTCTGTTTATTAATTTTTTATTATGTAATTAATTAGTTATAAAATTTTCTATTAAAAGTTTTTTTTTGATTTTTATTCACTTTTAACATCTCTTTTTTTGATTAAAGGTTTTAAAGATTGTGACTGTCGGCTTATTGTATAGACAAAGTGTGACTATATAGATTAAAGTTCATCTCATTTCGCGCATCTCAAAATTCTGTTGCAAAATTTTTATGTGATGAAAACTTTTTTATTGCAAGATGATAATGAAGATGAAGATGGTGATGATGTCCTGCTAAATAGTTTTTGTCAAACATCATCGCTGTTTTTTTTGCACACAAACGTTTAAGTTATGATAATTGGGGGTTTTGATGAGTCTATGGCATGACACATGGCACCATGTTTTTTATGGTTGAGACTTTTATCCTTGGCCGCTCCTATACTGACATTTTTCGACTGTCAGAATTATCGATGAAATTATAATGGGGAATATGGTTTATGTTCAATAGACAATTCCTTCGAAATTGAAACTTGACACTAATCAGAGCCAGTTTAACCACTTTTATATTTATTTTTTATTAAAAATATTAATTAGAATTTAAAATAATTTTTTAAATAAATATTTTGGAAATTAATGGAAAAAAGAGAAAACAAGTTTAAACCAAAAATCCATGCGAATACGAAGAAGGATTCGAACCTTTGAATTTACAACAAATTATAATTATTGAAACATATTTCTGTGATAAAAAATTACAAACCACATTTTTATATTCCAAAGCAGTTTTTCTAAAAAAAATTGTCCCCATGACCAAAAATCAGGTTTTTACTGTTGTATTGTTAGATCAAACTAAGTATAGTTAAGCCCTAAACTAGGAATTCAATTTATTAAAGTATTTCAAATACTTCCTTACTTCGTAAGTATGACTGATCAGAAGCGTGTTAATTTTTTTCAAATAAAAGTTTTTAAACCCCCTTGAAAATGATCCAGAAAGCCTTAAAAAATCATATTCGAGTATGTAGCATAATAAAACTCACTATTCTGCAATTTTTTGGTCATAAACACTCAATTGACTTTATATTCAATGTAAATAAAAAGGCATGAAATAAGCAAGCAAACGAAAAAATTTCAGTTTATAGATTCCATGCTGAGTTTCATGAGTGAAAGCATTAATCTATCAAATGCCATGCATATTTCATTATCATTTTCATACCTCATTTTAATTTTATTCGCCAATAAAAATGTTTCTGTCATCTCAAAAGTGGTCAATTGGATGCTTAATATTCAATGACCCGCAAAATATAGATGAACTATGAATCAGTGACAAGCGCCTGAAATCCCATAATATCAACAATAAAAGTAGCATTTTTTGCAAATTTATTTATTAATGTCCCAGAAAAAATGAATGCACGCTGGTCGAATGCCTCAAAGTAATAAAATAGCTGTGCAAAATGGAATAAAGAAATTTTTTCGCTTTAAAAAAACAATAAAATTGTCTCGAGACATCATTTATTCAAAATAGAAATTGTAATGACTTGTGTGAGTGTGACTGGCTTTAGGTTTTATAGTTTTATACTTTATTGGGCATTTTGGCAGTTTAATGAATAATCATGAGATAATATTGCAGCTAAATATCGTAAATGTGTTATGGATTGTGCCGAGATTACCTTTTGATGAAATGTAGTTTGCAATAAATATTGATTGGATCATTCTGTAATTTGAGATGATTTGGAAAGGATTTTTAACAGAAAAGCTTTGGATTTATTGCAAAAATGCAAGGAAAAATGATATTGGTGGGTTTTTTTCAATCCTACGCACAGCCCTCAACGTTATTGCACTTCTATTTTTCATGATTCATTATAAAACATTTCTGCCTTCGCAAATTGACAGCGTTTAATAAATAAAGCTTTGAGACTTGTCGTTTAACTCGTAGGAATTTATAATTTCGCACTCTTGACTACTGAAGTATTATGATCGATTTAGTGGACTTGAACTGTATTATTTCTAGTATAAAAAGTTGATTGAGAGGGAAAATATGATGAAATAAAGTTATTGGATGCATTAAAATGCACTCAAGTCATCAAAATTGAGAATTATCTCATGAAAGCTTAGTTGATCAAGAGCAGAGTCTTTCAAGTTGGTGTTATTTTAATGTAAACTGTCCATTTGCTTGATTGCTTAGAGAACTGCACGTCAGTTTTGTTTGTTGGAAGATTGTGAACCTTTCTAAACATCTCTAAGATTATTTCAACACTTTACTTTATTTATTACCGTAAAATTAGAAAATTAACCCTAATATCTAGTTCCAGACCAATAATTCACTGAAATATTAATGAACAATAAATTAAATCATGATGCTTACCCGACAAACTTTAAGTTTCTACATAATATAATAAATTTGAGTGAAGATAAATTTCTAAAATACACTAAAGTCCTGATTTTTTAGACTATAGTTCCAGATTCCTGACATGTGTCTTAAGTTTAGTTTTTACGATCAGATTCATTTTGATGACCCACGAGCAAGTCAATTCAAATGCCGTAAAAAATTTCCAAAAAAAAAAAAAACTTTCGATGTATGAGTAAAGAATGAACTCATGATTGTCTAATCCAATATTGTGGCTTATCCAGACAATTACCATTTTTGCTTTTTGTTTGAACTTTATAGCTTTTTTAAGACTTTAAAAGCACTAAAAATCATCTCATTCTTCTAAAACGACCCATAAAAACCTCTAAATAGATATTTCAAAGATCGCTTTGCACGGATATTGAAATCTAATAATAGTAATAATAATCGGCAGCAAAAGAATCAGAGATTAATTAAATTGATCGTTAGTTCTATTGTCATCATCATTTGATGCTTATCGATGACAAGGAAAAAATGTAAATATTGGCCATTAGCAAAAATTCTTTTGACAATCATTAGCTGTTAATAATGAAATCATTTCTATACTTTATAGTTGATTTCAGTTTGGGGATCGTTCACAAATGACGTCTAATAAAAAGTTGGATTTTATTAAATTTGCAACACCTTAAATGCGATTTTACGATTTTTTATATGAGTCATCGGGGCTGAGGCTCATTCTATACTATGTGACACCTAATTGGACGTCACAAATGAATGACCCCATAGAATACTGCCGTGTTATCTCATGAAGAATTAAATTTATGGTTTTTAAAATTTTCATCTTAAATGGTTTTTTATTTTCAAAGAATTTAATTTTATTTATTGATTCTTTCATCATATTTTATATATGTGGACATGATGAAAAAAGATTTTAAGCAACGATTAAAATGCATTAATGCATAGATTGACAAAATTTTAAATTTTTCTTCATCATCACAAAAAAAATAGTAAAAACACACACGAAAAGGTCTTTAATCTTCCATTCATTCTTCTTACCCTTGAATATTTAATCATCAGTTCATTAATTGACACTTAAATGAAATATAAAATGCAGATGCTTTCAAAAGAAATGAAATCTTTGATCATGAATTTATATCATTCATTGCGATAGATAGATAGCAATCATAATCATCATAATAGTGTCTCGCGTATGAATATTCAAAATATCCACAAAAAACCCGTTTATGGACTCATTGATGGAGGAAAAAATTTCTACCACGTTTCTATATTTGTAAGACATTCACCGAAATGCAATATTTCACAAGTTGAATGTATCTCATTTCCATTTGAGATAATTTTGTTCGGTGGGTTTTCTGACGGAATTGTTGAATCATCTGTGCTTTGGCTGTTTGTCTCTTCATCCAACAAAAGCCTGAATACTTTTCCTTCTTTAAGTTTTATTGATCGTCTCCATCCATATGTCAGCAGGTTACTAAAGTCAATTTTTTGTCGGTTTGCTACTAGGTTAATCCACGCATTCAACTCTAAGACAGAAGTATTGTCATGCTGAATTAAAATCACCAAGAGGAAGCTTATAAAGTTGAGAATAAAACTTACCTGATGCTGTTGTATTTTTGTATTAATTAATTACCAGTAAAATCAATTAAAACTTGATAAAAAATCCCGAATTAAAAAATTTGCACAGCGGCGCCATCATTTCATGAAGTTGGTACAACACGGAATTGTTGTGGTGCTGACGTAAAATAACTGAAGGATAAAATCCGTGTTTTAGTGCTGATTAGTTTTGAAAAATGAGCATAATTTCGTTGCTAGCTCATTTTTGTCTTATGTTGCTATTTAATTAGTATGTATCCTTGTAACTTGTAGATTCTGGCTATTTTGGTGATATTTGTGATATAAAGCAATAGAATTTCATATTGGTAAGCACTAGGGGTGTAGCAAGAGATGTCAGATACAAATAACAAATATTTGGGAATTTGGGTTTTTAGCACTATTTGGGGTCATATAAATACATACTTGGGTTTACACCCAAATAATTTGGGTACAAGGAATTATTTTTAAAATGAGATTCAACTATATTTTGTTAAATTTTGGACAATTTGAAATCAAATTTTTAATAATTTTGACTTAACTTTCAATAAATTTAAAGAAAAAAGCTCATTAATAAAGTTTTGAACACATTTTGAGGTATTCAGCTTCAGATTTTGTTTAGTTCAATTAATTAATAAAATTGTAATTTAAGAAGAGATATTATTATTTTTAGAACATTTTGTTTTCTAAATTTAATTTAGTCATCAAACTATTTAATTAAGCCTGCAATCTTATTAGTATTTCTACTGACTTTTGCATGATTCTTGTGGAAAAATATAATTTTTTTTCATGCAATGCCTAAAAATTTATCTATAAATTGTTAAGTATTTTAATTTCTGAATCATTTATTTAAATTCTGACGCAATTCACTAAAGTGAAATAGGGTTTTTAGACAAGATTTAGACTCTATTATTGCTATATATAATATAATTTTTTTGGGGTTTTTTTCATACAAAAAACCATTTGGTATTTGTAAAAACCCAAAATCTCTAGGCGTAGCTAGAAATTTTTCAAGGGGGGATTTTCAAATTTTTTGTATGAAAAAATTTAGATCAGGAAATTTTTTAAATTTTTTTATTCCCTCAATTCCCCGCTCCCCCCTCCTGGCTACGCGTGTGGTAAGCACACTAAGGTACAAAAGAATAATTTTTCTCATACAATTTAAATTTTTGGAAGGCTTCATGATTTTAATAGTATTCACAAATGTTAATTGCGAGGGTGTCCACACCTCCTTGCTTATAAAACTTATTAAAAAATGCGCTTAAAATCATCAAACATCCACAAAGTGCCTTTAAACATTTTTCATTCATTTCATCTTGTCGGTCATTGAAATGGAGAATTGAAAGAAAATATTATGCGTGTCTTGCGACAATAAACAAAAAACATGAAAGAGAGAAAAAAATTTGTTGAAAAAAATGTAAAACAAAAATAGAAGCGAGAGATAATAAATATCAATATCAAGTTGAGTTATTTTATTTGGCGTTTCACATCTCTTGTGGCTATACATATTTTTTGATCATCTATTGTTAAGGAGATGATAATGAGGCATTAAAAGTAGATCATCGTACACATGCAATCAATATCAATGTCGCATGAATGACGAATAATTGTGATGCAGTTCCTCTCAAGGAATTTTTACGTAGGTCGTCTCATAATGTGGCGTTTGGTATTGCTGGCGATTCGCTTCACGTAAAAATTGTGGATAATTCTCTTCTCGTAGCTTCAATAAACGGTAGAGTGATGTAACAATTATTAAACAATAAACGTTGATAGCTAAATTTATTGCCAGTTATTTTAAAGAGAAAAAAAATTGGAATTAGTCAGAATTTTTGTAGACTCAAAATTTATTGTTCAACCTACCAAAAACAATGATTGTAATGATGCCATTTCTTAAGGCATCATTCTCAGTCTTCATGAAAAACCACGATCCGAGTGCTAAATACAAAATTATGTACAGAGAAGTTAGCAAAAGATATGGCAGTAAGCAGTTCTTTTTCTTCTGTAGAGTTCCTACGATTAATGATATGCATGATGCAAGATTCAGGAAATTTATTGTGGCAAATGCAGTCAGGAATATTAATCCAGCTAGATGAAAAAGAATAATTATTTAGCAATTTATCAAAAAATATTTCAATTGGCTATATCCAAGAGTGATGGACAAATTCGACAATTAGGTTTAAATCCCAGGCTTGATGAAAAGCATCTCCATCACCCCATAAGACCCATATCACACCTGTTTTATAGTAGAGAAATGCCTCTTCCGACTTTGGCGCGTATGTTGTCGTGATGTATTGATCGAGGTTATAAATCGAGACAATAGCTGTCAGGACAGCAATCTATAGAAGGAAAATCGACAAATATAAATAATAGAAAAAGAGATAAGAGATAATTTTTATAGTCACACGCTTGTAACCATTTAGAGTATTATTTTCAAACATAACCATAAATTTATTATCTTGGGTTATCGGGTCAGCGTGACGGCTGTAGAGATTAATTTAATATTCAATCATCGATAAGCAAGTCGTAAAATTTAGAGATTTAGATACGGTATCATAGGTTCCGATGTGAGAAAATGTTTTGGAATTGACAAATTTAAATGTTTTTGATGATCTTTTACATTTTTATGTCACACAAGGAATTGAAATTAATCAATTTTTAAAGGAGGATTTTCGGGTTTAAGGGAAACCTTTAGATTTAAAGTAAGTTCCTCAGTATTTTAAAAATAAATCTCAGTATTTAAAAAATAAATCTCAGTATTTAAAAAATAAATCTCAGTATTTAAAAAATAAATTTCAAGATTAAAAATTAAATCCCAAGATTAAAAATAAATCTTGGGATTTAAAAATTAAATCATTGAATTTTAATTTGAAAATTAATATTTAAAATATGAAATTGTTATCATCAAATTCTCAGCAATGAAGCATAAAAATCTAGAACTTTTGAGAAATTCCATTAAAATCTCATCTTATCATCGTCTCAAACCATCCATAACAATTCATACTCACTGTTGATAAACTTAATCCTGCAAATAAAAAATTCAAGATTTAATAAATTGCATTTCATGTTGTAGATCTTCGAGGGGCACAAGATCCCCTAATTCTCACCTATATATGCAACAACTATAACACAACGAGAGAGCATTATTTATAAATTGAGAGATAGTCACTCGAATTCTCAATTTTGATGTTTGTTTCGCATTAAATTTTTTGCACTTGATTTTCCAGAAATTTATTATTCACCAGATGCTTAAATTTTTGGAAATTTTAAGTAAATTTTCAAGTCACGACACTCACAAAGCACAAGCTATCAACTTATCACATTATTTAATAATAAAAACTTAAAGAAATTTTACAAAATAAAGAAACTTAGAAACAAAATAAAAACTGCAGCGAACGAGAACAAATGTGTAGGTTGAAAGAGCGATCAACTTGTACTGCGTACAGATGTTTGGAAGTAAAAGAAACTCGAGGAAAGAGAAAGAGAGAAGGAATCTTTTTTGTGTAGTCACTTCTGATGTTATGTCTCAATGTGATGTTGTTCAATGCTGGACGTTATCATCGGTATGAGGAAGCTTCTAATTACGGAATTTGTTTACTCATCCCACAGAATATATAAATCGAGATAAGTCTTGTCTTTCAACCGTTTCCATTCCAAAATGTGTGAAAGAAATGAACGAAAAAAACTGGAATTGGATTATAAACAGTTTGAAGAAAGTGAAAAGATAAAACAAAAGACAAGCTGTAAAGTCATGTGTTTGAAGCGCATTTTTCAATTTTTTAGCAAGTCTTTTTGGTACCGGGGACAACTCTTTTAAATTTCTGGTTCCAGAAAATTGCAATTGTGATTGTGGTCTTTGTTACTATGCCACTATATTTAAGAATACTAAAAAAATCAAATTGGACTAACTGACAAATTTCAAGCATGAATTGACTCATCATATGTAAATAACCTTAAACCAGAAAAGTGAGAGCAGCATGAATTGCTTCTCAATATAATAAAAATATTTTATTTATTTTGACGCAGCGTTGTTTTGATTTTCGGAACAAACGCGGCATGGATGAATGAGAGCTATTCGCTCTTTACTCACTCACCATGTGAGTCGCGTGCTTATATGATTCACTTTGAAAATTAATACTTACAGTAAAGGTAAAGTGCTGCCAAATATCCGTTACTTGAATACACAATTCAATATGCTCACTTACTAGTTTTTTGATCTTTTGTTATTGCTATTGTCTGCTGCTTAAGTGTTTGCACAATTTACTTATTAAAATATCAATTTAAATTTTTATTTACTTATCGTGTCTCATTCCATCGTATTTTATGTAAAAGATAATAAATACTGATTTTATGGATGGGATCTTCACTTAAGGGGTCAAATATTATTCAAATGTGAGCAATGAGATGTCTTTTTCTTATCGGGTTTCACTTGATGCCCAAGACATTTTATTTTTTATTTCTGAGATTGTTTTGTTTTTAAATGTGCATATTAATGACATTGCATGTTTGTAGATAAGCACGCGGTATTGAGATTAAAATAGTAGAAATGTAATGCACACCATTATCTTAGTTGATTCTGATCGTTCGGTATTTTATCAAGAATTAGTCAATATATTCATAAAAATATTTTTAGAAAACTTTTGTTGAAATTCTTCAATTTTTCGACACATTTTTACAATTTCTTTAATAGTGGACTGTATTTCAAATGACAATTACAATAACAATATCTTAAGAGAATGATATCTCAATAATTAACAATTTCAACAATTTTTCAATAATAACTTCAAAGAATCTCAATGATTACTTTGATCATAAATAAATCTTTAAAATTCAATTTATAAATAATTTTAAAATTCCAAAAATGTTTTTCAGATTCCAGTTTAAAAATTGTTTTAAAATTTAAATCCTATTATGAGAAAAATAGACAAAATAGTCTGTAAATCTGCTATGAACTCTACCGCTTAAAAATCTTTAATTAACAATTCAAATCAGAGGGGACAACGCAAAATATAACGATCAAATTTTTTTAACTGAGATGCAATTATTCAAGTACTCCAATTTGTTTTGTAAAAAAATTGTTGGAAAATGAAAAATATGCACAATTTTTGACTAATGCCTTTTCCGTTTAAAAAAATTAATTTAAAATAATCAGAAATGTGAATTATTTCATTAATTCATTCAAAAATTTAAATTTGACTAGATAAATTTCAAGAAAATTGAAAAATTTTAGTTTTCACTTGGAGTAAAATTTTCATCTCACTTAACATGTTTCAAAAATTTTATCGTTACATTTTGTGTTGGCCCCCCTCTGATTAAAATATAAAAAAATCTGAAGGATTCAAATATAATTATTTAAAGTATTCATTTAAAAAAATTAATCATTCTTATTTAAGTTTATTCGTTTAAATCATGATTGAAAAAAAACTCATTCCTATTTAAAACAATATTTTCAACTTAATATTTGTTAGGATTCGAACCAGGATTTATAATTTGGTATCATAATTTTGTCAATTATTTTAACAATTAAAATATTTTTCTATAATTTTTAGAATTTTATAGCAGAATATAAATATCATATAATTCCTGTAAATGGCATACATATTAGACGTTCTGGTTTAAAATTGATATACAGACCTTCTTACTAATAATGATTTTAAATGATAACTTAAAAAACAAAAGTTACTAAATAATAATCCATTTAGAAAAACTTTAACAAAATAAAATTAATTGTTTATATTTTTCTCAAGTGGCTACTTTTCGTTTCTAAGTAATCAACAACATAGCATTCGATCGGGCACATTAAATTACTTTTTTGTGCAGCAACTTCAAAACCAATTTGTTAATTGTGGTGTTAACTGATGTTAAAAGAAATTAACACAAAACTTTTTATAGCATGTTAAAGATTTTATTCCTGTCACATTATTGTTAAAATATTTTTCCTAAATGCACAAAAAACATATTTAGTCTCTAATAAACACATATTTAAAGTCAGGGTTTTAATCACCATAATATTTGTTCTGTTAATCATTTACACAAGCTGTAAAATGTCGGCACTTCCAAAGCGTCTCAAATAAATTTTTACAGCAATCAAAGCATGCACATTAGTGTGAGATTGAGCTGTTTGAGATGGGTAATAAAGAAGCCATATCATCAAAAATCACTAATTTATTTATTATTAAATAGTGTGTATGCTTGTCTTAACTCTCAATAGACATAATAATAATTTACATGCAAACATTTTAATAGCAACAACACATGCCTAATGAATTTGTAATCTAAATTAATGAATGAATATGACATGTTATTTTCTTTTCATGTGCTGTGTACAATACATTGACTCGCGGCAATTAGCTTTAATTTATTTGTTTGTTAAACACTGAATTAATTTCAATTGAACAAAATCTATTTCACATATTATGAGTACACAGAAGATAACACACATAATCTTTAGGTCATGACAAATAGGAAATGTGTCTTGTTGCAAACATCATGAATGAGATTAAATGATGTAAAGAAATTCTACAGCAGGAAGGAATTTGGATGCGCATTTTTGTAGAGTAATTTGGGGTATTATGTAGAGCGGTAACAATGAAATGGAATTTAGGATGTTATTGAACGAGATTTATTGAAACTAAACTTTATGATTGATGAATTTGTCATTTGAGTTGTAATTGAGTTATGCCTGGAGATAACTAGCAAGACCAACATTTATGGAAGGAGAAGGTAATAATCAGTAATATCCTGCCCTTGTCAGGATTCATTAATTCCTAACCAACATTACGGGATTAAAATAATTAAAAATTTTCAAAACTGATTGATTGGTTCCCCATCCCTACGTATACTAAAATAAATCAGTCTAACTATTTTCCCTATCTTTTAAGCTAGTCAGGCGCGTAGCCAGGGGGGATTGGAGGACAAATACCTCCCCCTTGCCAAAAAAATTCTTTAATTCGGTAGCGTTTTTGAGGGAATTCAAAAAAATTTCAGGTTTAAATTTTTTCATACAAAAAGTTTAAAAATCCTCTACTCCAAAAATTTCTGGCTACGCCCATGTAGCTAGAATTTAGTCTAATTGTCTAATAGCTTAAAATATCTCTCTAAAATTGTTTTAAAAAATTTCCTTTCACCAAAACTTTTACACTTAGGGCCGTTTTCACTAAAGTGGATTATCCTAATCCGATTTTTGGGATTATCCTGGGATTGTAGAATCCGGATTCAATCCAGATTATGATAATCCACGATTATCGTTTTCACTAAAAAGATCGGATTAAGATTGGATCGGATTCTACAATCCTGGGATTATCCAAAGATTATATGAATTTTTTCAATTTTTTCAAAATTTTCGGATGATCCGAGGATTATCTTGAGATAATCCCTTTTTATTTTGAAAGAATTTTAAAATATATAATGCAATCAACGAATTTTGACTTATTATTGCTTGGAACCTACACCATATATAAATTTTAAAGGAGTATAAACTTACAAAAACTACTAAAACTTCTTAAAATGTTACATAAAACTTTGTTTGAACTTGTAAACTTTGCAAGACTCCTTTACTTGACTTAGCTAAGTTATTAGGCAAGTTCTTTAATTAGGTCTTTCAGAGAACGTTGACAAAAAAATATTTTTTGAATAAAAAAAGTCTACCTCTGTATTAACTTAACATATTTTATGCAAAAAACTGCAGTGTCTGTGAAGTTGGGCAGAGACATATCGAGTTGAGAGTTGAAAACCATTTCAGAATTTCGACATATTTTCGACATTTTCGACAAATTTTTCCTGATTTTCGCCACCCTCAGGATTTCGAGATATGACACCTTGAAATTTAGGCCTATTCTCTGCCCAACTTCACATTTCAAGTACACCTATATGTGGTGGATTATTTAAAAAAGTAACAGTGCCTGATTTTCGACACTTTGGTAGAACTTTTCGACACCACTTTAGTTTTTCCCAAAAACTCTCTGATAATGCCCTGGTTCAAAAGACCCTATTAGCGGTTTTTGAAAAAAAATCTTTGAAAAATTCTTAAAATTCACTATGATTCCCAAAAATTTTGAAACTTTTTTTATTTTGTAGGTATTATTAGTAGCTATTTTTTGAATACAAAAAATTTCAAATTATGGAAGTTTTATTGGCCATAAACTCGAAAAAATGCGATATTTTGGACATTTTGATGCACTGTGCCTACCTATGGACATAATAAAATTTTCGAACTTCTAATTATTGTAGCTCTTATTTAGATCTACAAAACATTCATACATTGTTTTGAATAAAAATATGATCTAAGGGGTCAAAAATGAAATTGAAACAAAAAAAAATCAATTTTATGAAATTTTTGGGGTACCTGAATTTACACTTCATTAATCGGCTTCTATCACCTCAGAATAACTTTAAATCTTATTTCTTTTACTATTTTCATAAATTATAATATAAAAGCTTTAAAATTATGTATAATATACCATACTTTCGTAGCTTTCGAGAAAGTTATGGCCAAAAAGATTGAGGTGTACTCCGAGATCGCGACTAAATACAGTACCTCAATCTTTTTGGCCATAACTTTCTCGAAAGCTACGAAAGTATGGTATATTATACATAATTTTAAAGCTTTTATATTATAATTTATGAAAATAGTAAAAGAAATAAGATTTAAAGTTATTCTGAGGTGATAGAAGCCGATTAATGAAGTGTAAATTCAGGTACCCCAAAAATTTCATAAAATTGATTTTTTTTTGTTTCAATTTCATTTTTGACCCCTTAGATCATATTTTTATTCAAAACAATGTATGAATGTTTTGTAGATCTAAATAAGAGCTACAATAATTAGAAGTTCGAAAATTTTATTATGTCCATAGGTAGGCACAGTGCATCAAAATGTCCAAAATATCGCATTTTTTCGAGTTTATGGCCAATAAAACTTCCATAATTTGAAATTTTTTGTATTCAAAAAATAGCTACTAATAATACCTACAAAATAAAAAAAGTTTCAAAATTTTTGGGAATCATAGTGAATTTTAAGAATTTTTCAAAGATTTTTTTTCAAAAACCGCTAATAGGGTCTTTTGAACCAGGGCATTATCAGAGAGTTTTTGGGAAAAACTAAAGTGGTGTCGAAAAGTTCTACCAAAGTGTCGAAAATCAGGCACTGTTACTTTTTTAAATAATCCACCACATATAGGTGTACTTGAAATGTGAAGTTGGGCAGAAAATAGGCCTAAATTTCAAGGTGTCATATCTCGAAATCCTGAGGGTGGCGAAAATCAGGAAAAATTTGTCGAAAATGTCAAAAATATGTCGAAATTCTGAAATGGTTTTCAACTCTCAACTCGATATGTCTCTGCCCAACTTCACAGACACAAAACTGCATTAAATAATTAAATTTGAGAAATAGTTTAGAAGCAGAAGAACAGACGGTCTACCGATGCCAATAAAGACATCAGTAACATTTAAGGATTATTCTACAATTCAGGATTATTTTTAAGATAAGCTATTTAAACCTCTCAAAAAATAATTAAAATTATTTATAAATAAAAAAAATTATCATATTTACATTATTTTTGATTTTAACAAGCTAGTAACAATTATTGTGCACATGTCTTTATAAAAATCTTCTAATTATTCACAAAAAGTATCCTAAATTTATCCAAAAAGATATTTTTACTGTCTATTTTTCATAAAATAACCTTAGAAATGAAGCTTAAACAAACTACTCTTAACTAAATTTCATTTGGAATCTAAAGACATTTAAAAAAGTTTTAATATTTCAAAAATAAAATTTTATAATCCTAGGATTATCCTGAGATTATCCTAAAAAATCGAGATTATCCGATTTCAAACTTGGGGGGTAGCAGGATTGACATTTTCGATAATCCGATCCGATTATAATCCAGGATTATCCTAAATCGATTTTAGTGAAAACCATTATCCGAAGATTATCCTAGGATAATCCCAAAATTTGGGGTGGATGATCCGAAAAAGGGGATTATCCACTTTAGTGAAAACGGCCCTTAGGGATTAATTGTGAAAAATTACCGAAAAATCCCATAAAAATCCCTAAATAATTCTAGCACTTCCTAACATGATATCTCAAAAAGTCCAAGGAATTTCTCAAGAGACCTCAGAAGACTTAAAAAAGTTTTTGATTTTTAACCTTTTTTCGAGTTTAACGTTCAAAATATTTGACTAAATTTGAATTTTTACAAAATTATTTTTTAAACATACTAGAATTCAGCACAACTGGTTTACACGATGGCATTATAATTTATAAAATGATGCAATATCTGCTTAAAAGTAAGAAAACAATGAGAATGCTATTGAGAAAAGCAAGTATTGTCTTATAGGTTATCTAAAAAGGAAAAGAATCTTATCTAAGGACTGGCACAGCGTGAACCCATTACTACAGACAAACTGGCATCAACCATTCAAATGTTCTAGAAATTTTTCACGCTTAAAAGATGCATAAATTTTAACTAGAAAGAATCCTATTCAAGTTTTATTTTCTCTCTTTTATTTCAAGTAGAAAATAATTTTCTTAGAAAACGTGTTCAGAAATTTTACAGCAATAGAATAGCAGTAAACAATTTATGAGAGTAAATTAGGAGTATAATTTGTTATGAATCGATGCATTTTAAAAAAATTCACAAAAAATTTTTTTGTATCCAATTCTACTTTTGAGAATAAAAAGTTTTGGGAATAGAATAAAAAAAAATCTTTTGTGACAATTTTCCTTTCAAATTGAAGTCAATAGAGAAACAATTTCAAAAGGACTTGAAGGCAATTTTTATGACAAAAAAGTCCTTTTGCTTTGCAATTATCACAAATGAATGGAAATTCGTCGAGATTCATATTGAGTTTTTATTGAGTAGTTTTTGTTCAGCATCTAGTTTGTCAATAGCTTCAAATTGGCTTTCATTATTCACCGATATCTGACACACCAAAAAAAGGCACTCATTGTTCTGGTCCATTCATGTGAAAAGGCAGCAAAAATTTTTATCTCTATAACAATATTTTTATTTTCGTTTAATTTCTTTAGAAATTGCTTAAAATTGCCAGACACTCTGGCACTAAGAAGTATATGCATCCATTGTTATTCTCATCTCTTCAAATGCCTTCTTCGTCTTCTTCGCTCGAAAAGTGACTTTTATTTTATTTATTTTCCTTTCATCTATTCAATTTAGAAGAGATACTCCATAAAGTATTTCTAATTGTTGCAAATTATAGTTTCTTAAAATACCATATATCATTCGCACTTTTGAAAAGAAAAACCTTAAAAAATCAATTGAATTTCTGGAAATAAAAAATTGATCGTATTTTTTTACTACTTTAATATCTTTTTAGGTTCTATTTATTTGCAGTTATTACACAAAAATGGAAGGAATGAATGCAGTTAAGTGACTATTTTGGAAGAAAAATAAACCTTGTTTTGATAGAGTGAAGCATCCATTTATTTATTTAACTTGTTCTTAAGTAAATGTTATCAAAATTTTGAACAGATCCTCAATCTTATTAAGGATATGATCAAATATTAAACCAGTAATGAAAATAATAAATGGAGAACTATGACCAAAATGAAAACTGAAACATCAAGACCAGATAGTTTTTGATAAGGACTAATAAACTTAAACTTAACATAACTTAATTTTTAGGTTAATTTCGATAATAAATCCTATAATAAACAATGAAACATTAAAAAATAAAAAATTCTTAAAAACTTCAAGAAGTCGTTCGCAATTTACGTCACGCTCTAGGAGGATATTCTAAAATACACAAAAAATCTCATTGGATTTTTAAATATTTTATAATCTAATAAGAAAGTTTAATTTTTTAAAACGAAAACATGTATGTCCATAAATGTCTATTTTATTTTGTAAGTTAATAAGTAATAAATAAATAATAACTATGAAATTAAGAATTATTTTGGATATAATCCAAAAAATTCGAAAAGCTATTCATTATAATTTTATGTATTACACCGATATTCCTGATAATAATTGAAAAACTTTTTAATAAAAAATTGGAAAAAATATTAAGAAAATATTGAAAAACTTTTTAGTAAAAAATTGAATTTTTTTGTCATTTAGTTTTGGTTTTCGCTTACAATTTTCCGACGTAATCTTCGATGAAGGGTACTTTTACTTCTGTATGTTTGATCTGCTCATATCATATTTTGTTGAAAACGATTCTCAGGAATTTGAAGTTTTTGAAGATGAGTTTTTGCCATGCTTTCGAAGGCCAGAAGCAAAAAATTGAAAAACTTTTTAATTTTTAAAAACTGATCGGAAAATAATACAAATTTAATTTTAAATTTTCAAAAATCAGAAAAAAAATTTCTTACTTATTTAAAAAACTATATAGTTTAAACTTAACAGAAACAGATCTTTTACAATAATGGATCATAATTTAAAAAATTAAATCACATTTTGTTTTCCTGTTTGCTGTTCATTTCACTAGAAATCATCTAGCAGTTCTGAATCAAGAAACAAAAGCAAAATAGAATCAATTCAAAAAAATCAAAACATTTCGAATAGTGTGCAATCAAGCGTGTTTAACAAGTAGCTATAATATCCAAATAACAACATTCAGGCTCAAGATAATCTATCGATTGCACGATCATACTTATGAGCATTAAAGTATTTATTTATTGCGAATTTTTGAAGAGGAAAATTTAACTCTTGGCAATTTCTTTTACAATAACAGCAAGGAATAACAACAGAACCCTTTCTTTTCAGTTATAATAACAACAAAAAAGACTTGTAAAATCCTTGTCATGAACTGTAATTTTATATCAAAAGAATAAGAATGAAAATTGAGCAAATGAAGCCTTAAATTTATCTGAAAGTGTAATAAACAAAAGAAAGAATGAAATTCAATGGCAATGGGGTAAGAACTGGTAAAGAAGACGAAAAACGAAGTGCAACAGAGATTGAAATTTGAACACGTGTGTGGATATTAAATATATTGAATAACGAACGAATATTTTGTTGCTTCACTTTTCAGGTAGAAAAAAATGAATCGTATTTGAAAGAGGACAGTCAACCTTAAAATTCTTATATTTATCTTTCATGCACTCAGAAGTTCTTTATAGTTACTTAAATTTATGTTTTATTTTCTTAATTTTTCTCTTCTTTTACAGAAATTTTGTGTTTACGCTTGAAAGGCTTCAATGGTGTTATCAGACTCATCAAATCTGCCCAATGGGAGATTTTTCGTTCTTCGTTCCATCAAGGAACATAAAAACTAAAATTAATAATGACAAAAGAAGAAGATTAATCAATTCTTCAATCGTCTATAGCTTAACAGCAAATAATTATAGGTTTTAAGAAAGGAACATAATTTTTTTTATTTATCGAGAAAAAGGTCCTTTTGATTTTTTATAAAAGATTTCGCAATTTAATGTTTTATTTATGAGGCCAATTTCTACTTCTTTTCATGGCGATGAAAATGACCAAAAAAAGATCTTTTGTGAAGCATTTTTTGTGTGAAGGAATTAAGTGAAATTTTGCAACATGAACATGCATGATTGAGTCCTAAAAAACTGCAATAAGAAAATCTTGTTACGACGTGTTATGCTTTGTATGGTCATGCAATAACATGGACTTTAAGGAGACACAGAATTGGATCAATAGATCAGGTCAAATAATGCTGACAATATTCTGATGGAAATTATATAAAACATTAATAACGACACCTACACAATGCCATCAATTTAACCCTATTATCGCTTATTGAATGAAACCGTAAATTAAACTCCCTTAAATCCTTTATCGCTGAACCATGCACGACGCTCAAAATATTATTTTTTATTTTTATTTTAAGAGAAAAACTTCAATTCATTAATTAATAGGAATGTGATACATGCTTGCTTGCCTATCCTATTCATTCCACTTTAAAGATCATCATCATCATAAAAAAGGCTAAATCACTCACTTAAACTCAATCCCTCGCCTTCAATATGTTGGATGTTGTTAAAAATTATTTTACTTTCCCACAGTTTCTAAAGAACATCATAACAAAAAAAAAGTATTCAGTTTCTTTATTTTTTTATATTTTTTTGGGATAAGATATTGTGCATAACAAAATATATAACAGTGCCCGCAAAAGACACATCTGCACCTGCCTGCCAAAATCGTGTTCTGATTCGTCCGTAACTTGAATGGGATTTTTTTATACTTTTATTCCTTCTCCCACTCACACATCGATGAGAGGAATGATGCATGAATATGTGAAGTGTGTCCTAACAGCACCCGAAACAAATAAGAAATCGACAGAGAGCACGCATGAATTTTTTGTATAAAAGAAGCCTGTATGCAGTGAGAATGCATTAGAATCATTCGAGTTTTCGAAGAGTAAACTTCTAAAAAAATTAAATTTGAAGAACAAAAAATTATTTTTGTGTGATTTAAAAAATATTTGTGATATTTTTGGAAAGTAAAAAAAAGTTTAAAATACTAAAAATGGAATCAATCAACAACACAAACAACATCAACATCGAAATCGCATTGAAGAAAAGCGAAAAGAAGCAAAAAATCATGAAAATCTTGAAAATTGCTTTGAAAAAATTATCTCAAAAAATCAGCAAGAAGATCCACATTGAGGAGGAACAAATTCGTTCAGAAGAAGCTGACAATGACTTCAATGAAATGTTGGAACGTCGCATGGAATCAGAAGAAAATTTAATCAATGAACAAATCGTCGGAAAACAAGAAGCTGAAACAATTGGTTACTGCTTTGTCGAAAATGAACACGGCAAATTTTACTGGTCATCAGACATCAACAGATTTGTGGCAGTCGATAATGATTTAATTGCCTCACATTTCTGCACATCAGAACGTCAACAACCACAAGTTCAGTGCTATTAAAATTTGAATCATAGCACAGCAACTCAACCAGTGATATTTAAATGTGAAACTCATTGTGATAAAAAATTATTGGAACCAATTGTGATCTTCTTGAAAGCTTTAAACAATTAGTTAATAAGATTAGATTTAAAATGTCTTCCACTTAGAATTAATTAGAATTAAATGTCTTCCAACTTAAACATAAGAAAAATACATAAGAATTTGTTACAAAAAAAATTATTTTGTCTTTTTTACTTTTTTATAAAAATTTTCAGACTTATTAAATATTTTCAGCCTTTTCAGCTTCAAAAAAGGTTCTTCAAACCATAACAGCAAAAAAATAAAATCATAAAATTTACAGCAAAAAAAACATCATCATCAAGTGTAAATCCACGGTAGCAAAAATCCAAATTGAATTAATTTGAGGCTTTGTTTGAAGCACGCTCATCAGATTTATCGTTTATGGCCTTCTTCGCCGCTTTTGCTGCATGCGCTTTAGCACACGATAATTTTTTTTCTTCTGTCTTCCTTTTGCCTCTTCTTTACTGGCTTCTCTCGCTTTTAATTCAACTTTTTTATTTCTCTCTTTTTTTTCATTCGTTGTTATTTTGCGCGCGCGAGCTGAATTAAAGAATGAGAAAAGTATTTTTAACCTTCTTGTATTTAACATTCGGTAGCCAATTACAATGATGATACTCGACGATAACATCGCAAAAATTATTTAAATAACATTTTTAATGTTACTATAATACAGTAACCAAGTGCTAGTAGCACATTGTGGATGGGAATGAAACGATATCTTCATGCTCACGCTGTGTTTTCTGTCATTTTGCAGATTTGAAGTTTCTGATAAAAAAAAATGTTTAAAAAGTTTCTGGAGAGGTGAAATGACTTTGTAAAAATATACTTGACACGTTGGATTGTCATGGGAATTAATTGGCTTTTTAAAAAGAGATTTTTCGGTTTTTTATCTGATTTTCATCTTTAATGTTTCTTATGCTGCATAATTGATTCATGGGATAATAAAAAGACGTAAGTCTTACATGTAGGAATTTTGTCACATACTTACTTATAAGTATACAAATTAATTGTGATTTGTGGTATTTTTTGATGCCGTCTGAAGCTAATTATTTCGCTGGTTACCGTCCGTGAATTTCCAGTTCCGCATATCATGTATTTTTCATTATATTTTATTACATGCAATTTTAACATGAAATTATCAAAAAACAGCAACAGAGCACCTAACTCAAAACAAAAATATCCTTTTTTCAATTTTATGGAAACTTTTAGTGCTAAAATCCATATTTCTCGTCTTTTGGACCAAAATTTTAAATACCCAAAAGACACAAAGTAGAAAAGGAAAAAAATATGAAATTCGTAGAGCCTTATTGTCGCTCAAAATTTCAATTATATTTTTCGCCATCTAAACCTCGTTGCCCCATTCAAATGCACCACTTTTCCTGCCCTTTTAACATCACTGACATCAACATTTAAATACACAAAAATAATTAATCCAAATTTTTACGAACATACCACATGCATTCAATTTATCATAACTGTGAGCATTCAATCTACCCACAAAACACTCTCAACAAGTCAATGTAAAACTATCTCCAATCAACAAGTAGCAGTGAGCAAAAAATGCAAAGTGAACTATTGTTATTTCCTCTCTACATCCCATAAAATTACTTCCATTTTTTACATTGCTTCTCAATTTCCAATACAATTTGTATATTTGAAAATAAAGTGAGGGGTCGATATTATAAATGAAGGAACATTAATGTCTCACATAGGTGGTTCACATGTAATGTTAATTTAAAGAATTGTAAATAACGAGGGGAGAATTGAATGAAAATAAAATGAACTCAACCTGAAATATGGAAACAAATAAATAATTCGTTTTAAAGTTGAGTGCATGTGAAAAGTGAGAATCGGAAGTAAAGAGACAACTTGTTGCATAATTTAGTATAAACATTGGGTCATAATTTGTATACAGGTATGTTTATGGGTATGAAAGGATTTTTATGTTTTTTAAACGTTGTTGATAGCCTAGGGTATAGGCAACAAATGCAATAAATGAGTTATGGGAAGTGATTTTGGTTTTTTTATTTTTTATTTTTTTTTTAAATTAAGCGGCCGATTTCACTAAAGTGGATAATCCTCATTTTCGGATTATCTATTTCTTCGATGTGAGGAAAATCCAAATAATTTATATCTGACGTAGAATTACGTGATTAGAGATAATCCGATGAGATTGAGAAAAAATTTTTATCTTGTATAGTGAATATAGCGAAAAAATAGTTTTAGCAAGGAGATTATCCGAAGATTATCCTGGGATTATCCTGCATTTTTATCCGAAATGTTAAAACTGAGAGGTACCAAGATTGAAATTATGGATTATCTACAGGATAATCCCAGGATTATCTTCGGATAATCTCCTTGCTAAAACTATTTTTTCGCTATATTCACTATACAAGATAAAAATTTTTTCTCAATCTCATCGGATTATCTCTAATCACGTAATTCTACGTCAGATATAAATTATTTGGATTTTCCTCACATCGAAGAAATAGATAATCCGAAAATGAGGATTATCCACTTTAGTGAAATCGGCCGAAGGAGTTTGACTAATTTAAGGAGAAAATTCAGTATGATAATAGTCAATAAATCTGAGCTATGCTGATCTAATATAGCTTTTATTGAAAATTTATAAGTTTATTTTAATTTTTCAAATAAAACTCATTATTAACTAGACCATAATGATTTAAATGATATAAAAATCTAGTCCTAAATAAATATTAACAGTTTTGTATTATTTTCAAAAATAAATCCGATAGAAAATTTAAAAAGAGGATGGATATTATTCCAGTTGATTTTGAAGCTAATGATGTATATGCTTTATTTATTTAAAATTTACCAATTCAGATCCAAAATTCTGAAAATTCAATTTAAAATAATTTTCTTCAAATTTCGATTTCAATTGATGCTTCTGAAAACTAAATCCAATATTATGAAATTCCAAAAAACAAATAATTTATTTTTTCAAAAAACTTCAAATTCTTTATTTTTAAATTGGACACACAAAAAAAATAATAAAAATGAAATTAAAATTACACACACGAAAAAATTGTCATTTTTAATAAATTACAAATGTAAAATGCTTACAATCTAATCCACACAATATTTCCTGCACAACAAAAATCATGCAGGACAATATTCCTTAAGCATCTAATGAAAACACATAAATTGTTTGAAGAGATCATTGTGAAATACAGTTTTTTTCAAATCTTACAAATGTAGTGAAAAATGTCTTAATTTTCTAACAAAATTCCTTAAGTGCTAACAAACAAATCTCGTATAATCTATGAATCCTTGAGGCACACACAGTTTTTTTAGAAGAAAAAAATTGTTATTTAGGCACACAAAATTGTGAAACTTATGAACTATTTTATGGAAGCCAAAGGGATTTTGTGTTATAATTCTCTGATTCTTTTGTCAATATTTGTAAATGTTTTTTTTTTGCTTTTTTCGAGTTTTTAAGAAATCCAAAAAGTAGAAAGATTTATGCGCATCGATATTTCTTATTCATCTATATCACAGTCAATAACTATCCTAAAATTAATTCTATATCACAGAATTAAATGTCCTTATAAACTAAAAAATTTAAATCATAATGAGTATTATTCTCATATCTTACGCAACTAAAATGATTGACACTAATCGGCCTATTTAAATTTCCATTTTCATATGATTCATCATGCATAACCAATTCTTGTCATCATTCAACTTTACGGTCACAATAAAATTGAATGTGAGAGAATTAAGTCATTTTTGTCGATGAATGGAATAAGAAAAATTTTGAAATTTTTTAACTAATTCTAAGGAGATGATTCTGTATGATCACAGAATATTTTGTGAGCCTGTCTAATGCACTGAAGCATTCCAGACAGATATAAAAAAGCTCTCTCTGTATTAAGAACAAAAATTATCACAAAATATTGCACGTAACTGTGAAAAATCTTCAGAATTGTGTTGAGAATGAGCATGGAAGACATAACGGAAGAGAATAATTGTTGCTCATTTCCAAACATTCTGACTTAAATTTCACATTATATAAAAATATTATTTATTGCACACGTAAAAAAATATTGCAAGCATATAAAATTTATGCATAATAAAATTAACGAAATTAGTAGCAACGATAATACTCTGATATTCAAATAAAATTTTCATCATCTGCTTACATTAAAAAGGTCATTGCGTTATATCCATCTAATCATAATCTACTGAATTTAACATTGAATTTAATCAATGATTCCTATTACGATTTATCTCTACTCGAGTGATGCTCAAACAATGCTCTACGGCACACTAGTGTATCGTTAGACAACAACATTTGACCATCACTGTTCTATTCTATTATTGATGTTAATAATCATAACGCAATAACCTTAAAGACCCAGGAGCTACTAATATCACATTGGGTCATATCACAAGTCATTTTATTATCGCTTAAAGTCGATCCCAAATGAATCCATAATTAGGTAAAACTTTATGCAACAGCAATAAAGAATGGATTTTTGGGATCTCTATCTTTTTAATTTGTTATCTTAATTACTAATTAAAGCTCATTTGCGGCATAACGATCGCACGTCTTTCACTTGCATTTCTTATAAACTCGAAAAAAAGGCACAAAAAAAAATTTGGAGATTAAAGCTTATTTATGAGAGATTTAATTAAGTTAATGAATTAATTTGTCAGGTTTGATTTCAATTAAAGCTGATTTTACCTTAGGTGTGATTAAATTTGTAATATTTATAAGTGTTGATGCCCAGTAACTTAATGAGAGACATAGCTGTGAATTAATTAGCTGTTGCTGTATTTACAGCAGCTTTATCTTCATTTTAGGTTACTGTGACATCGATTCTTAATTACTAAATTAAAGCATGCATGGTTGGGATATCTCAATGGATATCCTCAATTTATGGTAATTTTGTTTTTTCTTAATCCTAACTTACACTAAAAATCCTTCTTCGTCCAAATACTGTCCCTTAAAATACATGTTATCCAATGATGATTGATCAATTTGAGCTAACATAAACTTGTATCCTTTGCGTCTTAAGCTCTCGTTCAATTGCTGTACATACAATGCATTATCATTATTATGATAACTTTTTGTATTCTGCTGCTGGCTCTCATTAAGATAGTAATTGTAGTTAATTGATGTTTTATCGATCACGTATGGCGAATTAACTGGCAATCTTGACGATGTTGTCATTAATGTCGGAACCGTTGCATTCAAATTAACACCATGATATAAAGAGCGATCGTCAGAAAATGACTTGTAAGCTGATTTTTCACTTGATGTTTGTTGATGAGGGAATTTAGCAGTCGTAAAACCATAAATTTCATCATTATGGTTAACATTCGCTTCCTCTCGCTTCACTGATGGATGAATGCGATTGTTGAGTAATTGCTGATTGACACTTTTTAACTTTCGTAACTTCTTCTTGTTCTTCTTAATGATTTTCGTGTCGGCAATCAATTGCTCGAATTTGTGCCAATAACGATTCAAATTGATTTTTGCTGAATCAACGAATATTCTGGATGATAATTTTGGTTTCATTGGCTATAGATAGACGGAATTGAGAAAACTTTGATTAGATTTTTTGAACCCAAAACTAGTTTTTTTTGCAGAATTATCAATAAAATTCTTGAGGCATCAAGATAAATTCAAGGACGTTGACACTTACCTCATCGAAAATAAATGAAGAATTATTCAATTCCATAATGGATTCCTCTAGTTTCAACTGCATGTTTAGTTTGTTTACACACAAAAATTATCACAAATCACAAAATGTTTTTTTACGAAATATTTTCTTTTTCTCACTGCACTTCTTCACTAACTTGCTGTCATGAGAGTAAATGTTTGAATGATATTAAGGAGTAAAGTTCTATGTGTTTATATACAAAACGACTCCTACTCACAGAACAGACTTTTCGTTCTCAATTTTTCTTCCTTTCCTCTTCCCTCTCTCCATTCGTAGCGCGCTCGATGCACACGAGCATTTTGATGTAACACGTGTTATACTTACTTGCATTGCTCCTCTGACGCTCTGTTTTCTTACGTTAGGTAAAAAAGTTCTTGCATGTACGGGCGGATTGAAATGAGAGAGGAAAAAGGAATTGAGAAAGAAAAATTTGATGAGCGCATGCATAAAGCGAGCGGAGAACGTGGACATTTGAAACTTTTTTTTTTTGTCTTCAGCTTCTTTTTTTATGTTGATTGTTTTGACTTGACTTCTGACTGCGATGATAATTTTTTATTCTTTTTAAGCATGCTTGTGGCTTAAGATTTATAATCCTTCCTAAATGGACTTGTTTATGATTTTGGTTTTGAGCTGAAAAATCTGATTTATTTAGTTTGTGGAATTTTTAAGTATATCCGATAAGCATAACGGCTTATTTTTGTTGTTCTTGGAAATAAATCAGAACATTTCCTGAGTATTATCGGGTTTAAGGTAAAGTAAATTGTGAAAAATGATTTACTATGATTTTCCCGCTTAATATACCAATTAAAGTTCCAAGATGGGTTTGATGGAATTTATTAATTCAGAATTCTAGTTCTAAATCTATCCTTTAACTAAAATGAATAAAATCCATTCACAATTTATCAATAAACAGCACACATCTCATGTTAGTGCTGCCAACTAACTCATAAAATTTCATTTCAACCCATTTAATTATACATTGTAGCACCATACAATTCAGACTCATTAATTAACTCATCCAATTACATATTTGCTATATAATTAGCCTCAAACCAAAAACGCTCGACTCAATGAAAGCAGAGCAATTAAAAAATATCGCAAATTTTTCATATTTAATCAGATTATTTCTCTTTATTTGGAAACTCTCAATTGCTCGAATATTACATGTCATCTGTCTTTTAACAGTTAATTAAGATATTGAATTCAGACTGATTTTGTTTGTTCTGTAAATGTCTGTCTTACCTCAATAATCTCATCACCTTGGCTAATAGTTTATAGAAGATCAGCAATTAAATACCCACGGCGGGGAAATTTTTTCGAAATCACTTCTTATTAGATTTAAATCACCTCAAATTTGCACTTGATTTTTCGAAATTATGCAATCAAATTTGCACCCCAATTTAGTCATTTAAACCTATAAGAATTTTTGTTCACCCGTCGTCTCTTTTGTTTCCAAACCACCCTAAAATTCCTGTAAAGTTTGGTCGCATGTATAGGGGAAAGAAGTCATAACTATCGGCATTTGTCCCCTTTGATTTTCTATTGCATTAAAATAACCCTCATTAAATGCATATTTTCAGTTATGTATCGGAATTCCTTGCTTCATATTATATCCATTATGAAATTACCATGCGCATGCATCAGTCGAAAAAGAATCCTTTAATTTGAAGGCATCCAAAAAACGGTGATTTCAATCAATTTAATTCAGCTTATAAGAGTACGTACGTCCGCCGTTTATCATTATATATTTTTTGGACTGAGATTCGTAATTTATACATGACATGCTATGGAATTTCCTGAATCATTAAGTAACATCCAAACAGGAAGCGAAAAGAAATTTACAGACAAAAATTGACGGGTAATTGAGAAATGTTTCGCTGGCAAACGAGAGAAGAAAAAAAATATCATTTATGACAATATACGCGGCCTTAAGTCCCAAAAAATAACCAATAATGATCATCATTGTGCTGTCTTTACAGCGTTTCAAGTTGCTGCCAATTCGAACTTAAAGTCATTAAGACACATTAATATAATTGCGAAATTTGAATAATCGTGCGGTTTTTGAGACAAAAAGGTGGCTACCAGGCATTATTACTGTGAAACTGTTTTCATTCACCAAAATGCAATCAATTAAATGCACGAATATCAATTTGAATTCAAATTTCATTATGTTAAAAGCTACTTAAAATCAATTCTCTCCATAGCTAAATATGTGTTTATTAAATAGAACAATTTTTTTGTGAAAGATTAACGAATCGAATCGGACACAAATGCATGGTCATGATTTCTCTCTGAGCCTTTCACTCTGTGCTCAAAAATAAATTTTTTCCCATGATTTCTCATCCAATAAATTTTCTATAATACAAAAATTAATGTGTGAACTGGACGCCAGGTGCTGGATATATGTATAGACATTCATTTAAAAATTCATACTATCCTATTCGGAATTGCCTTACATTTTTAATAGCTTAAAAGAAGCAAAAAAAATGACATGAAGAGAGAATGAGAAAAAGGAAACAAACAGAAGAAAAAAAAAATCCTCGACTGCAGCAGTAAAAATTCTCATCCATATTAAGAGTACTATGGATGCTCTCTGTAAGGATATTTTTTCCAACCATCCGTATGTTATTTTATATTTTTTTCCTTTACTCGAATCTCCTTGGTTTGGCGAAAAAAAAGGAGAATTGAATAACAACAATAACATCAGTACAACAGAAGAACTCGAGTGTGGGAAAGTTTGAGAATTTGGTTCTCATACCCTTATTTTTTCTGTGTATGGATTAATATGCACACCTGCCGTCGCTCGAAAACAACATTGAAATGATTTCAATTTGAAAGAAAAATTTAAAAACATGTAAAATGAAATGATGTCACACATGTGGTATGAATATATAAAGTATAAGGAATAAGGAAGTGGAGGAATTGCATAATTGAACTCATACCTTACTGTTGTATTCACCCCATACGTGATAGTAGAATTTCTTTATACACATCAAGGAAAAAAATTATTCATACACATAATAACAATGAAGAAGAACGACGATCATGCACGATGATGATATTTGAGGGGTTGATTTTATTTTTTTTTAAAAAAAATTATATATTGAATGCTTTCATAGGGGCATTAAAAAGATTTCGTTTCGTTTTTAAATACCTTTGCATTATTTTGCCATGCATTGCTATTTTCCATATAACTTGATATGTGAAGAAATTTATAAATATAGAGGGGAGTCAAAACTAGAATTTTTATAATGAATTGAAAATCATTTTATGTGGTTTCTACACGAAAACATAATCTTTTGCATTTATGCAGCTTCGTGTATTGTTTAACTTGATCTGATTCCTGATATCCTTTGTGATAATTTTACACTTGTTTAAATGAATAGAAAGGGATTTAATGTGTGATGGCCTTTGTTCTTTTCCTTCATTCTCTTTTGGTAGATTTTCTTTGCTGTGATTTTATAATTTGGGTGCGTAATTTAATGTCAGCAGTGCAGTTTTAGATTATTTTTATTTTTTGAATTTTATTAAGTCTACACATAAATTATTTGATTTTTTTTTTTGATAGTTGAATTTCTTTGAATAGATCATCGAAATAAATTCTAATAATTAAAATTGTTTCTAAAATGTTGCATGTGACAGTAGCGTAGGGGGAAGGGGTGATTGAGTGAAAAAATAAACCGTTTTAGATAAAAATTGGTCCAAACCAAAAAAAATTAATTGCTAAATTTCTGGATTTGGAAACTTTTGCACCTTACAAAAATTCTGCCTACGGTACTGATTCCTGATATCGAGACTTGGATCAAATGGTGGACCAGCAGCGGCGTAGTCAGAATTATTTGAGGAGGGAGGGTAAAAAAATTTTTTTAGTCAAAAACCCCTAGCAGTTTTAAATAATTTTTAGATTTGGACCATTTTTTCCTGAGAAGGGGGGTGAATTTTCACCCATTAACCCCCCTGGCTACGCCACTGTGGACTAGTAGGGCAAATCTTCCTTGACAGAGTCAATTTACCCTGCAATCTACGTAAAATTGAAAGGAATTTACAGATGAAATTTTAAAAACCCCTTAAATTTTTGGTTACGCTTAAACCAGATAGATAGTTCTTAAGAATACCTAAAAAATCGTTCACACCCTTAGCTAACTAAAAAAGTTAAATCTGTTGATTCTCAATTTTATTCAAACAATTCAATAACCCTCGAGAAGTTTACTCACTTTTCCACACAATAAATTAACAAAATAAACATCCATCCAGTCAGTCAATCAATCAATTATCAAGACAGCTTGTAAACAAGATAAATGTTAAAAAATTCATTTTTTCAGTTAGTTCCTCACGCATTTTTTAGAACATCCAAACAAAAAATAAAATTAATATTTAGCAGCAAATTAGCCCAAACAATTTGCCAAAAGAATCCTTTCCCACAAAAAAAAACTCATCAACATCATTAAAAGATGATTCATTTAATACAAAATTGACTGTCTCTAGTCATGAATAATTTACAACCAGACTGTCTATGGGAGCACATAAAAAATAATTTCTCGACCTAATTTTCTGAGAACATTTTTCTAAAAATAGAAGAAATTCTAAAGGCTTAATTATGATTGCTCTTTCTCTATTTTTTATGATAATAATTTAAAAGGAAAACCTAGATCTGTCATTAACCGACGAACATAATAAAAATAAAGACGAGATGATGAAGATGATGTTGCATTCATTAATTTTCCATTCGTTACCACATTTATCGAATAAACACAGAAATGAGATGAGAAAAAAATTCTCATTATCTCATTTGTATTTTCTATGCAGCGCGACGGGAAGAACATAACATAACACATTTAACGGACAAGAATCCTTTCACAGTAAATTCTCATAAAAAGAATATTTTTTTTATAACAACATCCAGACGGAATCTCTTTTTTCATCATATTAAAAAAATATGTTGATGACGATTTTTTGTCTACTAGATGCTGACGATGTGAAAGGATAAATCTGTTACTGTTAATTGCCGTTAAGACCGCCTTCAACAGAGTCTTCCTTTAGTTCTGTCGGAAATCGATAAATCATGCCTATAAATAGAGCTGAAAAGGATTGTAGGAAGAGAAGTTAACCGATATCTTTTTGTATTTTTGCACTAGTAGCTTCCTTGAACCCTTTTTACCGATATTTGTGTGTAATTTCTCTTTTGTGGATACAGTAACGATTTGAGGCACTCCACAAGACATTGAAAAGGATTAAAAAAAGAACGCAAAATAATATTTTTGACCTTTTTTAAAATCATCATAAAAATGCACACATATCCCAAAAATAAAAATATAAAAAATATTGTTTACAAGCCAAACAAGAAAAATCTTTTAAGTGATACGTGGAAAAAAGCGTGAGAATATCGAGCAGGTGTACGGTTGGTTGAGGGAATACAGAAAATTTTCTTTATACATTCGATCCTCATTTTTTTGTGTATATTTCATTTATCTTTCTCTCTCTCCCTTCTTGCCTTGTTTATGCCTTTTTTGTATGTGGAAATCAATTCAAGTTTACTTGTCTTGCCAAAATTTAAACAGGTACACGAATGTGATTCTGTTTTGATTGTAATTTTTTTGTAGCTACTTCTTCGCTTTTTTATTATTATTATACTCTTGTACCCTCGAGGGTCATTTTTCTTTTCATTCTTTCTTCGGTTTTGTCTTCCTTGCCTCCTTCTCGTCTTTCAAATATTAAGACCATACATTTTTATGAAAAAGGAGCTTCTTATTTTACCATTATTATTGCAATCAGTGCAACAAACTGACAATTGCGAAAAGGACTGATGATTAGGGTTGATTTTAGTGCTTCTCACTTCAATTATACTTTTTTCAATTTCATTCCTTCTTTTCTTCATTTATTTTGCTACTTACTTTACTTTTTGTATTATGTATGTAGTCCTATACATTGTTGTTTATTGCGTCGTCACATTTAAAATGATTGGGAATGACGATCAAAAAATAATTTCAAGCGATGGACAGTTTTGATAACTCAGATATTTAAAATGTGAGTAATTATCATTACACTTGATTGTTTGACATTTTATGGTCATGTATTAAGCACTAATCGAGATCATTACATCCAGGCTCATTTTAATGAAGCAATATGTAATACAATGAATATAAAGCACTTGTTTTGATTAAAGTAACATTACAATGTTGCATAAATTGATGCTCTTGGGTTACTTGAAACAATTTGCTGATAATTTTTTTTGGAATAAATTAATTTTGATGAACGAAATTTTAAGTTTTTGAGAACAGAGGCATAGCAAGGATTTTTTTGGCATATAGAGTTAATCCAATGGTCAAACTATACTAGTGACGGCACTATCACAGGTGACTAAGGATCTATCACACAATGTATCAAGCCATAACTTCCAAGCCATAACAGACACCCTACTTTAGAGCTCCAATGGCCAGTAACGTTACCATACAAAAAAGTCAAAACATCAGCAACCTGACCTAAAAAACAAGTGAAATTCATTCCAATTACATTTCACTCAAAATAAATTCATATAAAAAACTTAAATCACGTTTTTCATGACAATTTTTGTGCATTTACCCATCCCACTATTGAGTATTGATTGGTACCTTGCCATCCCTTGAAGTCATCTAAAAATCGACACTTCCAATAAGTATGTAATTTTGTTAACAAGATTTTCAAAAAAAAAATTCTCATCACGAACTTCAACATTTTTATATTCAAAAAATGGAAATTTTATTCAACACGCGAGATTGTTTGAAGTTTAAGATAGTCATTTGGTCAGGGCATAATTTTTCAATAATTTTCAATTAGAATTTGAAATGATTGGCTGATAATTTGAAAATAAATTTGTGAGATTTCAACAGGCTTTTTATTACATTCATGGTACGTGATAGACCCACCAAACAAGACAAGTCTTTGAGTCTAACGTGAATAATAATTAATAAAGTCACATGCCTTAAGAAGTGAACATTCCATCGCGTCAGTGGTTCACACACATTCTTAATCCTTTGATTAGACTTTTTTTTTGATTTATGATGACGAGAGAAATTCTTTTACATTTATTTAATTTCATTTTCAAGGCGTGATCCGAAAATTTTATACACCCACGCCATGCATTTAAATCTTTTATATCTAAATAAACATCCTTTCTGTCTCTCCGTGCCTTTTAAAGCATTTCTTTGCTCAATTCCATTAGTATTATTTTTATTACACATTCTTGTTTCTCTCTTACTCTTTATGGTTGCACTCAAGTGTGTTATTTTAATTTTATTTTGCTTTAAAAAATTTTAAGGGCGAAAAGAAATGAAAAGAAAAATAAAAAGTAATAAAATCATATTTGAAGGATCCTTTTATTTTTGGTTGACCATAAAAAACTACCAGAAAGAATAAGATGACTTTAGAAAACAAAAAAAAATGGAAATAGTAAAGAAAAGAAAAATAATAATGATGGTTAATCTTTAAAAGGCTTCTCTTATAAGAGGATCGAGATGTGTAAAATTTGGGTTTGGTTTGTAAGTTATGTAATTGCCACAGGAAATGTTCTTGTTTCTTATTTTGTTATGGGATGAGCAGAAGGGTGTGTAATGGATTTTTATTTTTATGTCAAGTCAAGGTTGATTTTAGGTAGGTAGGAATATTTAATGGGATTTTCAAAAAATCTTGGCAATAAAATGCTCATCTGACTTAATGGCTTGTCATTAGCATACTGAAGTGGGGTCACTATCGAAGTTTTTTCAGCCATATACCCTATTTCCGCTAAACTTGATATGCTACTGAAATTAAGTTAAAATCTCATAAGATCAACCTTCCATAAACACCTTTCAATTTTATAGCCAATAAATCGCAAATATCTCAAACCTGGAGCAAAAATGTGCAGCAATCCACTTAAAATCTTAATAGTCCAATAAAACTGTAGATACAGCCAGATGTAGCTATAAAACTATCCGATTGATCGAAGGATTAAAATTCCACGACTTTATTATCTTGTACTAGCCAAGGTGTTTAAAATGTTACAATAAATTATTCACTATTAATACACACAACAAAGTTGATTTTAATTTGCATAATTTTGTATCTTTATTGCTTGTTAGTTTAAAGAACTTGAAGTAACGCGTGATAGTAATGGAGTTTAAATGCTTTTGAAAATGAAGTGGTTTTGTTGAAAAATTTATAAAAACTTCAAAGCATTTGGATGTGTAATTAAAGTGCGATTTTAGCTGTAAAAAGTCATATTTATCGTTTCTTATAAAGTCCTTACTTCATATCCGATAATTTTATGTCATCGATGTTATCATTGAAAGGTTTTTAATCCAATCTTTTATATACTAAGGTCATTAGCTGTGATTAGGTTTTAAATTTGTAAATTTTGACGAATTTCTTTGGGTGTCTTCACCATGCTAAGGGTTAATTCTTCAAAATATGCTCTATAGCTGTTCAAGCTTATCCAAAATTCAATTTCTATTTTAAAAATCTATTTTAAGAACTCATAACCCAACAGTTACCTAACTGTCTTATGTATCCCGTAAAAATCCACAAGAATATAAAAACTTTATAATTTTTTTTACAAATCATCAATTTTTTATTTCTATTTTCTAACATTATCCTTTTTCATACAAAAAAAAATACATTCAATTTATTTCATTTCTATTCCTTTATGCTGAGGATGAATAACATAAAAAAGGAGAAAAATGAAAATAAATTTTAAATCTTCTCCTTTTTGTGTAATTTTCTTTCAAATTTCAATCTATCTATCTAGTTTATGGTTACACGTGTGGAGTTGCCTAGTTTTTATTGTTATTTATGGGAAAAAAATCCAATAATAATGATGGAATGAATAGGAGGACTTGTGAAATTATAGGCTTGTGATGGCATTGAAATAAGGAAAGAAAATGAATAGAAACTGTGAAAAAGAAACTGAAAGGAATTATGAAATTGAAAAAGGTAGGATTGAGGCACTGCATTTAAATTAATGCTACAAAAAAAAATTCTAAAAGGAACGTTAAAAAATTTCATTGCGCATTAATTAATGAATTTAACGTCGACGAAAATAAAATTACTTTTGAGCATTTTTAATCTTGATTTACTTCTCTATGCCTTCTCCTTTTCACAAATTGTTGACAGGAATTTTATATTAGTGATAATCATGTTACAGGCATTGCTAGGGATTCTAAAAGTATAGAACAGATCGTCAATTTATATGCTACTGGGTATCAGCGTTCCCGGTTATCCTCACCGTACGGTGCTGCTGTATAATTCAAGGATTATTGCCAACTTCTTATTTTTGGAAATAAGCTGAAGCTTAAGCAATCATCTGTGGATTTCTGTGTTCCTGATTTCTCCAAAGACAAGTTATTCTTAGTTTTAAGAATAAAACCTAAAAGTACAATCATAATTCATATATACCCGGTATCATTGTCATGTTCTCTAGCATAGAACTTCCCCTTACAGTTACAAATCGTCTAGTCTCAAATTTATTTGATAAACATTTTCATGTTATATGGAATGCAATCAGGTAGGAGGGTTTCAAGTAACAAACGATGATCAGATAAAGTAAACTAAATATTTTGAAGAGACGACATAAAGGCACATACATACATGATCCCCATCAGTTTGTATAATATATGGATATTGTTTAAATGCTTACATTCCAAACACATTCAGATATGGGCATCGATAAACTAAGTGCAACAAATTATAGCATCGTAAAAAATGTGATTTAACTTTTAAAAGCGCAAAAAGTGTCTCAGAAAATCCTCTTTAGAGGTGCTACCTGATACCTCTCTTCTATCTCCTCGTAAAAGCAATCGTAAAAAGGCAAATCAAGAATGCATAAAATGCGATTTAATGACAATATTCTTGAACAAAGTATACTCGTTTAAGTTCAACCAATGACTGAACATTATCCCTGATCACTTCTTTTTATTTTCGTATCAAATGTCTGTAATTGAATGCACCCAAAACTAAGACGAAAATACTCCAAATCACTTCAATTTCTTAATTACCTCTGCGGCGCTTTTGCATCCATTTAAATTTTATTATTATCGATAAAAAAATGCGCAAATGCGCAACGAACAAAAAATTATCCCCCCAAAAAATAATATACTTAATATATGTATATGCGTAATAATAATAAACGGCGAAAGAGTAAGAAGAGATGAAAGAAGCAAGAAAGAAAAAAATGTATAAAAATCATTCTCATTTATTTCCTGTCCGATTTTAATACTGTGAGAACTTAACGCAGGTGCAAAAAAATCTCACATCACAATTTTCTGTATGTGCTTTTATCATCATCATCATCACTGCTACTTCTTCTTGTTTACTTATTAATATTTTTTTATTGAAGATTCCTCTTTCATCTATTTTATGTGTCTAGTTATTAAAAGAGAACCGTTGAATATTCACTCTCGCATGTATGAGCATCCAATCAAATTGATTGAAATATTCATTGCAAAATTACTGCGTAACTTTCTTTAATACTTCGACATGCAATTTGATCACTTCTACTTAACCAAGAACTTACAATAAGAGACTTTTTGTAATAAACGTCAGTTTGTATATGTTCCTTCACGATTACAACATTTTTGGTTGAAAAATTAGTCTTAAGAAATTCTGAAAGTTGATTCAAAACTGAATTCAGTATTTAAGTCCAAAATCATTGTATCCACTAGATTTCTCATAATCATAAGATGGATTATTGTTGTGTTTAGTCATAGAATTAAATAAGCTTCAAACCATTGGTGCCAATCCTTTTGTGTTATCACAATCATAATATTAATGATAGCCAAAAAATATTTTTTCAACAATTTTAGCTTCGAGTTTAAAACTTTAATTTCTCCAAAATTGTAACTTCAATTTTCGAGATTTTTTCAGAGTGTCTAGATCTTGAAATAAGCTTCAAGTCATTTCTACATCATTTTTTTATCAACACTTTAGTTTCATCACAATCATTGATTCTAGTGATATACTAGTGACATTATACCAAATTTTAGTTGGGCTTTGTTTTTTACTTAATAAGTCACTGTGGATAGTATTCATAGATGTATGTATCATTATAACCATCCATTCTAGACTTTTAATTTGTAATTCATTACACAGCTATTCACATACTCACTTACACTGTCTACACCTTTTTGCTAGTAACCTTTTTGGAAGTAAGCAATATTTTTTTACGAATGATTATTCCAGAACTGTCAATGCTATTAAGAAGTTTTTTAATTATGTATTATTTACATTCCAAAATTACTGTATTTTTTTACCCAAAAAAAATTGTAATCAATTACATTCCCGTGAAATTAAAGAAAATATTTTCGTTCGTAGGAAGCTGAGAATGAAGAACCGGTGAAAACGATTAACCCCCGGACGAAGTAAATGAGTCAAAAAAATGTAATTCTCATGACGACTACATGTTGATTGGTCCGAAAACAATAATAATAATTTTCAGAAATCTGTTCAGACTTTTTTTGTTATGTTCAGATGTAATTAAGGAAGCTGTAAATTGCTAGTGCGCTGTAATAATGATTACTTTACACAGCAATGAGCCTGTAAGCATATTCTCTCTTTCTCTTTGTCGCCATTCGACTCCATTGAATTTATTTTTGCGCTTCATATCGATTGCATCAGGTTCATTCATTAAACTCAATTCGCTTTTCATTCATTCATGCCTTCCATGAATATTCCCTTCCCAATGATTTCGTCGTTGATGAATAAATATTATTAAGAAAGGAAGCAAGCTGGCACAAGTTCATTAAATCCTTGGAATTCATTGAACTGCAAAGTGCAAAACGTGTAATGGATTTTTGATGTTGTTGTTGGTACACTGCTTATTAGCGTACTTTTAGGACATTTATTTTGGCTCCAGTGTATTTTATATTTCGATTTCTGTCTGGTCGTCTGGAAGATTGCTATTAAGTTTTTGTGTCTTATAGGAAAAACTGCTGAATCTTAATTTTTGGGGTTACATTGATGAAGTTTTAATTCTTTGACACCTGTAAATTTAAATGGTTCTCTTATTAGATGATTCAGATAAGACTATAAATTATAAAGGAATAATTCTTAATGTAGTCATAACAGAGTTGTTGCAAGGATATTTGATTTTTGTTGTTATATGATTCCAGGCCGTTTAGCTAGGATCGTTCGGTTTATGTAAAGAGAATGGGGGATTTGGCTTTTAACCATCATCATTGACTACACCGCTGGCATATGAGCACCTAACACTAGGATATTTGTAAGTTATTTTAAGAGTAATGAAATATTTAAACAACCTGCCATGATTAAGTTGAAATTTTTAGACGTTTTAACAATTTTTGACAAAAGATATATAGAAAACTCAGATACAATTTTTTTTTTGAAATTAATTTATTATTATTTATTTATTTATTCTCTTAAATTGTGTGACAATATACATAATTGCATTACATGCGCTTCCATTACATTTTCATAAAGTAGTCCTTACTATTTTTATTTTTTATTGACAACAAGCGACGTGAATGATTTACGAAAATTGATGAAAATAAGAGAAAAAATAATAAAAACAAGTTTCATTCAAAGGAGGAGAGTAAAAAAATTTAAATGTCCATTCACAAATTGCGGGTTTTTTTTCGAGAAGATGGTAACAATGGTCTTCATTCACAGAAAGAGTCAATTTCAGTTGTGTTGTGATCGCAATTTCGATAATTGATATTTTTTGCTGAGCATGCAGATGCATCCAAATTTAATTAAAAATTATCATCATGAATTTGCGCAGCATTTCTTCTCGTCATTCATGTACTTTAATTTGTTACACGTTACATATTGCCTGAGTACTACGACGTTCCAACAGTAGCAGCGGCATCAGCAACATTAGTAGCATTGAGAATGACATAAACGATCACATTAAAGCGAAAGATATAAAAGAATCAAGACAAACAAGTTTCGCTTTTTTTAATTATAATTTCAAAATCTATTTAAAGTCACAGCTTAAGTCGGCGCTCACATCGCAATGCACATACACAGGTCGTGGGAACGCGTCTCGACGTTTGAAACTGAACTGAGATTCATTTCTTAATGATGTCAATTAATTAATTTTCACTTTATAACTCCACTCTGTTCACATACTACACATAGTCAATTGATAGCTCAACGAACGTCGTGCACGACTTAATTGAACTTTCGACACCATTAATAAACGATGCCAATTAAAAGCTTTTATTTTTCTTCTCTTTATTTTCTCTCTCGCTTATTCGTTGTTATTTCTTTCTTATAGTTTAGCTCAGCTTAACTCACCTCGACTGTATTTTATGCCGTTAAAAAAACCAGCACGTGGATTTCTCCTTTTCAAGCGAGCAGCACAAAATGACTTATCTCAATCTTATGGAAAAAATCGTACATAATTAAACACAACAAGCTCTGAGCCAGCATAAACAAATCGCTGAACATTTTTTTGCTGTTGCTGTTGTTATGAATTTATATTTCTATTTATGTGAGAAATGCAGTCAGGTCTTTAACTAAATGCAGGGCTTTGATTGAATTTTAAATTATATTACAGGCATTTAATAATGCAAATTAATTCATTTAATAATTCTCTTCTCGTGTTTCATAAAATTTTATTTATTGGTTATTGGAGATTATATGCTACGGTCGAGCATGAATGTGGTTAGATAATCTAAATTAGATTTTAGAATTAATTTGAATTGATCACATTTCTTTAATCTCTTGGATGCATTTATGAATGTGGGAAATTGGAGTTTGGAATCGTTTTATGGAAATTAAGTGAATTTTAAAATTTTGAGCATGTAGTCCTTACTTATGATGATCATGATCATGCTTAGTACATCAGAGCTCCAAGATGGATTCTAGGATATTTTATTAGTAAAATAAATCTTTTTTAATGCAAATTGATCTAGTGCGAGACCTTTAACTTTTGATCACTTAAGACACCCATTCCCTGCCATCCACCAGACGTGGTGCATGTCTCTCTACTGCTATTCGTTATAAATAAATAACAAGGTCTCATAAGGACTTCATATCTATTAAGTATTTAATTTTTTTGTTGGTTGTTTTTAATTTTAAAATTTGAAAATTTTGTTAAACTTTTTATAAAATTATAAATTAAAATTTTTAATTCAAACTAAGTTTTTCAGATTTTTCGGTCCAGTTAGTTTTTTGAAACTTTGACAAGAATGTTAATATCGAGAGTGTTATTGAATATTTTAGGGAATTTCTAAATGAATTACAAACCAACTTGTTGATATCCTTTTTGTCTAGTTACTATCTGAGTTACTAGATACCCTAGTAGATACCTTACAAAAATATCATACCAAAATAAGTAGAAGCCATTTAATTATTCTTATTAGAAACAAGTCAATCAGTATTCATGATATCCTGTTCATAATTGTATCGTATACTGACCGTTAAATACCTTTAATTTGATCATCTCTTATTTGATTCCTATTGTCAAGACAGATCAAAATTCACCCTATTTAATATTCTCATAACTTATGACTTACATAACCTTACAATTAGATTTAAAATCCAATGAAAGCAGATCATCAGGGAGATCATTTACAATGAGTATATTCAATTCCACTCAGACTCATTGGATATCCCTGAAAAAATAAAATGTATAGCCCGAGAATTCAATTAATTCAACAGTCATTTTAAAAATTTATTGTACAGACGCAAATCAATCACCTGTACTGACTTTATGCTCAATTTTAAACTAATCATTGACAAGCGATATTGCCGTAAATAGTCAATAGTCGTCGAATGTCTCCAATTCACTTCAATTATACAATAATATGTATACGATATCTATGTTTATCTTGAAGTAAAAAAAGCGAAAAAAATAATAAAAATATTGTGCCCGCTTGCCTTAAATGTAAACGTCGTTTAATGACAGCACGTTCCCACGGAATTGAAGCGAGTCAAAGTAAATTGAGAGAGAAGGAGAAAGAAGGCATTTGGACATTCAAAGTCAGAGCACATTTATGTCTTGGTTTGCTTTTGCTTTTGGATATGAAAGTCATTAAGAATTCTAAACAAAAAAAAGAGAGCTATAAGAAGATATTATAAATCTGATATGTATACATTGACTTTGTGTGCTGACAAAGCATCGCATATCGCGGCTTTAAATATGAATAATGGAATTTTATTGTGTGCATCATCTAAAAATGTTTAATTGAAACAAGAGAATATCAAGAAAAATAAACAAAACACAGCAAGGAGAAAGAAAAGATGATCGGAGATGAGAAAAGAAAGAAAAAAAAACGGTAACGAATCGTGTGCACAGCACGAACTAACTTCAAGTTCCACTACACATCATAAGCATTTATACACAAATTAATGTTGAAGATAAATATAAAAGGAAGGTCGAAACAATATATAAGAAGTGCATGGACAGGCAAAAAAAAAGATTTTTTGTTGATTTTTCTCAAAGCATTGCATGTGATGATGAATAAATTTTCTTTATGTCTATGGCATAATGCTTGGCATAAGGGATAAACGTTGCAATTTATGTATCTCAATACTTGTATCCCTTTTTCTTATGATCAAGATTGAGAAGGGTTCAAAATTCATTTTTCTATAAATTAAAAATTATAATTTATTTCTGAAGCTAATGCATCCCTTCCTAATGTATTCATGTAGTCACATACACACTCTATTCAAGTGACAATCACTGGACAACCGAAGAATTTAATATTTTTAAGAAGATCCTCAATCATGATTCAGCAAATAAATAAATATATCAATAAATCCAAAATTCCTTTTATTTGGTAATTTCTATGGGTTTCCCATTCTTGTTCTTCTCCTTTCTCTCAAATTCCTATTATTTATTGTTATTTGTTTGTGCATTGCACTCTCGAACGAAGAAGAAAAAAACGATCTGCAGCTTGCCGAAATTCCCATGGATATGCCTCGATGATGATGAAGCATAGGATTCAAATTATTATTATACATATTCTTCTTCCTTTTCTCTGCACTTATTCGTTCTCTTTCGACATTCATCTCATCATCATGAATGATGCAAAACAAAGGCAAAGAAGAAGGCACAACACACAATACGGAAGAGTCATTCTTGAAAATTGACACTAATTATGTAATTTCTTCTTAATTTTTTGTTGCTGTTTAAAGGTAAAAAAACAAGAATGAACATGAATGAATATGAATGAAGCCAAAAAAATTGCATCGCAATGGAAATTATTCAAATCAGGTACGACAACAACATCACAGTGTCCAAAATGTTAATATTGTGTATTCAATCAAAAAATTTACTCATTAAATATATTAACGATGAAATTCTTCCATCAGATTCACTCAAGACACATGTCTCAATTTTTTTTACTTTATCGTCGTTCTTTATATTATTCCTTATTCACTTCTCCTCTCATGGTCGTGAGAAAAAGAACAGATGTGCGCTTTCAGTAGGAAAGAAAAATGCCTTGATATACATATACATACATTCGGGTAATGTTATTATTATTTTTTTTTTGAAAAGAATAAGAAATGACTGATTTTTGTTTGGAATTGTGTGGCATTATTAATTTTTTGTCAGCTCGTCTGCCAATTTGAATGTATTCCTTCGTCTTATTATAATAACCTGAGGAAATGCTGCCATTTAAACTGTAATTTTCTTTTACTTCGAGTCTTTTTGCTCAAATTAACACAAATCACATTCAGATAAGTACTTTGAAGTAAAGAGATGCAATTATTTAATTTTATGCAAAATTGTGAAATTGAATGGAATTTTTTCTATAAAGGAAAATATCCTTAGTAATACACAAACAGCTAAAAGCTCGTTTTAAGTAAGCTCTTTGCTAGTTGAATTTTTCACAGCATGCCTTAAGCGTGTTAAAAACAAACTTTTTAAGTGACTGGTTAGAGGAATAATTCTCATTTTTTGATACTCACAGATAGAAAACAGTTGCCAATGATCCATATTGTTGTGATGAAAATAAAGAGTAAAATGATGGAATACAAGAATATTGTGTAATTCATTATAAAAGCTGCAAGAAATTTCCATTTAATTTTTAAAATTTAACGTTTCTTACAAGACTATAGATAAGGGGATCTCAAACTTGCATCTTAAGATAATTATCGATCAAAGATAACATATTATTACATTTAATTGACGCATTTATTTCTACTATCATGAAAAATATTACAATTAACAGACATTGAAGGGACCTGTTACCAGAAGACTTCAACTACAGTTGGTATTGGAAATCAGCAAGCGGTAGCCAGCTCTAGGAGGCACTTAGGGAGATCATGGATCACTTTTGATCTGTATGATCAGTGAAGTAGGTAATAGTAATGAGTAATGGTATCAGCGATGCATTGTATCACTCACTGTGATTATAGTCTATCCAAAATCTATAGCGAAGTAAGTAACTATGATAAAAAATAGAATCAAGAAAAGCGCCTTCAACATCCATTGAATCCAGTCATTTTCCAATCTTATATTTTGTATACGAGAAAGAAAAGAATTATTATTTGGAAATATCAAGCACATATTTATCCATGAAGTGAACATAAAATGCATTGGCATTGCAAATGCAGAGAATAAGGGAAAAAAGAAAAGGGGAAAGTGAAATTTAATAAGAATTGAGTCTAGGACCGTAAATATCTTATATGTCTCTTCTTATGTCCTCCTTTTTCTCTCAGTCATTCTTCTTTCTTTTTATGCACATTAAATATAATTGATATGAGTCGGTGAGAATTTAAAAGAAGTAGCAAAAAAATAAAATATATTCAATTAAAGGAAATGAAATTGAAATTAAGGTTGCAGTCATCGACAGTACCGAACAACATTCTTCTTGTTTATTCAATTCTTCATTCCTTCTCTTCTTTTATTTCGACATCATCCGGAATTAAATTATTGAAAAAAATATATTGGGAATTGGGTCACACACACGACTGGCACAAGTAAATGCATAGACATGAAAAATAGTCAACAGAAGTGAGACAATGGAAATGTAACAAAATATGCAGACAATAGCGACCTAATCACATCTCATTGAATAATTTCACCGACAAAAAATTAAAATTAAATCATCTCGACTATGTTTTTTTGAATAGATTATTTTCCTCTAATTAAGAAAGTAAGCATTGGTTTATTACTTACTTACTTTACCCGCGAATGCAATATAAATTGGCGGATATCATCAAAAAACAACAGAAGTTTAAAGCTTATGATAATCATAATGATGATGATCTCATGATGAGATTATGGAGCAATTATAAAATTTGGGAAGTTAATGAAAGACCGGAACAGCAGCGGCAGTAGTACAGCATCAGCGGCAGCGGCCTAAAGTCAAACAAAGAAAAAAGAAGGCCTTTTGATTACCAAAAATCACGCGCTTTAGTGATCATTTAAATCCATATAATTTTCTTACAAAATGTATGAGCTGCCGGGTCTGAATGACTACTGTGTATAAGTTTTTAAAAAATGATGGTGTAATCTCTCGATTCGGTATTGCTGCAATGAAAGGAAGTTTAAGAGATGAGAAATGTCTGTAATTAATTTTTCAAGCAGATCATCATTATCCGTATGCCATACAATTGAATTTAACTCTTTTTTGAAGAAAAAAAAGGCAAGAGAATTAAAAGAAAGAAGTCGCGCTTCATTTTCATGGGAAATATCATTAAAGAATTAAATTTTATGTATGGATGGATGGTGGATATGGAATGGGAAGAAGAATGTGCGAGAGATGAGAAACATTATGTCAGACACTTGTAGATATGCCCCCCAAAAATGAATATATTCAGCATTGTACAAATCATTTAACGCGCTCCCGATTCCCATAATCTCTTATACAGAATTCTTGTATGTATACATGTGTATGATGATCGGATCAAACATTTTTAGCCGCGTATTAAATTAATTTCTATGCTCAAATTTATTCCCATTTAAATTCTTTCTTTTTATTTTCTTTTTCATTTGCCTTTTTTTCTCTTGTATATTAGTTGGGAATTAATAAAGATTCAAACGCGCGATACGAATGAAGAAAAGAGTGAGAAGTGAAGAAAAAATACAGAGCAATGAAAAGTGATTATCGTTTCCTTATGCTCAAATGCGCGCTTATTAAATAAAAGAGAAGTTGAAAGCAACAAGAAGAAAAATTGAAAAAAGCTTCTTTACATTTTGGCACCACCCATTATTCACTAGCTCAGCTCTTTTTTTCCTTCTCATAAATAAAATCTCAATCTCAATTCCCCTTCGATCACTTTTCTTTATACTTACTCATGTAGCACTCGTTCGCTCGCGCTCAAAAAGCTGCTCGAGCTAAAACACGTGATTCACAGCACTACTATACAATATTTTTATGATTTTATTTCTTTTCTTCATCTTATTCAGTTTTTTTTTTGTTTCTTTCCTTGCTTCTTTTCAACCGTCTTTCGTTCTCATGGATTTCATTTGAAGAAAGAAGAAAGATTTTTTTTTCTTTTTGATTGGTTAATGTGCATATGGAAATTTCGGGATTTCTTATGTCTCAAAATTTAGTTTTGATTATTTTTACTAATAATCAGAGCCTAACTATATCAGATCCTTACTATAGAATGGTAATTCACTATTTTTATTAAAATTTACTAAATTAGTGTCATGACCAGAATAATTTTTTAACCTTAAGAATTTTGAGCTAAATTAGCAAGAAAGTGATTAGAATGAACAAAAATTATTATTTTTAGTTCCGCACCCTTACAAGTAGTATACCCAATCATCCCACTATTTTTACATATTGAATAAAAACTTTATAAAAGCAGCTTTAAAAGTGCAATTCTAGAATTTTCTATATTTCCAAGGATGAATTTTTAGGTCCCTTAATATTATTTATATATCCTTCCTAAATCGATATACTGTCTCGATATTGCCTTTCTAAAAGCTCTGTAGTGCCTTGACGTGACCTCCTCAGTAAATCACAGTAAAAACATATCTACAAAAGATTTTGCTATATAGACAACTTAATGGCAGCATGCTGCTTAGAATGTATAGAATATGTAAGAATTTATTTACCTAGGCAAACTTTAAATGTAGTTTAATTTTTTTCTGCTCTAGATTAATAAATAGTTACTAGTATAGATATAGTATGGTTACTAGATTTAGTATTAATTATGAAATGGACGATGATAATTGGAAATTATGGTTACTCAAAAATTGCTATTCTCGACTTTTTGGGAACATGCATGCAAAAAACAGTAATCTTGGTTTTTAGGAAAAATATTATGTAAGTTAAAGACACCCTTCCCTTCTTAAGTGTTAGACATAATAAGTATACGACTTCTAAAATTGTTGAAATTATACAATTTCTTTTTTAGATATAACTGTAATGTAACTTAAGGTGACATTGATTTGATTTCATATTCACATCAATTTTAATTGTGTGTGAATACATTTATATTTGTTAATGAAATTAAGTCAAGGTAATTCGAGATTCAAATCCTATTATCTGAGATCTTCAAGGTTTTGAAGAAATTTACTTCAACTTATATATTTAAGTAATTTACTTGATGAAATTATTAATATAGTAACAATCTTCAAATTTTCAGATGATCACGTGTTGAACTTTTATTTTTCTGTTTTCTTCACTTATTTGAACAATCTTCAGATGAACTTGAGCTTTTTAACCTACAATTCACATTATTAGTTAATTATAAACTATTTAAAGCTATCTATCGCTTTAATTAATTTTTTTTTGGTATTTTTGCTTCCTTACGGATTTAATTTTTTTTACTGAACTCACTTTGAGGGGTTTTTGAATCTGTAAAGTTTTCACAATTTAATTTTTTTTTGTACGTTACAAAACCTTTCTTGACTTTAAATTGTTTAATTCATAATATTTTGACTTATTATCTAACATCAAATAGATTATTTCATTATTTAGAAGGATTTTTGATCAATTCAATTTAAATTCAATATAAATAATTTCATCTAACAAAAATTATTTTACAATAACAATAGCACGACCAGTTTCTCAGGTATAACCCAGCTATAGTCTTAAGTATGGCAAGAGTGTAACCTAGAGTATATCTGAGAAACCAGCCCCAGGACATATACTTTCGTACATATTTTTCAACACCCTAAAAATACCTAACTCATGGACGTTACAAAATTCAAATCTTCCATCAACTTTTGCCCCGACTGTCCAAATATATTTCCGTCACGCGTTTCTCATATTTGACTTAAATGAGAAGAAGCAACAAAGCGAAAGTTCAAATACGATATATGATGATGAGAAGTTGAGAAGAAATAAGAAGAATAACAAGAATGAAAAAAAAATATTCAATTTCTTTTGCCAGTTTCCCATAAACTTAAGGGGAGAACTTTGTCGTTGATGATATTTAATTTTTTTCCTTTTCTTTTTTCGCTTCTATTTTATGTCCATAATTTTTTTTTGTGTTCTGACTTGAATTGTGAATTGAAAGAAAAAGAGATAAACAAGAAGAAGCAGAGCTCGATTCAACATGCGCGCAAAACTTATGGGAAAAGTAAGCTCCGGAACGTGGAACAAGGCAGACACAATGAGCAAATATGGAATGAGCAGTGGAATTTGAGATTTTGTCATTGTTATTTTTTGTTTCATTCTTCTTGGAAGGGTTCTGTTGCTGAGTGACTGGCTGAATTAATGATTGAATATCTTCATGAATGCATGAGAACATTTTTTTCTTCTTCATTCCTTACTTTTTTTTATATGCCATATATTGCATCATCATCAAATAAAACACAGTAGCTCAGCAGTGGGTCTTGCAAACATGAAAATTATTTTAATTAAAGAAAAATATTTTCGTGAACGCCGGATGTAGGTCATCATCTTCATCATTATCATTGAATAATAGGAATAGCATTTATTGGAGCTGATTGGTGGGAAAGTCGTTTTTTTCTGAAGGAACTAACTAGTGAGATAATCAGCGTGTTATATTGGCAATTGCTTTTCTTCTATCTCCACATTTTTTTTCTCTCTCTGGTATTCATTCGTTCCTTTTTTTACACCACAAATTTTCTTTTTGTTAAGAGAGCACTGAAACATAAAAGCAGTAAAGAACAATAAAAAATCAATAAGCAATTATGCCTTTGAATGTTCAATTCGTTGTATACACGAAATGAAATCTTCTCTTTTTTATATGCTTTAATTTGTAATTTCTTGGTAGGATGAATTAAAGAGTTAAGTAACAGAGTCCAAGAATCAATACCCCAATATCGAAGACTGCTTATAAAGTCGCTCATTGATGCGGAACAAAAGCACGAAAAGTATATACAGTCGACTCGAAACTCAAGCGTGTGTGACATGCTTTCAACATATTCCATTCCATTCGTGGGAAATAAAAAAATTTCTTTACATTCCCCTATTGTATTTTATTCTTTTAGCATTTTTATAAACAGCTGAAGACAACAACAGCAACAGAAAATTCCCACACTTCTTTTGTACTTCTTCTTTCCTCCTCTCCGTCTGTCTTTCTCTCTTTCTCACTTTTTTTTGCTTTAAATGGTTTGATGCTTCTTATTATAATAAAAAAGATTTTTTTTTTCAATTGTACAAAAAAAGCTTTTTTTTTTCTTTTTTTCCTTTCTTTATCTCTTATTTGAAACAGTTCAATGCGTTTTATAATTTTCCTTTAATATGGTTTATTATGTTCAATGTTCGGGGCTTCTTTATAGTCACTTTTATTGTAATCTACGAAAAAGTCTAACTATCTATCATTGTTATATTCTATTATGGAATATATGGTGTATGTATATTTATTATTGGGGAAGCAATAACACAGCGCGATCGAAGTAAAATTCTAACAATAGGAAAATTATGCTGTTTCTTATTATTAATTATGGATTGATTGAATCGTCTATAAGTCTAGCTGGTTTGGTTGGTCTCCTTTGACTACAACAATAAAGAATGGAAATAGATGAAAAGGATTCATAAAAAAAAGTAATTTAATGACCGATTGAAATATTAATCATGAGAATCACGAGCATTCTGGATAGAAGAAATTTTAAAGAAAGGAACCGACCAAACGAGTTTCTCAGAAATTAAAAATCTTTCCCTTGATTATATTCTCACCCTTCTTCTTCTTATATATGCGTTTTTCAAGACAGCACGAAGGGATCTCATGCTGATCCTCACCCTTATTATTTCTACAATCTTTAATGCACCGTAAACTCGCACGTAAAATTTATATTTTTTCCAATTAATATTTCTTTTCTTTTCCTTAACTATGTAAGCATTTGAAGCATTCAGAAGAAGGGAAGCACAGTAAGAAAAAATTAGGGAAGTTCTCCTCATGTCTGCCGCGAGCTATAAACAGAAGTAAGAAAAGAATTCTCTCTTTCTCATGCTCAAATTTCTTGACCTACACCGAAAAGCATGGCAAAACACACGACGACGATGTGCTCAATACAAAAAGGGAATTAATGTGTACGGCATGAGAGAGAAAATGTACAAGCCAAGCGATCGAACGGAGCGAGCTTTTTTCCCCTTCCACTTCTCTTTTTTTTCTTCATTCCCATATCATTCTCGTTGGGCACGAACGAATGAATGAATGAATGAATGGATACAGAAAAAAACAACAATTTTTTTTCAGTTTAAATCAACTTCAACAAGCAATTGGACGTGACGTATGTCTATCGCGCGCCTTAAAATAATTAAGAATAACAAAGGAATTAAGAATTTTTGAAGTGAATTAAAAGGATTTAAAAAAAAAATTAAGGAACAAGAAGTGAAAACAAAAAAAAGTGAAATTATTATTATCAATTCAAAAAAGAAGGAATCAGTGTTAAAAGTTGTAATGAAAATGGCACCAACAATAGGATTAAACAATAACAGTGGCAACGGTCAAGGAACCGACTCGCCATTATCAAAAACATATCAATACCGAAAAATTATGAAACCAATGCTAGAACGTAAGCGACGTGCAAGAATTAATCGTTGTCTTGACGAATTAAAGGATCTCATCACTGGTGCATTACAAAATGTAAGTTACCGTCGCGTTTTTTTAAAAATCCAAACGACTACTAATTATGATCATGCACAGCACTAATTAGTAGGTGCTTAAAGAGAGACAAGAAAGAAATGTTTTTGTAAAGCATCTTCCCAGAATAATTATGCTTAAAGTCTCAATTATTTCGTTTGTTATTAAAACTGCATTCTTATGGAACGAGAATGCTTTGTCATTCATCTTCAATAATTGTACACATTTCTCGCCCTCATACAACTCACTCACTTACTTGTGCAAATGCATTCACCGTGTGCTTTTTTGAACAAAAAATTTTCCCACAATTTATCATTTCTATATGTTCTCATCTCATCTCTTCTTCTTACTTTCTTCAAGTATTTCTTTCTCTCCTTTTTGTGTATGCTCTTCTTCATACATATAATTTAATATTTATAAAATAAAATTTCATTCATGTTTATTTTAATTCTTCATATTTTTTTGGATTCTAATTACAGACGGATGGTGAGGAGAACATTACAAAGTTGGAGAAAGCCGATATACTCGAGTTGACATGCCGACACTTGAAAACTCTTCAACGTCAAAATAAATTTTATATCAATTCGGAACAGAGCTATGCTGATCGTTTTCGTGATGGCTTTTCACAATGTACCAAAGAAGTTGCGAAATTCCTATATGGCCAGCAGAATCGTGCGGGCGAACACATTATCGTACATTTAAATGAGTGTATAAGACGGCTAGATAATCTCACAAATGCTACTAGTGCTAACAATAACAACAACATGCAAATAGCAAACAATAATAATTACATCCCAAACGACAGTTTGCAATTAGAGCTAAATCAACAACAGCAGCAACAACCACCGTCGTCTTTTATTATGCCAGCACACCATCATCATCATAATCATCATCATCAGAACATTCGACAACCAATTGCGATTCCGTTAGTGAGAAAAAGTCCAATTCCAGCACAAAATTATTTACCACTTCCGTCGCAGAAAATGAGTTTATCAGTGTCAATGCATGAGCGACGTTCAATTGATAACGACAGTCCAATATTGACGAGACCAATAAGTCGAGACTCGTTATCATCACCGCCATCAGCGAGTTCATCGCCTGGACAATTGAAGGAAGAACCTGTTTGGCGTCCTTGGTAATTTTTCTTTTATATTAAAAAAAATTTACAATTACCGATCATCTGTACTACACACACATGCTGCATATACTTATGAATATAAACCTCAATATTATAATTAATTGAATGAATTGCAATTAACATGAAATCAATTTTACGAAAAAAAGAAGTGATTTTCATGCTACAAGAAAGAATTTTATTGACATTTTCTCTCACTCAATTTTTATATGCACACATGCATTATAATTATAATTTAATTTGATGTCTTCCAATTTTTATAAGTTTTTAATTTGTTTTTATTTTTATTTTTTTGTGTCTTTTGCTTTTAATTGAAAAATGTTGTAAATTTTTTTTCGTCAATTAAATTCCTTTTCTCAATCGTACGACAACCTTTAATGACATGTTTCATAAGTTTTGAACATGGAATTAATATTTTTATATGAAATTCGAGTTAATTATTAATTTTCTATTTTTTTCTTGTTTTAAAGATGAAAATTTTAATAATGAACTTGGCCTGAACTTTTGACATGCAAATATCTCATCATGTTGTTTAGATTTTCAATTTCAAAATTTCATGCCAAGTTCACAAAGTTCAGTTATGTTTAAAGAGTGTTGATTTTAGTTCTGTCTTTACATTTTGAATTTTTTTTATAAGAATGCATGCTCTTGTTGATTGTATAGAAATTATATTTTGAGATTCTTTATTCTTTTTTTAAAAAAAAAGTTAAGAAAATATGAAGAATAACAGCATAAAAATTTTATGGCAATTATATGGGTACTTAATAGATGACTCATAGTGAATAGAACTTTTGTATAATTTTTTCGTACAATAGGGAAAAAATTCTTGAATTTGTGGGATGCTTTGTGTTTGAAAATAAGGATCAAGTTTTGTATTGAGAAGATTAAGGCTCAAAATAAGTGAACAATTTATTACAATTTAAGAATTCTTAAATAATCAGAAATCAGACTATTTTTCTTAAATATTACAAAATGTTGAAACTATCCTTTAACTTGATATCTCTCAAAATTTGATTCTTACCAGACCTTAAAAAATAAGAATCTCTCAGTAACTGAAATATTTCGGAATTTCTTCAAAAATTCTAGCAACCACAAAGCAATTCCGTTAATTCCTATGACTACCAATCACAGTCCATCGAATAATGCGGAAAGCTCTTCTTTTAATGTCAGCAAATCGTACACTGAATACCAATTATTGCCATTAAAATTTTTGTGCTGTCTAAAATAACTGAAGACACACAAATGCCTTTGAAACATGAAAATTTTGCTTTAAAAAAGACAATTCTTGCATACATACTTAAGAATTAACGACGAGGAGACTTAAAGACTTATCATAGAAATAATAGATTATAAAAGGAGTGACTCAGTGCTTGATGACTAACATCTAACCTGATCATACAAGACTCAAAGTCACTTAATTTGCAAAATTAATAAGCTATCCATCTAAATTGACTGCACACTCACAACAGGTTCCTTTATTAACTAATTGTATCAGCCACTTCATGACATATCAAAAATCTATATCACATGATCTCAAACATGTTCCTACATATATATAGACAGGAAATCTTGAAATTTTTCTAATGTTTTTCTACCTCTTTTCAATTTACTATGTAAAGTTCCAAAAGTCATTCAACAATGTAAAACGAAAACAACAAGAAATGTTGAACTTAACATGTCTTTTTGATCTTTAATCCGAGGCTTAACTGAAAATTTTAATCATGATTGAAAGATCAAAAAAAAAATGTTAATCCTCTGTGAGAATTTTTAAGTTGAATTTGCACAAACTTAAAAACACCTTTTTGTCAACTTTTTTGTATAGCTTGTGTCATTTTTCATAGTAATTGGAATTAAGTATTTCAATCAATGATCAAAAAGACTTTTGCGCCTTTCAATTTAAATTGCATTATATAATAATTATATGAGAGCATTAAGATTACAATCGTAAGTGCCAGTGATATTTTTAAAGCCACTATTTATCATTTGTCATGATAGGCATTTAAAGTTGTCATAGCACAATTTATTGGTAGTTTATAGAACTTTTGAAGTGTGCACTTGTTGGATTATTTTATCTTAATTTGAATTTAATTCTTTTGTATGCATTTCTTATGTTAATTAGACTAGTGGAAATTGTTCTTTGTAAGAGAATTAATGTATTGATTGAATTGTATTGTATATTAGGAAGTTTATGGAGATTGTGGCTGAGATTTTCATTTGGTGATCAAATTTGAGAACCACAGAATTTATTTCAATCCGATTAGCTTATTAAAATAGCTTGGGGTCATTCACAAATGATGTTCATCAAGAAATTAGATTTTTACACCCCCTTTAACACCCCTAACCTCCAAAAAATTCTGATCATCACAAGTGAACGTAAAATAATAGAAAAATAACATCTCCATAAACTCCCCAATAGGATACTCCACTTATAAATATATCTATTGATAAAACTCAAAAATCAATGAAAAAAACTAAAAGAAAAGGATGATAATAATTTAATGACAATCATATAAATATTTACTGTGATATAAAAAAACGATTTTTCTCATAATATATTGAAATTATTTCAATTAATTAGTGTTAAGTAATATAAATAAAAAATACATTGAGATTTTTTTTTTGTGAATAAAGATGAACAGAGAAAAAAAAATACATTTTATAGAAAACAAAATTGAGTCTTTTTATTTACGTCTTTGAATATTCATTTCCTCTGGAAATAATCCCCATTAAGTTCTCAAAGATAAGCAGCGTTTGCCACTAAAAATTCCCACTTAATTATTATCGAACTCTCTAGAGAATGAGAAAGAAAAACCGCAATGGGAACATATTAAATAAGAAACAATGAGAAATTATCAAAATAAAATGATTTTTATTTCAGTTCCAGACAGGAAGGTAGTCAGGAGTGGTGGATGGTTGTTTGTTAACTAAGCACTCGCTCCCTAAAGTTATTTCAACCAAAAAATATACAAAAAATTCATCAAAAATGGCCCCCTTCTGTAAAATCCCTGGATACAGCCCTAGTTCCAAGTGAATTTTCTTCTATGAGATATGGTTTTGAAAAACATAATATTGTTATGCTAGTGGCAACAACACCAAAGCGACAATTAAATTTCTGTTATCGCACTTTTAAGAATGCACATATTTAAGCTTCTGTTGAGCTTCTCACTTTATCACGTGTTACACTTTATTTCACAAAAAATACATGATAACCAGTTTCTTTTAGTTGTTTTTATTATTCCTCTCTCCTTTTACTTTGAAATATCTACACTTGAATTAATGCCCTGAAGTTATCGTTCATGAGAATAAAAATGTTCACATGGCATCAAGCAGAAGTCATAAATTTACATTGCAGAGTCTTTCAAACGACGACGTCGAAACTGACTTAAAGAGACATTTTACCATCAGCGTCATTTATCTTTAAAGTCGCCTTCTTACATATGTACGATAAATATATTCAATACCATGTATTAATATAATAATCATCGTATCAAAGAGAATGAAAGAATGAACATAATGAGATCAATATTTTTCATTTTCATTCTTCCTTCTTCATTCTTCACAGCTACTGTATAAGATGTTGAGCTGTTGAGCAACAATTTCATTCATAAATTCTTACGCCATATAATCATTAGTCTCAATTACATCAAACAGGATCATTTTAACGAAAAAATATACTTATAAAAATGTGTAATGAGCAAATTAGCGATCATCATGATCACAGGTAGTTTAGAATATCGCCTAAAGTGCTTCGTAGTCAACATTGATTATGGGTATTTTTTGATGAGATTTTTTTTTTCTTTTTGCAATCGCTAGCTGAATAATGTGAACTTAAATTATTATAGACTTGGTTTAAATGAATTTGGAGTCCAAATTAAGCTTTAAAATTAAAAATCGATGCTCCTCAAGGCTGGCAATAAGAGATGGATGATATGAGACCTTTAGAATCAATTTTTGGAACTTTTATTAGCTGTTGAAAAGGAGACACATGAAATGCTCAACCAAACAGACTCTCCCCTAACAAACTAGTGTGACGTGGAACATAGTTTGAGAAACACTGTCCTAGACCTGACAGTATTAAACCCATATTTAACAACTGAACAGTTTTAAATATTTGTATAGATGGCTGATACGATGAATGGACAGTCGTCAACAACATTTAGTCCATAAGTAGTGTTTGAAAAACATATTAAGAACAAAACTTGCAATCATCATTAATACGTTTATTAACTTAGTTACTAAGTTGCTTGGCTGCTCATTTAATATTAACGTTAAGTACCGATCCATTTCGAGACAAGCTGTTATAATGTGTTAAAAAAGAGACAAGACAAGGTAAGCTAAAGACAGCACTAAAAGCAGCAGAATCGAGAAATGTGAAATAGTCGTACATGAATAGGTGTATATTAGCAGAAGAAGAGGCGAAGAAAAATTGCAAGCTATTACAACAAGCTTGTGCTTAAAGTCATTCCGCACATTATAAAGAATCAATTAACACTTTCCGTAGAAATGCAACAACAACAATAATGGGAAAGAAGTTAAATAAAATCATTGATTATGATGAGAAAGAGACGAAATGAAAATAAAAAGAAGAATTTTTACTGTTTATTGCTGGCATTGTGAATGCATTCACAACACACAACAGACATACACTGTGTGTGGAGTGGTTTGGGTTTGATGATGATGTGATTCCGTGTGAACGAAATGACGCGGCAATAAACAGAAATATAAAAACAGCCAAACATCTAATCATCGTCATCATCATCCACATGTAGTAAAGCTTTCAGTAGAGAGCGTAAATTACTCATTTCCAGTATCCCATCGAATATTATGTTAGTTACATACATACCGCAATCCCATACACACATATTATTGGTGAGTACATGGTAAGCAGCAGTACAAAGGAAAGAAATAAAGTAACGAAGGAAAGGGATTGAAAAAATTTTTGGAGTTGGGTGCTTTAAGCGCATTTCTATCAAGTTTATATTGTTTTTGGAAAATTAACTAAAAGTTTTAACGGTTTTTAAAAATTTGAATTTTTGTGGTCATTTAAATTTTTTCTCATCCATATTTAAATTTTTTAATCAATTTTCCCTTTAATTAAGCAATTGCCAAACCACAAACACAATACATTCAAATCCACAACATGTCAGGAACATTTTCACATAAAATTAAGCCATTCAAACCACTCTAATCTCTGATCTACAACCAGAGCAATCTGTTATCCAGCTCAGCCATCCAGAAAGATTACAACTCCGCATCTATTTCACAATAAATGCTCCAAAGAAACATAAAAACGATTGCAAAAGACTTGATAAGTATATATAGAGTCATAAAAATGTGTGATCGCTTGTGCTGCGACTTTCCCATCATCAAATGTTGGCTGATTTGCTGTTTTTTTTGCTGCTGCCCAAAGATCGAGTAATAGCAAGACATGGCAAGTCGATTACAGAAGTGTATTCAGGTTAATGGCACGAGTTTGGACACGATATTCATGCTGCCAAATCTACTCTTCAGCACCAGCAAAAAAAATAAACTCATCCTCAATTTTCATCAATTTCAAACATTTATTTTCGTGGTGGCTCATCATTCGTTTTTTGTTGAAAGATATTTCATGTTGCACAATAATATGCCGAAAAGAAGAAGACAAACTAAATAAGAATAAGAAGTACACAAGAAAAAAATTATTTAAATTAAGTTAATGGACTCATCGAAAAGAGAAAAAGAAACTTCGTGCCTGCCTGGGTTTTATACAGACTATATTTTTTTTTTGTTTTCTTGTGCTGTTGTTCCATTCAGTGCTCTTTCTCTCCCGACGCGAACGCGTTTGAAAATTTTTTCCCACGTTTCGAGCGCTTCATTGATTTGTTGTTGTAGATCACAACATAAACAGGCAGAAATGGGTAAAAAATGTTTTCATCGTATAATGACTAATATTTCAGCAATGTGTATGTGATGTTATTTATAACTTTATTCCTTTACTCTTTCCCTCTGTCTCTCTAACTCCTTCTTTCTCTTTCTCGAGTTTATTATTATGTATGGCAACATACTTGATGGCACTTCCCCTTCATGAATTGAAATTGTTTTCTCTTTTGCTTCTTGATAATTTGATAGTTTTACTCTATACTGTCATAAGGCGAACTGATCATTAAATTCAATTTTCAACATGTGTCGTGAAATTCTTCTTTACTCTCCACTGTCTCTCGATCATCATCAACATAATCATCATAGCGAACATTTTTATTATTTTCTATTAGTTTAGTTGGCGGTTCATTATGTTATTACGACTTCTGTTATTTTGTTAGCGCATCATTGAGTGCATTCTGGTTGAAATGGTGTCAGTTAGTCTGGATGATTTGCATACCTATAAATATAAGGTCAATTTTTGTCACAATTTAGCCCTTATTGACCCATTTTGAGAATTTAATCTTTAAAGACCAAATATTTTTGAAACTCCTTTTTTAGATTTTCTGGCTACGAACTCTGTTCATTAATTATAATTCGCTTATGACGTCCAAAAATAACGAAATTATTTCAAAAAGAACAATAGATTTCTTCTTAGACGTCATCAGGATTGTAGTCAGGATTTTTGAAGGAGGTACTCATTTTTTTAATTTTATACATTAAAATTGTTTCTGCGAATATTCTTCAATATTTTTTGCAATTAAAATAAAATTTTTATTGATTTTGATCTCAAGGGTGGCTACCCCGGCAACTAAAGAAACCCAACTACGTTCCTGGACGTCATAAATTAACGGCCTGATAAATTTTTCAATAAGAGAAACAATAAAAGCAACATTGGATTTTGTATTCAAGACTTAATAAGAAAATTTGTAGTTTAAATGAAAAAATTACAAAAATGAGAGTTCGAATCTCAAATATTAGAAAATAATTAAATCCTTTTCCACTTGTAAGATTCTTTTTTTTTGTAAATTTCCTTTGAGCGCCTTATGCTCTGTAAACTTCAGTGACATTTCAAACTAAAAATTCATTCACATGCTTCATCGACAGCATTTATTTCTCAGAACTGTATATAGTCAGCAACTTCATTCAATTTAAACTGGAGATTAATAGATTTAAATGGATCATTTTACAATTCTTTAATGATTAGATGCTTTCACGCCTTGTTAATAATATTGCTCATCTCTTTCTCATGCAATAAGAAATCGTGAAATTCTTTCGCGCAATATTCTAGTAGCCTAATGTATATTTTTAGACTGTTCTTTTTTTTTGAAGAACCACTGTCGGAATATGTAATTTGATCCGTGAATGAATACAGACCAGAATACTAAAAGGAAAAATTCCAATCATCCCGCATGCTTGAATGGAACAAGTGTCAAATGTGATACTTGCATGTATTCTCATAAAACTTTCCCATGTCAATTAAGCATGAAAAATATTATACGAAGATTATTCAATAAATCCCCATAATTATGATTTTCCTTCTGCGTTCTATAGCATCTCAATTATTTCATTAAAAATTGAATTAGTTGGTACATGATGTAAGGGCTTTTTTAAAAGTGATGTCCATCAATGACCCCTATGTCCCTGTCTATTACCAAATTTTTATCGAAAACAGTGTAAAATTGGTCGTATTTATGGATCACGGAATAAGAATAATCCAACGGATTGAATAATTAAAATTAAAAGGTGGTCGAATGAGTCTTAGTGGCAGGCATTTATCCAGGGGAGGGGAGTCATGAGAGGGATTCAAATATTATTCAACAATAACTTTTGAAATATTTTAATCAATCAAGTAAAAATACATTTTAATCAATCACGATCAGGATTATAGCCTTAAAATGTTCGAAGAGATTTCTTTTTTAAATTTCTAGCAAATTGAACAAAATTTTCCAAGGAGGAGGTGGACAAATCCCTAATCCTTGACAAACCGATATATCCCTCAAACCAGGAACGTAGTGGGGTTTTTTGAAGGGGGAGGGGTGACCAATTTTTTATTTTTGATAAAATTCATAAAATCATTGAAATAGTGCCTTTGTATTAAATTTTTATACTTTTTTACACATTAAGATTAAATCTGCAAGTAGTCTTCAACATTTTTTGTAAAAATTTTTTTTTTGGTTTAAAAATAAATCAAAATTTAAAAATTTGTATGGAATTTTGATCTTGAGGAGGGGCACTTATGGATTACCCCCTTGCTAAGCCCCTGCCTCAATCAAACCATAAATTCACGTAATTACGACCGATATTTTTTAAAACATCTAGATTTTAATCTCGTCTATCAAATCTGTTGTAATCTATAAATTGTACGTCATTTATGAACAACCCCATACACATCACAAAAGTGCATAGAGGCATTGAAGAAGTGAATGAGAAGACAAAAATGCGACGATAATAAATTAACATTCAACATCGCATCAGCGAGCTAATATAATATTATGAATGAATGGATAAAAATGATTCTGTATTAAACAGCCATGTCGTATGAATGGACACGAGGCAAACGATATGAACAGAAGAGTGAGAAAAAGAGCGAAAAAGGCATGTCTTTAAAGGCATTTATGTGAATATACACATAGTGTATAATATATATTTTTTTGTTTTTTTTTTAATTTTATTTCAAATATAGCGGCTATTATGTATCTTAATTATTAATCCACTTGCGGCAACACTCTTCATGTTATGAATGAAATGAGAATTTTCTTATTCTTTTCTTTTATCTTCTTATGTGTTTATGTTATAAACTCTCACTGTGTATATATAGAACTCGAAGCTATGTATTAGACGGCGAGCCGCTTTGAGTTGAAATTGAAATAAATAGAAAAGATCATATTTATGTGTTTAAGATTATTAAATTACCATGAATGAATGGATAATCATATAATTTTCTTCATTTAATTTTGTAAATTTACAATCACAGTAGCTTCTAGCTGTTTCCAGGGGCTCATGATGTTTAATGTGTATAATTTTGTTGAACAAATTTCGATTTAAAGAGAGTGGATCGAAGTGTAATAATGACACAATGGTTAACCACTTTATCAAAGAAGTACAATGCTTATTATATCACCTGAAATGCTCTGGATGAACAATAAAGGAATTTTTAGGATGATCAGTTTAAAATTCCACAAAAGCTTTAAAGTTTTTGGAATTTTTGCCAGTCTTTTATGAGTTCATGAGCAGCGTTAGCCAATGACATCCAAATTTTCAGGAGGAAGGAAGGATCTGTGTGATCCTGACAGAAGTTGGAGAGAGATTCCAATAATCTCATATTTTGATGGACCAATATTGAAGTGTTCTGTAGATCTTATGATTTATTAAATTATTATTATATAGAGACCTGACGTCTTGAACAAAAATGGTTTAAAATTATATTTATTCAATAAAATAAAAAAAAAATCACCATCCAACTCATTTAAAAAATACTGGAATTTTCCTTTGAAGATCTGCTTGGTTTTTTAGAGGACTGTCCTCTATTTTCATAAATTGTCCTTTATTTTTGTTAAAATGTTCTCTTTTTTGATTTTTTACACTAAGGAGTATGAGCTTAGGTGCCGAACCAAAAAAAAAACATGTAGGTACAAAAAAATTAACGAAAAACTGCACATTTTGCTTGAAAAAAAATGCATACCTCGTAATTACAAGATTTATAATATTTTAATACAAAACACTGAGGTTTGAACTCACAACTTAAAGTCTTTTTAACAAAACTCCAATTTTCTCTTTTTGTAAGATGTGACAAACTTTATATTTAAACTCTTTTCCAGCTCAAGTTAAAGAACTTTTAGTTGCTGACTAAATTAAAGGGAAAAAGTTGGCATGCTTGATTTTCAGAGGATGCATTCCTATATTTTTCTATTTTATAAAAAAAAATTTTTTGAGATATATTTAGCCCCAAAAATAATTAAAATTGGTCAACCTAATAATATCCTCAATTTCTCTGATACTTTTCTATTCACCCTAGAGATTCAGCATGCTGAGGGGTACCATATTGTGCTTAATACTCTTAGGAACGTTTTATACCATAAATACGTTTCTACATAGGACAAAAAATGATTTATCAAAACATACAGTAGACGGCATCATTCCCTAGTCGAATCTTAAAGCTCCTCTGATCATCAAATAATTCCATTAGCATACTGTTCAACACTACAATTCACACTTTCACAAAAGAAAAAAGTTTCAATCAATAAAACCAAAGTCTTAATATATTAAATTCTATATTGAATGATGTCTAAAGCCTGACTTTTTGTTTATTAATGTGATTATTATAATTATTATTGTTACATTACATAGGCGTTCATTCATTAATTTCTTCTCATTGTTATTGTTGGATTATGTTAAGCCGATACGAAACGCTCGTATGCATTCCACAGATAATATAGAATTTCCTTTATAATGCGCATATTTATATTTCATTCTAAAGATGAAAGCAAATAATACTTTGAATGATTCCCATTTAATATAAGTTAAGTGAATATTTCAAAAGAATATTATGGTAAATATTTATAATGCTGTTGAATGAATTAGGCTTGATTTAGGTTGTCGATGACTTTCTCTGTAATTTCGTAGGAATTTTCCGATAATTTCTCAACAATATTGAAGTGATCAAGACCATCCATTAAATGGTAATTTGCATGCAATTTTGCCTGCTTCAAATGAGCAACAAATTCTCTCGATTGCTTTTGAAATGCTGGCGATTCATCACTTCCAACGTAAGCATCAACTACTAAGTTGTATTTACTCAAATGTTTAAAGTCTAATTTTACAGGCGATAATTGTACAGCATTTTCGTCCGTAATTGATAGTAAATTTTCACGATTAAGAATCTCCGTATTTCTCAACTCGCTAACGTCATAGATGCCAGAAATTAAATAGACATGCTTCAAAAGTTTAAACTTATCACCAAGACGTGAAATCATGTCTTCACTCAACAAGTACGTAATCAAATGAGCCCCAGAATCATGTCCAATAAATGAGACACTTTTTGGGTTGTGCTCGCCAGCATAGCTGAATATACGTTCGACGGCCTTCTCGAATTGCTTTATAACTTCCGATAATGTTACATTTGGACACAAGTCAAAATCAATTACAATCACTTTTGCATGATGCTCAACAAATGGCTTTACTGCATATGATGCCGTGTGCTTGTTTGACCTCTGCCAAAATCCACCATGAACGTACACAATAATTGGTGCGTCAAATGGCAGATTAACACCATAAATGTCCAATTGTTGACGGAATGTTTCTCCATATGGGGTATTTAACAAGCAATTGACCGCATATCGATTTGCATCCGATACTAAAATGGATTTTTGGAAAACAAAATTAAATTTTTTTTACAAATTATTATGTAAATTAACGGCAAACTCATCACCTGTATTAGAATAATCGTCATGTGCTTGTAACAACTCGACTGGATCTGTTATTCTTTGTGACCATTGAGTCGCATCGTATTCTTTTTCTAAATCACGTGATGACATTTTTTATTTGTCTTCTTTCTTGTGGGAGAAAAAAATATGTGTTTATTATGAACTGCTGCTTTTGCTGCCTTGACTATGACTGTTGTGTTTTTGTGTGCCTATAACAATTATATTTGGAACTTGTTGTTCTTTGATAATTTTTATCTCTCGGACTAAGTATGTATTTGTATGTTGTTTTTTTTTTCAACTTCTCAGTTCTCTCATATTTTAGGTACGATGCGGTAATCTGAGCTTAGCTTGTGATTTGAATTTTTACAAATATTTTATTCGATTCAATAACGAGATATACAAATGTCCAGAAATTTTTGATCAATACTATGTCAAGTAGATTTCAATCGTAAATTTTAGTATCACGATGTCTATCTATCTATCAAAAAATATTTATAGAATACTTTAAACATTGAATTACATTCGAAAACATCTAGCGCGTGTCTACTTACCAATGACTGTATTGTTTGCTTGTGTTCGAGAAATGCTACACAAAAAGAGGAACCTGAAATAATACATTTTAGTTCAGTTTCAAAAATTCCAACGGAAAAATAAAATTTGAATTTTTTAAAACCATACAATTCCAATTTTTTTTAAAAATCCGTTAAAAACATTTGTATGGTTTCGATTAAATTTCTAAAATAATTTAAAACTTGAACCTTAACATATTAAAATTCACAGTCCAATGAACGTTTATGTATGAGCCAATATTTGTTGGATCAAAATATCACTTTTAATTCCGCATATAAAAACAGCGCGTGTGGAAATCATTCACTAATACGCTCAATCTCTATTTTGACAAGATGTTATCATTTTAAATTCCAGTAGTACAAATACATGATTTATTATCAAACATATGATCCATATCTTTATTTTGGTTTCTTTCTTGCAAACGTCAATACATGTTTTTGTTTTCTTTCAGTGATATACTCAAGTGATGTGAGGTTTAAAGTGTTTAATTTTGTTCCTAGTATTGCCTTAAAATTTCATAACTATGGGAATAAAATAATATCAAAAGTATACTGTAAAGTTGTCTTAAATTTTCATATAAGTTGTTCCAGTAGATGTATAATTCGCAGGAGGATTTTGACGGACAGTGAGCCTTTGATACTCTTCAGCATCTCTCATGAGCGCAAACAATGAGAAAACGCACATGAAGCAATAGAAATTGAAGACTGAAATGATAAGAAAATTTTATATTAGTCATCACCATGACTATTGTTTACATGACGATTTAATTACAAATATTAACATGGGAAGTGGAAAGTTCCCAATGGACAATGATCTCTATAAGTAATTAATTAAAAACCTAATTGAGAGTTAACGGATTTTAGAAATTCAAAAAAAAAACGGTTTCTTAAAATTTGAATTTTATGTTTTGCAGTCAAAAATTCAAATTTAAAAGGTCCGTTAAAAACTTTGCTGATATTTTATGGAAAATCTGAATAGAAATCAAGCAATGACAAACTTACGCAGTCCTATTCCTCCAAAGATCATGCAGAAAATCGAGTATGATATTGTTTGAGTTGATGTGAAGAAGTAAAGGCTTATAAACAACCAAATTGCTGTATAATAAACTAATTGAATTGATCTCTCCAACATCCACGGAACTAAAAACATCCTTTTGCTATATGCAGCTCCATGTACTAAAAATAGTGATGCTAAAGCCTCTATGACATAAAATCCAATCAGCATTGATATTATAAAGATTGCTGCATTATGCATAAACTCGATATCTTCAGGCGTCCAGTCGTCAGGCTGTTTATCAGTAATATTTAAATTTTTAATCAGTCCATCGATGTCGTTAAATGATAGAGACCATCCAATGATTGAGAAGAACGCTGAGATAAATCCCAACCAACCCAAAATAACAGTTCCCGTATGAAGTGAAAAGCAGAAGAATCCATTGAGTATAAAATGAGACGATGAAGGAGGCATTTTAATTGGATGTTAATGATGCGTGAACTAAAATATCAAAAAAATATATTGTGTTATTGATAAGGATTATAAATGAATCGTGAAAAATAATTAAAAATTGTCATTAAATATTGAGTTTAATGACAAATGACAAAGCAAGGCCGATATTCTAGCCAATTGTAATGTTCCTTCATGATTCATAATACGAAGAATAAAATAATTACGTGCTTTCTAAAGCAGATAATCGATAAAAATATTTTAATGCGGAATTAAAAATTCCCCAAAATTAAATTGACTTTTTACTCACATTTATAAATAATTAATTGACTTCCTTACACTTCCTATGCGCTAATAATAATAAATTCACAGATAAGCTGATAAAAACGGCTCTACTTCCAATCCAGCAATTTCTATCTTGTTTCTTCGCTCAATCCCGACTGAAAAATGCTCTTTGTTTTTGTTTTCGTTATAAATAATATACAGGGTGATACAGGGGATACACAGACAGGGTGATACATACCATTCCACATGATTGTTTGAATGTATTGAATTACAGCCAGCTTGCTTGAAAATGAAACCTTAGAAATGCAGCAATGGATTATTGAGAAAAAGAGACTTTTTTCTCTAGAAAGTCAAATTTTATTAAAAAGTAAATTAATTAACATAATGCCTTTCATTCATGCAAATGCAACAATCTAGTATAAATCTACGTTAAAAACTTATTATGTTAGAATGATCAAAGCGTTTCATTTTTCATTATGTTGCATCATCTGAGCCTAATCAGTTTGTTAGTATGTTAAACTTTTGCTGCTAGTGCATTTAAAGCCTCCTTACACTTGTCTAATTCATCAAAATCAATCACCATCGATTTTAGTTTATTGCGAAAATTTTTAATGCGCTCAGAACCCAAACTCACGCTACCATGTTTAATGCTGTGTCGTGCATGAAGCGTTAACAGTTTAAAGCAATCTTTACGAATTAAGTTATGATTAGCTTCATCCCAGATTGGAAGTCCTCGCACATACGTCCATGCCATCATTACGTAATCAACAAGAGCATCAAAATGCTGAGAGTCTCTTAATACTTTACAGTGATTGATGAGTGCCCTAAAAATATTCCCATAAATTTATGTGTTAGAATTTTTAATCGTGGTATAGATCAACTTGTGGCTAGCATATAAAGTCCTACAAAAAAAAGTCATGTTACCTTTTAAAAGCCGACAAATGGATGGAAGCTCTAGAGAATGCAGATCCATCTGATTTACTCTGTATCGACAATCTGGATCGAGGGGAGCTTTTAGTGATATTTTTGCGTAATTCACAAAGTTCCTCCTCATATGGTCGAATGTCAGGAAGTGGAAGATTGTCGCGAATATTTTTCTCTAGCTGTGCATCTTTTGTTGTGATTCCAGAGATGATTTCAATCAATTGTTCCTGACTCAGTCCTTTTAAAAGTGTCTTTAAAGATACTTCTGGATTTATTGCATTCATTGGGCGATCTTCGATGAATTTAAGTCTTTTTGTAGGCGTAGCATATGGAGTTGATGACGATGTTGGATCTTGATCATTCTGAGAATCTGTGAAAATTCGCTTACGAGGCGAATTGCGCAGAACCATAGAAGAATTATTATTATTGTTGAAGAGCTTTTTGGCTGGTGAAGGTGATAAAAGTGACATGTGAAGAGTATTCTTAGTTGGTGTTTTGAAAGGACTTTTAATTGGTGACCAGCTGATTTTTGATGGCTTCTTCTGTCTGCCTCTTTGTCGAATCACAATTTCATCTAATGAAGGAATAGATGAATTGAGATGCTCTAAACTATTCTCTAATTGAGCTGTCCTGGGTGTTAGAATTCTCTCATCAACAGTCCGCCTGCGATTAACAAAATCTCGTTCATCCACTTCAAAATATTCCACTCCATCATCCATATCTGGATCTCGTTCAATGTGCAGTTCCCTTAATGCCATTTCTATAAGTTGAGAGGTATTTGATGGCTGAAGATTTATTCTTCTTGAAAAATTCATTTTCTAATGCTTACTTATATCCTCTTTTATTTGCAATCTATAAAACTGACACTCTTACATCATTTTACACAAATTAAATGTAATTAAAACTCTTTTATGACACTTAAAATTTAATTAAATAATTTTTTTATATTTAAACATAAAATTATTTCGAAAAATAAACAATGTCAAATTTTGGCGCGAATCGCTAAAGACAGTTTATCATTTTGGACATATTCACACCGACAAATGAATGGATTTATATGGAATATTGAAGAATTATTAAGCAAGTTAAGCCTGTGTGAATATATAAACTTTTGACGTTTCTCTTGTTGTAGTTTAGTGTCAAAACTTTTATGAAATAGTGATAAACAGTGAATTAAATTAAGTTTTATTATTGAATCAACTATTAAACTTATTAATCATAATTGGAAGTAAAGGATGCATCAATAATTGACATGAAATTCGAGTTTTAAGTTTCCCGCACAAAATTCAAATCCAGTACAGACATCCAGCAAAAAATTGAGGCATCACAAAAGTACAACAACAACATAATAGAGAGGTAAAAAAACAGCATAAAACTCGCGATAAACATAAACTTCTCAGTCTCACATTATATCTCAGCTGTGCGGTCGGTAAAATTATTCATTCCGGTTGATTTTTGCTTTAATTCCTTTTTTAAGCAATTTAATTGTCTGTAATTGATTTGTGTCGCGAGGAATTAATTTTGTTCTATTTTTGGAATCGGTGAACTATTGAGTGGTAGAATAAGTTAAAGAAAATGTAAGAAAAGATAATTTTAAGACATTTTCACAAAGATACAGAAAAGATACAGCTTAAAAAATTAGATAACTCGCGATTTAAGAAGAGCAACATAATTAAAGTAATTTGTATTCATGGATATTTCATAATGTGCTGCTGCATTATTCATACACACACGTCTAATACATATGAAAATAAACAAAAAAACAGCACTATATGTTGAAATATCTCATGTATGAAGAGGAAAAAAACGGAATCAAAATGAATTAACAAAAAAATATAAAATTATAAAAGAAATTTCTCTTCCAATATAGCAACAAACAAATTTCTTTGACACATATATGTATATTGATGGCATCAATAGCAAGCACTTTATTTCGCACATATTTATGCGATATTTTTCTTTTGTACAGAGCAACTGCTGCTCCATGAACATTTACTTCCTTCTCCTACTTATTAGTTGTAGCATTTTTCATGCATGCTAGACGATTAGACGGCTTTGTTGATCTTTTCTTGCACAGATTGCTTTTTTTAAAGCACGTAAAACAATGTAGCGTTTTGGGCAGGTTAACAGCAAATTTTAAAGTCAAAGTATATACCATACGACTGAGTGATTTTTATATTTCTTCTATGTGTAAGAAAGTGTGTAAAAAAAGTATTAATGATTCATTCAAAATGTAAGAAGAAAAAAAATGGAAACGAGAAAAGAAAATATTGCACATACAAACATAGTGAAAGTCTCTAAAATATTAAAATATGAATATACATATTAATAGCCGTGTGATGGAATGATCGATTTATGAGCTCAGAAATCAGACAATGAACTAAAAGAAAATATCCGATCAAAATGAGCAGAAATCCCTTTAAGCATACCATACATGCATGAAAATGATGTATTAGATATTGTGGTGTCATGTGCTAAATATGATCTGTTGGATGAATGATCTTCGTTGGTTGTTTGGGACTTTTATTAATACACCCTGTTTTTGAGCATTAAACCTCTCAAAATAAAGTTAATCATGGAAAAGATCATTAATCGAGAGGGATGTGATATAGTTTTATAAGTTTTTGAATCCAGAGCGATGATGAGCTTCAAATTGAGCAAGAGCATACCCAATAGTCCCCTGCACCATTCCAATTTGTTCATTGGTAGTTTCCTACCTGATTTGGATCCTGTACTTAATTGAGAGGTGCTCTAAGTTAGATATATTTTCTAAAACTGAGACTGTTGAGTAGGGCAGGTGAACTCAATTTACTAGAACAATGTCGTAGATGAACTCAGCATTATCAATCAAAGATTTACATCCCATTTTAATAAAATTAATTGAACATCAAATCAAATAATATCAATCTTAATTCTCTTTAATTCATATGCATGAAATTGATGAATTAGATAAATGAACAATTGTTGTGTGAATATCTGTTTGATCTATTGATATACACCCAAATCCATTCATCTGTTTTGGGATTAGTTCATTAACTGCGTGAAATATAAAATAGCAATAGAAACAGCATGAAAAGTAGAATAAATGAAATTATCTACACATAAAGAGAAGTGCCTAGTCTGCAAAAACTACTTAACATTCGACTTACGTGACCTACAAAAATTGCACAATGTGAATTTTGTTGTTTGAAGCAATTTTTCAAATGTTTAATTTGTTTAAGTCTAGATTGTTATAATGTGAAATTCTCAGGATTCAAATTAAGCACGGAAAAGATAGCTTGAATGTGGATGAAATGAAAAAAAAAATTAAAAACGATAGACTCAGCAATTAATTGAGAGTTTGAATTTAATGCCTTTAAATTATTTCTCATCTGAATAATTTCTTATGAAATCGGAAATATTTTAGACTAGATAGCTGAATGTTTTTTTTTAATTGAACATTGCTACAATGAGCACATAAAATTTTTGAATTTAAAATTATTGAACCATAAGCGACAAATACGCATTTTTTGCCGGTATTATTAATAAATATTATAATGAATATAAAGCTGTCAAATATAGAGGAAATAAGGTTGCTGATAAGGTAGTAATTTAGGGTTTGTTTGACTTAGATAAATGAAAAGCAAACAGTTAGGATTGAGCATTAATTAATGTGAAAGCGTTAACTCTTTAAATGCCACTCATTATAAGGATTCATGCTTCTGATCACTAGCAAGTCATGGATATACTACCCAGCCATCAGGGAGAAAATTTAGGGGGGGTTTGGCATTTTTTTCTTGAAAACCCCTAGCAAATTGAAAAATTTCTCAAAAAGAGGGGGGGGGGGGGAATTTGACCCCCAAACCAACCCAAGTACACCCCTGCCAGCCATCGTCAGGAATAACCGTTTTTTAGGCTTGGCCCAAGCAATGTTTAGTCTATAGATCAATATTTGACCATTTTAACCATTAAAACAGTGTTTCTCAAACTATGATCCGTGACACACTAGTGCGGATTAGCTAGTTTTAGTGACATTGGTTTGGTTAGTTTAGTACTACAAAGCAGAGCTCAAAATCGACAGAAGTCTACTCGACTCAGGGGCGTATTCATAGGAGGGGTTTTGGGGGTCAAACCCCACCCTCCCCCTTTTGGGAAATTTTTTCAATTTGTTAGGATTTTTAAGAAAAAATCACAGAACCCCCCAAAATTTTCCCGTCCATACAAAAAAACTTCAAAAGAGACCCATCAGACCCCCCTCTTAAAAAATTTCTGGATACACCAATGACTCGACTCCATACAAAACTCATGTCAACTTCGAGCTCTGATACAAACTGATCATATTACCATCCATGTCTAAAATTGGCACCAAAAAAAACTTTTTCAAAAAAGATTATCTTTCCCCCAAAAAACTGGTATCTGTAATTTCATGATCATCTTAATGGCTCCTGACTAGGCTTAAAATTGAGTAAATTTGCGTATGCTAATGCACCTTTGTGTTTGCTTTTATTAAATATTAAATAACAACGTGATGAGTTCATGATGCGGTTTGACAACAATTGTTTGTAGAAACTGTTGAAATGGTATAAAGTTAATGGAAAACACTGCTTGATTTTTTGAGAAGATTTATTGTTGATGTCCTTCAGGCAAGACAAAAAAAAATAATATACAGACTCGACATCGCAGCATATTTTTACAACTGTCAAGTCTCGGTCTTGAAAAAATTGTTGCGTGTGAATTTTATTTTACTATATTTTTCATGAAAAAAATTAAGTATCGCTCACAGACTCGATGATTATAACGAATTTTCGGTTATGAGAATTAAAATACTAAAAATTATTACAAAAATAATTTGCGGAGATTTTAAGCTACAAGCAACAATATTGTTGTCTATCTAGTGACTAGTTAATTTACAATTTTTAAAAAATTATAGCGTAACAAATAGTTTTGACATTCAAGCGGCTGTAAAATGTATAGCTTCGTTCTGTACGTACTAGATAATTCTAGCCACTTTGTGTAATTAATATGTCATTTCATTCCACAAATAATTTTTGAGTAAATTAAGTTGGTAAATAAACATGCCTGACTCTTTGAATAGAACTGCGATAAGAAGTGCAAATAGACAAGCTTGAGCTGTTTTTGTGTAAAAAGTCAATTTCAAAAAAATATACACGTATGCGAGTTAAAGTCTGCTAATTTGCTTCTTCATGATATTCGCAAATGGAATCATGTCATCTTTGGTATACAGATGTCAATCAAGCTATTTATGAAGGAATTAAGAAGAATCCGCGAAAATGATGAATAAGCATCTTTGTGATACATACTAAGGCAGTACATAATATTGTTATTTATTACAGAATGCTTTGGATTACATGAAGAAATACTAAAAGGTCTTTCAACTTGGCTGATTCTAGCTCAGCCATGCCGGGGAAATAGACAATAATATTTTACTTGAAGATCGAGGAGTTGATTTAAAATTGTATGAACAACATGTTGCTGATTATTTTATTAGTCACTCAGTTACGTATATCTAGTCAAAGTTTGACCTACCTTATAGCTACATAGTCCATTCTATCAATACTTAAGTAAGTTACTAGATGAATAGTCAGTGAGTCACAAGCAATCATTCATTGGGTGCGAAATTGTTTATTTAAAACAGACAAACATCTGTTTTGAGGTAAAAGTTTATATAGAAATTTTTAAGCTAATGGAAATTTCAAGTCAAGCTGTGCAGAGATATATCCACAAAGAAATTTTTAGGGAGGGGATTCAAAAAGCCAAGTTATGAAAGGAAACAGCTACATCTTCCGCTGAATAGAATTCAATCGTGCTGAACTAGGATTTTGGTTATGTCTCTAAAGATCATCAAACCTGCTAAGCATTTCTGAGATGTTTGTCATTGCAATGCCATTGGATTCATCTTATTGCATATTTTCTAAAAACACTTAGAGCTAAATCAGTCATTAACAAGACCTTCCTACTGCATTATTTATTACGCAACTGTACTGAAAATGAAGTTGTCCTTTGTACAATCTGTCAAACACGACATGAAATGTAAGAACTCAAAATGCAAACCAGAGACAAATTGAGAGCATCAATGAGTCGTGATACACAAATTTTTATCTTGAGAAGAAATGTGTGGCAAGAAAAATGAATATTTTTGTACACCGAGCAGCGCATTGTGTGCTATTTTTTATCAGCCTGTTCAAATTGAAAATCTCAAGAATGTAAATATTAAAAAGAGAAAAAAAGGCAGAACGTGATCATCTTGTTATATACAAAAGAAACTGTTATTCTCTTTTAATTCTCTTCGCTTGATGAAACAATTTACAATCTCTTTCGCAATTTTCGAGTACTTGCTTGCTGTTGTTCAATGATGATTGCTTTTTCATATATTTTAGTATTTCTCTTTTTGTTGATCACAGTTGTTGTTGGTGATATTATAAGATTTCATGCCGGTAAAATGCCACATAATTGTAGCAATTCATTCCATCATTTTTTCTCGTATTGAAAGAAAGAAAATTACTTAATGTGGGAAACACAATGGAGTTGCCGAATCTCTATTTTTTCTCACACATATTTTTCAAACGTTTATCAATTCACAAAATATGGTGAAAATGCGTAAGTGCTTGTTGCACTTTAAATCACTTAACTATTTTCATTACTAGGGTGCAAACTCGTTAGTTTTAAGACTGACATTTGTACATAGCATAATGATGGTATTTTGGCATGGGGTCATTCACTAAGAGGTGTGGGTCTGACTTTTTTCAAAGTTTTGCTTGATACATAGTTAATTAGATTTAGTCAGTTTGAAGGAATCATTAGTTTTTCTAATGGGTTTCACTTATACTTTAAAATCCTGACCCCCAGGGGGTATCCAGAAATTTTTCGAGGGAGGGGTTTTGAATTCTTTTTGTACGGATGGGAAAATTTAGGGGGGTTTTTGGATTTTTTTCTTAAAAACTCATGCTAATTAAAAATTTTTCTCAAAAAAGGGGGGGGGGAGTTTGATCACAAAAACCCATACCTGAATACGTCCCTGCTGACCCCCCTTCCTCTGGGTAAGCCCTTGGGGTCAAAGATTAAAATTCTGTGTCAAGAGAGAAGGTGGTCTAAAAATCTCATTTTTTATGGACATCATAAGGGGTCATTCACTTATGACGTCCATCAAAAAATGAGATTTTTAGAACCCCCCCTCCCCCCCTTGTCACAAAATTTTAATTCAAAAAAATTTCTTTAATTTAAAGTGTCACAAAATCTCAGACCCACCCTCCTTCCTAAATCATGGACGTCATAAGTGAATGACCCCTAAGTGAATAGTATTTCAATACCTGAAAATTTCAATGACAAGCCAGCGATCCTAGGTCACACAACCTATATTTGAAGGCCACAGGCAGTTATTTCGTTAAAAATTTGATTTTTATATCATTAGAAACTGCAGGTCTAACACAGAGTGCTATTTACTCGTATTGATGAAACTTAGTACAAACCATATCCAAAAACTATATAGCATCCTCTAAAAGCATGTTTCTATGCGTCACGTAAGTGACAATTGATTAATTGACCGTAAATTATTTGCCCAGTTAAGAAAAGTTAATTCCATAAGATCGTGCATGAATTGACTTACAAAAGATGAATGGAAATCTATTGAGAAAAATCAACATCAACAGTGTCAAAAGTAAATTCATTAGACATGATGTTGGTTAAGTAAAATAAGCGGAAGGGAAAAACTTTTCATCGAGTGGGAAAATGACATTTTTCCCTTAACTACTTCCGTTGATCATGAGACTTTTTGCGATAGTCATTACTTTAATTCTCTCATGTATAATGCATCAACAAAACATGCTTAATTTTTTACAATCAAGTGCTACTCATCGCTCCTCCCTCTCGATATTTAATATTCTCCAATGTGATCGTTTATGAAAAAAATGACGATCGTAATATGAGAAGAAAAAGTAACTGCGATTTTAGATTTCATAAAAGAAAAATGTAATACGATGAAGTGTCATCATCATTACATATTTATATGAATTACGCTGTGAATAACACATTTTTCGTAATTTTATTATCTCTACATCAAATTAAGAAATCATTTGGATTTTTGGGGTCGTTCAGTAATGATGTATACTATTTTGCAGTGTGGGGAGGTTGTATGGATATTAGATACGGGTTGTGTGCAGGGGCGTAGCCAGGATTTTTGAAGGGGGATTTTTAAATTTTTATTCATTTTTTAGACATTAAGATTGATTTTACAATTAGTCTTCATCATTTTTCTATAAAAACTTAATTTTTCGATTTTGAAAATAAAAAAAATTAAAAATTTGTATTGAATTTTGATCTCGAGGGGCACCTAAGGACCCCCCCCCCCCTGGCTACGACGCTGGTTGTGTGATATTTTCTAGAATTTTCTCCTTAATATCTTAATTTTTGATATACGAAGACGTGTAGTTAGGGGGGATTAAGGCAGGGCGTATTCAGGAAGAGGTTTTGGGGGTCAAAAAACCCTTTTTATGAAGAATTTGTTTTTTTCAATTTGCTAAGGTGTTTCAAGAACAAATTCCTCCCTCCCTCCCCCCTCTAAATTTTCCCGTCCATACAAAAAAGATTCAAAACCCCTTCTCTTTAAAAATTTCTGGATACGCCCCTGGATTAAGGTGACAAACTCCCCCTCCCCATCGTTATGAGACAAATTTCTTGAATTTGCTAAGATTTTCAATAATTTTTCCAAAAAAATTTCCATTAGAAAATTTCCGGCTACACCCTTGGATAGACGTCATCTTCAAATGCCCCTCAAATACTCTGTTCAAGGAATTTTTGTGAAACGCAACAAAAATGTGAAATTTTCATTTTAAAATTTTGTAACACTATACTGCTCATAAACAAATTAATCACGATAATTAAATTATCATCAAGTTCATAATCTTCCTTAAGTGGAAGCAGGATGTTGTCAATTAACTGAAAATTCAAATTATTTGAAAGAGGATGTAGGGTTGAAAATTATTGCAGCAATAATGATAAATGAAGAGCTCAGATATCTTGATCATTAATTTTTCCATCACAATTAGTTGAAGCACATTGAGGTGTTTTTTGTTATCGTAAAAATTGTTTGAGTTCTATTATTTTTATCAGTTCTGACTGACAGCTTGTTGTTATTTTTTTAGTTTCGAAAAAGTATTGGCATAGAGCACTTGGAAATACTTTTGGGGGTAAGCTCAGATTGCCAAGAGGAGAATTTTATTGCATCGACAGCTAGTTTGTCTAATTAGAGTAGAGTCAGGTATCTGGGTCATAACGCAGGCTCTAGCCAATCTACTAACAGTTGAAACTGTTCAGAATAATTATTCAGATTACAACAAAGTATAATAATCATGCAATCTGAACTCTCACTCATATTACTATCTAATTTAAGGGCGATTCTACGAATTAATTTTTCTACAAATTTATCTCCAAATTGATTTTTCTCTCTTTCTGTTACATTATTTATTATAAATTATATTTTAAATAGTAGATTTACATGAGATCTACACATCTGACTCAGTTAAATGTATCAAAAGTTGTTAATTAAAGAATTATTTACATTCTACGAAGAATTACTCTGTTTCACAAAAAAAAATTTACCTTAATCTCCAAAATGTTTTCATTAATTTCTTTCATTCGGTAAAGTTTCCATTCAAACAAAGTATACTGTATGATAGTTTGAGATAGAAGTTTCAATCTCCGTGAAAACTGTACTTGTAGCAGCCTTAATTAAGCTACAATTTTGATTCTACGAAAAAAATCATAAGTGAAACAGAGTAATTTGGAGAGAATTCCAGAATAAATTACCAAATATGAAAACTTAAATTCATTATAAATTGAACTAGAATTGAATAATTCTAGTGTACATTACTGCATTATTCATTATTATCATAGAACAATAGGATTTGCTTATTAGATTTTAAGAAAATAATGTGGAAATGCTAATAAAAAAATTTTGAAAAATTTTCATCATTGACACGGATTTTTTTGATGAAACTTATTCGTAGAATCGCCCTTAAACAATTTCTCAAGTTTCTAAACAAATCAAATCTATTACAATATTCAAACATTAGCAATCAAGTCATTACTTACATAATCAAATCTGATTAAATTGTTAATAGCCCTGGGCTGGTTTTCTCGGTCTACCCTACTCCAGGGTATATACCCCAGGGGTAGGGGTAGACCGAGTAACCCAGCCCTGAATTTGACTTTAATTTGAACTAAAGACATTCTTAATAATCTGTAGATAATCAATTACCAGTTTGTTCTGGATGTTGAAGGTTTTAAAAGTCAATTTGCATCATCATTTCCACATATACCTTGTCGAAACAGGATTTAACTCGAAACTTGCATATTGACGATTCAAAATTACACACTAAGAATTTTATAGAAGCAATTGCTTGAGTCTTCAAATTTCAACGTCAATTCTGACTGTTCAACCAGAATAATCGTACATTAATAATGACTCACAAGTATTTAGTAAAAAATACTGAGAATGAAATAATTATCCATTAAGGGGTCATTCACTTATGACGTCCATGATTTAGGGGGGAGGGGGGTCTGAAATTTTGTGACACTTTAAATTAAAGAAATTTTTATGAATTAAACTTTTGTGTGGGGAGGGGGTCTAAAAATCCCATATTTTGATGGACGTCATAAGTGAATGCCCCCTAATACGTACTCCAATGTCTTTTCGTTCTTGAATTACATACTGTCGATCGCGTAAATTACGAAGTAGAAACAGAATTTTTAAATTACAAAGATCTTCTTTCCTTTTCCAGAGTAATATTAGTTGACCAAGATGGTGCTATTCAACAAGTGCTGTTGCGTTTTCCGCCTGACTACAGGTATCTGTCTACAAATAAACCATTTCCTTTATTTATTACTTACATTTAATTAATGATGAAATTTTTCGCTTAGGTGGAATGATTTTGGGATGGATTGGAGCAATAGAAAGTTTAGTCGTTGTTATTCTCACGACAATCGGTCTGACACACGTACCTGAAATAATGGATCATTTGCGGAATGAAACTAGAATGCCAACGCTGAAAATGGAGGCAATTAATGAGACACATGTTTCGCTATTTCGAAGACATCGAGGAGAAATGACAACGGAAGACGAAATGTTTATTGAAAGAGGTAAATGAATGGATGATAAGTTAATTCTTCTTGACATTGTTTTTCCTACAGTCAAGCTTAGTTTACTTTCTGTATTTATGCACATATTCCAAATACATATCTGATGCGTATTTTAGCTCCGTCTTGTGAATTGCAAATGAAGTATTAACTTTGTTATTTCTAAAAAATAACGGTCAAAATTTGAATTTCTAACTGTCATTCAAAATTTGAATTTTTTGAACTTCACCTGTTAAATTTTGAACAAATAAATTATTTGAAAATCAAAATGACCGTTGATAATCACATAAATCATGGATGGCAATTAGTGAGCATTTACGTCGAAAACAACATTTTATCTACTTCAAACGATCTTTTAACTCATTAATTTACTTAACTAATTTTATTATTATATATCTCACGCAGGCATGTATGCAATATTAACATTGAATCTGATTGTGAATGTAGTAACATTGATTTCATCGTTGTTGTTGATAACTGGTTCAATTAAAGTAAGTCACGAAAGTATATAATGTCAATAGTAGCATGCAACCATGACATTGACTTTTAATTTCTTTCAATTTCTTTTCTCTCCTTCCTCTCATTACAGCGCAATTCTAAGTATCTTATTCCATGGCTTGTGTGTGAGGCATTGTGCTTAATATTCAGCAGTTTCGCAGCAATTTCAAAATCATTCGAGATGGCACTATATAAGGAAAGTGTAATTGAGGGATTTGGAACGATTTTAGTGATTTGCTTCTTTGTTGGCATTGAAGTCTACTTGTATTTATGCGTATATTCGCTGTATCAAACGCTCAAAACAGAAGAAAAGAATCAACGACAAATGCAGATGAATGAAATCAATCAAGCGACACAGAAAGATCAACACGACGGATTACCTCCATACAATAAACTTTAAGTTTAACAACATAGTTAAAAGAGATACAATTAAGATGTTTTTTTTTGTCCTGGATATGATGCACATGTCCTGAGTTTTTATGCGTTATTGCATTATTTAAAGACCTTGTAATTTTTTTAAAAGTCCAGTATGATTAGATTTGTAGATTATTATTATTTTATTTGATGTTTTGTATGTGACACCAAATCACGATAAATTTGTCAACTTCATGTGCTTAATCATGTGCATGTTTTATTATATAAAAATTTTAAAAGTCAAATAAAAACGGATTGTGCTTTAATTTTTATCTTGATATAAAAAATTCTACGTGTAAATAGTTAATTATCTAATTTTTCAGCAAAATTAATAATCACGTTGTTTTAGTATTTTCTTTTACAAGCCTATGTGTATCTTAGGGGGTAGGCTTATATTGGAAAAATGAATAACCGTCAAAATTTGAATTTACAATCAGCTGTTAGTGCGCGAAGGGTACGAAATTGCGATAAAAACGCTTTGTTTACTACTTTAAACAGAGCATTTTCTATAAATTAATTAGATTTACTCTAGATATAAATCCAATTATACTAGTTTCTAAGTGTCAAAAAGTGTATCAACATTATCTCATTAAGTGCGGCGAGGAAAGCTGTCGGAATATTACTGGAATTAAGAATTAAAGATTTTAAAAAAATTAAATTCATTAAAAATGTTTCCACAAAATAATCAGTCAAATCCTATGAAGGATATAGAAGTAACAGCACCGCCAGATGACACAATATCGGCAATGAAATTCTCACCTGCTACGTCTTTACCGAAAAACTTTTTGCTTGCTGGAAGTTGGGATTGCAGTGTAAGATGTTGGGAAGTTGCTGATACCGGTAAGATTGTATAATTAAGTCCATTGAATTTCATTAATTACGTAAATTTTTAGGATCAACAATCCCAAAAGCAATGAAAACAATGACAGCACCAATTTTAGACGTTTGTTGGCACGACGATGGTACAAAAGCATTTATTGCAGGAGCTGACAAAACAGCACGAGTATGGGACTTAGCAGCTGATCAAGTCATGCAAGTTGCAGCTCACGATAATGTTGTTAAGACATGTCACTGGGTCAAAGCACCTAATTACTCGTGTTTAATGACTGGTTAGTATTTATGGATGTTGTTTAAAAATTAAATTAATTAAAATGTTCAAATGAAACTTTCAGGAAGTTGGGATAAAACGCTCAAGTTTTGGGATTTACGACAACCGAATCCAATACTTCAATTTGCTCTGCCTGAACGTTGTTATACAGCAGATGTTGAATATCCAATGGCCGTTGTTGGAACTGCAAACAGACATGTCATAATATATTCTCTAGAAAATCAACCTCAAGAATATAAAAGGCACGAAAGTCCTCTAAAATACCAGCATCGTTGTGTCTCAATTTTTAATGACATGAAGAAGAAAGCACCTGCTGGATATGCCTTAGGATCAATCGAAGGACGTGTAGCCATTCAATATCTCAATCCTGTTAATCCAAAAGATAATTTTACATTTAAATGCCATAGAGTTAATGGAACTGCAAATTTCCAAGACATTTATGCAGTCAATGACATCGCATTTCATCCTATTCATGGCACTTTAGTAACTGTTGGATCTGACGGTACTTTTAGCTTCTGGGATAAAGACGCAAGAACCAAGCTGAAAAGTTCAGAAACACTCGATCAATCAATTACAAAATGTGCGTTCAGTGCCAGTGGACATATATTCGCGTATGCTATCGGTTATGATTGGTCAAAGGTAAACTAATGGAATTAATTTTGTTTATATCTGTAATATAATCTACAAGTGGTTGCCGAAAATTGATCATATGTTTTCTGTCTTATTTATTTCCCAGGGTCATGAATATTACAATCCACAGAAGAAGAGCTACATATTGCTGCGTTCCTGTTTTGAAGAACTCAAACCACGTCATAACAATTAAATTTCCATTTGCTTCTTTAAGTATACATAACAGATCATTGATTCAACAATACAAAAAATTTTCAAATAAATTAAGAAGTGAAGAAAAAACGAGCATTAAAGTTGTTGCTTCAGCTTTCAGTAGGCAGTCAGAGCGCATTTTCTTTGGTCAGATCAGTAAAATGTTGACGGATAATAATTGAAAAATAACGGTTATTTAAAATTTAAATTTTATGTTTTTTTTCAATAATGGTCAGCAAGCATAACGGAAGTGGACCAAAAAGCGCATCAATCTAGGGAATATATGCTAAAGCATGAGAAGAAGTCACAATTGATTGTGTGTTTGCCTACGTGTGTGTTGTGTGTGAGCGGCGAGAGAGTGGCTAATAAAAATGGTTAAACAAATAATTATGAAAGAAAATCTCAATTTTCAGCCTTTGCGAAAACAAGAAGGAATGAAAATTTATAAAGTAGCGAAGTAGAAAAGTTAATTGCCAACAGCAGTTATAAAAATAGCACCAGAATGCTCCGAAAAAAATGAATATTTTTGTGTGTTTTTTTCATTTCAAAAAATTTTCATTTTCTTTTCATTCCGTCATTCGTTATCTTACACTTTAGGTCTTTTTCCTTTTCGCATTCAGTCTGTAGTACGGAAAATTTATTATTTTTGATTATTGAGCATCGACACGCGGAAATAAAATGTTAACAGTGAAAAAATTTGGAGCTGCTTTTAATCTATCATATGGAGGATATTTTTCAGCTCTTGTGGGCTTAGTCATAGCTGTAGTGACTATCGTCGTTATCCCTCCAGACATTGACTTGGCTGGCAAGTGTTCAAGACATAAAAAAGTTTAATTATTTTTAATCACTTGTTTATTGATTAATAATTGATCATAAATCAATCGCAGATGATGATGATGGAAATTCAACGTTAACAAAAGTGGCTGCGACAACAATGGCCACTATTTCAGGCACAACGATCGATCCATCACCTGATGACGATGACGATGAAATTTCAGAACCTGAGAGAAGGGACGAAATTAATGATAGTAAGTAATTCAATTACTTCATTAAAATGTGAAAATGTCACGGAAAAAATTGTGAAAAAATATTCAAAAATAATATGCTGTGGGTGGATTAAGCGCATTTCGATTAACTTGGCTAGTATCAATTAATTTAAGAACCGATAATTTTAACCGTTTAAAAAATTTCAAAATTTAACGGTTTTTAAGATTTTAAATTTTTGAACTTAATCAAAGTTCAAATGAACTTTATGATTCATTAATTAAGCTTTAATTCGATTATTTTAAGGTTCTTTATGCATAATCATGTAGCCTAAAGATTATATCCCCAATTACCACCGTTTTTGAATTAACTCACAAGATCCAGGATAAACATCCAGTAGACAAGACAAAATGAAGTTTCATGCACTTTTGTCATTATCCTCTTAAAAATAGAAGGAAGTAAAAAGAATCAGAGGAGCTAGAGATGAAACTTATTTTGTCTTGCTGCAGAAGAAAATAGAAATTGAAAATATTTATATATTTATTTTTAATTTTTTGTTGTTTCAATTCCGATATGTAGCTCTACTCGGCGTGAACATTACATTGATCTTCTTTGGATGGCTTCTTGTCATTGCATCAATTTTGCTTGCATATGGTACTTTCAAGAGACAATCGCGATTGACAATTCCTTATCTCTTTGCCATCTTTGAGACAGTTCTTCTTGTCATTTTATTGGAAGCATTGCCCGAATTTATTGACGATCTTGATGTCTCATGGTTCTTGTTGATCAACTTTTTAATCGGTATGTGTCAATTGATTTTCAACAAGCTATAAATTATCAACGATATATTAACATGTTTTTCCTATTTCTTATTTATTTCTCATCTATTAATAGCATTGACATCGTATATAATAATTGTTGTCTATTCGCTCTATTGTGAATTCAAAGAAGAAGAACTGAATCGTCTGAACTTGTAACGATAACAAAATCTCTTTCAAAAAAGGCATTTTCAAACTCATCATTTGTTATGAAATTTATTTAAATTTGTGCATTATAAAATTTATTCATTAATGATGTTTTAAGTTATGAACTCGGATTTTAATTTCATTAAAATAAAATAATTAAATAAAAATGAAGTTTTTTCAAGCCAAAAACAGAACTAGGATAATTATGAGGGTTGTCTGGGATCTTTCACTTATGACTTCCATAAAAAATGGGATTCTTTGGACCCCCTTAACCCCTAAATCAGTGGTTCTCAAAATTTTCAGCAGTAGACACACTAAAAATTTGAAACTAGTAACGCGTCCACTGGCTGCGAACGAAAGTGCATTTTCTTAAACTACTGTGTACGGAAAAGGGGTCGTTCATAAATGACGTCCATCAAAAAACGGGATTTTTAGACCAACTCCCCCCTCCCCTGTTATAAAATTCTCATACAAAAAATTTCTTTTGTATGAAGGTGTCACAAAATCTCAGACTCCCCTTCCCCCTAAATTGTGGACGTCATATATGAATAACCCCAAACTAAACGCATAAAAAACTAACGTACAAAAAAGTAAATAGGCAAATTAAACTAATAAACGCCATTTTTTAAAAAGAATAACGGTAAATTCTTTTTTGAAAAAATAACGGTCAAAATATATTTGAAAAAATAACGGTGACAAAATATTTGAAAAATAACGGTCAAAAACTAATTACAAAGTAACGGTCAAAATGTATTTGAAAAATTTCATGTACAAAAATTTTCGAGGGGGGGTCGGGACCCATCAGACCCCCCTGGTTACGCCCATGCATTGCAAATTGCTTCTATGGTAATAACTCATAACTCAAATAATGCACAAAAGAGATGAAAATGGAACGGAAAAGGAAAATTTTCTCATTTTTCTGCCAATTTTATTTTTTTCAGCATCAAATTTTCTCAAAATCACATGCAAAACCGAGAGAGAATGGATAAAGAAGACATAAATAATATGCACGCACGATGATCATCTTGAAAATTACTTCACATAAATGCTTGACTTATTGAAATGATAAGAGAAAGAAATCTGTTTTATTTCAAGACATCATTCTGAGCTCATTCACAATTTGTAGAACGCTGATTTCTTTATAAATTTATTGCAATGCAAATGGAAATTTAGATGATACAGGTGTCATCTCGTGAGAAGCTAATTTGTAGCTATGCGAATATGTGTCATTTTCTTTTGCTATAAATTATTTTATTTCAGACTAAAAGGAATCATCAGAGCATGAATGATGGACATAAATAAAGTATCGTGATTTATGCTCTATGATTCATCAGCATAAATTTTTTTGAATATAAACCAGACAACGTTTTTTGATTCTATCAGTTCCGATTTAAAAATGCAGTTGAGTTTATCATTAGTGGCTTGCATTCTAGCATTAAGCATTGCAAAAACTTTGCCAAGGATTTTTCCTGAAAATCACGATAATAACATCAAAAACGATGAGAATACTGAGAACTACGTCCTGATTGGAGGATCATCCAATGAAAAATTGAAGCCTAAAATTGAGGATGACAAGAACTTTCGTACTGGACATTATTACTCCCTAATTCCAATGGCAATAACCCATACAAAACCTAATTCCGATTACTATTCAATAAATCCACCACATAATCACCATAATCATCCAGCCAACGGATTATTAAACGCGAATATTCAACTTCTGGAACCATTCATGTTAATTACATTCGTGCTGTTTGTTCTATGCTTAGTTGATAAAGCAAGGACATTACCAATATCTCGAATTGATAAGGATTTCCAGCTTTATGAAGGATACGCCAATTTTATGAACGCAAAAATAAATCAGACAGAATTTTAAAATATGTATTAATTAATTTAACTTCTAATTAAGCTTTTTTTAGTTACTGATTTAACGTATTTTTAACGGTTTATATTTTTTCAAAAATTTAAAAAGTTCGTTTTAAAAAACGTGAAATAGGAAAATTTTCTGCTCTTAAAAATTTAATTAATTTATCGAGTTTATAGGCTAATTAGAATCATAAATTAGAAATGACTAAAAGAGAAGACAGCAAAAAACAATTCAGGCATTCGAATAAGCCAAAAAAAGGTAAATTTTTTGGTATTTTTGATTTTTTCAACTAAAATGTTCATAAAATTAAAATTTTCAGAAAAAATAAAATATAATTTGACTGAAGATGATCAGCTTCATAAAGCTGAAAATGCCTGGGAGCCATCGCATATTAAAGTACCAGAACCAATGAATGACCAAGCCAGTCTACTGAAAAACTTCCATTCCTTACTCAACAAGATCACAGAAGAGAATTTTGAACAGTTAGTTAATGATATTAATGATGATCCAAAGTATTTGATTGATTCTACAGAGAAGTTGTCGGCAGTAAGTTTTGATTTGTCTTGTGCATGTTTATTCCTTCAGTTATTTTTTGAAATATACATTTTTACTTATTTCAACCTTACAGGTAGTCTACTTGTTTATTGAAAAATCTATTTTCGATCCAGTCTATGTTTCAACTTGTGCAAAGCTTTGTAAAGTCATGTCAACTGTCCACTTATTTGATGATACAATTATAGTATCGACAAAAAACACAAATCTATGGATCACATACTTAATTGATCACTGTCAACGAGAGTTTGAACGCTCGAAATATGACAATATCTTCCTTAAATTAATTAAGGACTGGTAATTTTATAATATAACTAACTAAAATTTCAAAATATTAAGCTACATTTTTTTCCGATAGTATTAACAATGCAAATGATAAGGAGGAGATTGAAAAGTTGGAATATACTTATTTTAAGATTCGTCAACGTGGAAATGGCATGATGATTTTTCTAGGAGAGTTGTACAAGATGAATATGCTAACTACAAAGATTATGATGGGCTGTATAGATGCTTTAATTAAATCTGTAACAGAAGAAAATATTGAGAGATTGTGCAAGTTACTTACGACAATTGGAGAAAAGCTTGAAAATGAATTAAAGAACACAAATGATATGGATTTATATATGCAGGAATTGGCAAAATTGATAAACTCGAGCGTTATTACAACACAAAGAATCAAGTTTGATATATTGAATGTAATTGATTTGCGTGCAGCAAAATGGAAGCCACGTGAAAATGCTCGATTATTCGAAAGAAAACCACAGAAGTTTCAAGAATTACAGGAACAGGAAGATAAGAAGGAAAGACAGTATTTGAATAACAGAAACCCACGACGCAAGATGAAATTTTCGAAAGGTCAAAAATGAGTCATAATGTACTAATTTAATATGTGATGTACTTCTGATTATAAGACATTGATTTATTTATATTTTTTGTATTAAGTTTACCTTTAAAAATAAAGCAAATTGCAGCATTACTATCCAAATTTACTTAATTCATTATTTCTGTCTTTATTTAAAGCTAATATTCAGTCGATTAATTTTGTAACGGACATTTAAAATTCAAATATCAGTAATCGTTTAAAAAAACTAAAAAGTCGTGTTTTATCTAATTTAATTATTTTTTGTGATTTATACGCTAATTAAGTCAAAATGGATATCATAAATCACTTGCCGGATGAAGTTATGATCGAAATATTTGGAATTCTGACCCCAAAAATGATTAAGAGCTGCTGTTTGGTCTGTAAAAGGTTTGCTGAATATTTTTTTAAACCTTAAATTCAATTAATGTACTTAAAATGGATTTTCTTAATTGCATTTAGATGGGACAATTTAATTAGCAGTTCAAAGGATCTAATGAGTAAGTTCCAAATAGTCTTGGAGGATGATTATGACTATTATGAGGACGCAATGGAACTAAAAAGGAATCATCAGAATATCATTGTTAAAAATTTATGTTCAGACTCGCTTGATGTGCTTTGTCTTTATAATTTAAGTGTGCTTAATGTGTGTCACAACGATCATTTGAAATTATCGGATCTATGTGAAGCAATTCGGAGTCTCCCAATGTTAAAGGTGTTTAACGCATGGGAAGTGAAATTCGAAGATGACATTCCAGACATCGAAAATTTCAATAGGATCAGCGTAAATATTGAGACAATACGCTGTGTTGCTGAAGTGCTTCGTATTTTTGAGTGCTCAACGTTTAAAACTGTTCGATTGCTATGGAATCATGAAATGTCACTTGAAAGGAAAATGCTGACTTACGAACTATTGGGCCAACAAAAGAACTTAAAGCATCTTCTTTTGTCTGAGTATAGGGCTGATAATTTCTTCCATTCTCCTGAGATTTTCCTAAAGTTCCAGTTTAGCTTGAAGAGCTTCAAATATTTTTCTCCATCGCCATTAAATAACTACAAAAACTTTATTCGATTTTTGGAGTCACAGAATAAGTCATTAAGTACTTTAGAGATTGAGGTGCAACCACGCGATATGTTTATAATTGAAGAGATCCAAAAATACGTCCTGGAAAATATGTCAAACGTTAAAGATTTGGAACTACACTTGAGTATTCGCGATAATACTGAAGAAGCTACTGAATGGTTATCAGAAATGGATGAGAAACCACAACCTACACATGTTACTAAAAATATTGAGAGATTAAGCTATAAAGGACCTCATCGAACATCAGCTGAAAGCAAGCTAATTCTTGACTTGTTCCCGAACATCAAGCATCTCAACTTTGAGTCTGATTATGTGGAAGAATTTCGACTCCTTAAATATGTCAGCAAGACTAATGTTAAATTGGAATCCTTGGAATTTTTGGACTTTCACGGCATAGACCTTAAAAAGTCATATTCGGTTTATTTCCCTAATCTCAAAAATTTGTCAACATTTGGGATTTACAACGAAAAAGTTTTCAGTTCATTTATTCTTCGTCATTCAGACACTTTGCAGAGCATAACGATTGAGGACACTGATGATATGACTGAACGAACAGCCAATGCAATAATGAAATGTGAAAATTTGAGATTCCTTTCATTAGAAACATGTAAATGTAACTTGGAATCAACGATGAGGTTATTCCATGAGATTTCATCCAGAGGAATAGACAAGCCATTGACATTCATTTTCAAGCACTATTCATCATCAGAAACATTCAAGTTTCCCGACGATAAAATTTTCTGGGACGAAATGCTAGGAATTGAGCCGGAAATAATTGAAGAGTCTGTCCTTGAAGATGAGTCGTTCTTTGAAGATGAGTCGGTCCTGGAAGATGAGCCTGCCTTAAAACATTATAGCTTTAAGAAGTTTTGGAAGACCATTTGGAATGGCCTAAATAGTATTTTTTGTTAAATTTTAGTACGATCTTAAATCAATTGAAATGTCATTAACTTTCGGTGTTTAATATTTTTTTGTTTTGAAAAATTTTAGTTTAATAAAAGTTTACATGTTTACACATTCTTATTATTGCTTTTTTATTTGCAGTCAACTTTCAGTAAACCTTAAAATAAATTAAAAAGTATTTTATTACTTTCTCAATAGCACCGCAAATCAGATGTTTCAATGTTTTTATTTTGATTTTAATCACGTATGCTGATACGTACTTTTTATGGATATACGTAAAATCTTACGTAAGACAATTTAAAAGTGATGAAAAATTAACAATTACTGAATATCAAAGAATTTCCGGCACAAAACGATGAATTAAATGAATAGAACTAACATGTCTTATGCATATTTCTCCATAGAATCTATAATTCAGCATTTAAAACAACATGTTATTTAATAAAACAAATTTGTACACATAGAAGCGCCCCCTCGATGTCAGAAGCATAAGTTTTTAAATTTTAAAAAACCGTTGAAAGCAAATCAGCAAAAAATCATTAGAAAAACACGAAACAATTTAATTACAATGTAAATTTATTTACAAATTGTCATTATTACATCATGATAGAAATGAGGAAATGAAAAAGTCTCAAAATATCATTAAAATATGCCGATTATGTTTGCAAAATTCTGATAACGTCGATTGTGTTTTTGAATGTGAAGTCATAGTTGCCTCAGAAAATTTCAACCAATAATATTTCAACTCGTTTTTAATTTAACTTATCTCCACAAAAATACAATAAACTGTGTTAAAAATACTGCATTTCAAAACTTTAGTTCCTGTTTCACTGTAATTTCATAAAGTACATTCATTTTATCGTGTTTGAGCTTCTAAAAGTTATCAGTAAATTTTATTTTGCCGAATCTATCAAAAAAAAAATTAGAGAAGAAAATATACACACATAAAATATATATATATATATCCGAGAGTAGAGGAAAAAGGCAAGAAGAAGAATCGATTTAACAACAAGACGAGCCGCTTTTATTATGTATGTGTGATGATTATAAATTAGTTTGTTTTCGTTAAATAACAATTTTTTTTATCAGAGCAATTTTTTTGTTGTTTGTCCTCAATTTATTTTAGTTAATTTAAAAACAGAAGCAAGAGAATTCAATTTCTCAGACAGTATTGGTGCTCTGGGCAGAGATGTCACTAAATGATTGGGAAAAACTGCAGGTCACGCGAGATGAAGTCGATAAAATTGGCGAGGCTTTAAAGCAAAAGGAATTTCGTCAACTTCTTATTGATTATTGTGAGGAAATAAGTGATCCGGAAAATAGGAAATTGTATGAGAAGGAAATAACAGAATTAGAGAAGGAACGCGGCGTTGATTTAACTTTTATCAATCCTGAACCGTGTTATGTGATTAAAACTAGTTCCGATGGAACAATCAAGACCTTTATTAATATTGCTACTAATGAAAAAGTAGATAAACCATCAAGTAAGCCATCGACTAATGAAAATGGGCAACGTGGATTAGTGTGGAGTTTACCGCATACATTAACACCGCCAAGACGTGACGCTGATAAGAAAGGCTCAATGTGTCATGTATACGATGTCGTTTTTCATCCCGATGCTTTACATTTAGCAAAACGTAATGATGCATTCCGTCAACTAGTTAACGACACTGCCATAGACGCGGTTCAACAGTCATTCAAAGTAAAGCTTGACCGTACAAATGTTAAATTTCCTAAATTGTCATACAAGGGAATGGCTAAACCAGCTGTGATTAGAAAGAAAATGGATAATTTTGATATGTCAACGATTGAACCAAGTCCAATTGATAGCATTTATCCGCCAATGCCTGATGAGTCTAAGTCTAAGCCACAAGTTGTAAAGCCTTACGAAAAACCTGCCGAAATGTATACAATTCCTACATTCAAAATCGTACAGAGACGTGAAGTAGAGTTCCAAGAAATGACTAATGATGTTGATGCTAAATTTCATCTTACTATTCCACACGAATTAATTGCTACCATAGATCTCCCTCTTCTTAATACAACTCAGGATGCAAATTTGGATGTTACTAATAAGAAAATAACACTAATTAGTGAAACGCCTGCAAAATACAAAGTGGAAATTGTATTACCTTATGAAGTTGACGAGGAGAAAGGAACAGCCAAGTTTGATAAAGCAAAACGTCAGCTGATCATCACATTGCCTGTTGCTAGAAGTAAAAACATGAGAATTACTGATTTTCTACGTGAAGACTCTGGAATTGAAAGTGATCAGCCAATGTCTGGTAAAGAGAAACAAGACAATAGCGATGAATCGGAATCGTCAAATGAATCGCCATTAATAAGTACAATTGATGAAGAAAATGATGACGTAAATGCTGATAATGAGAATGGCAAAAACGATAACAATGTTTTGAAAGAATTCTTCGACCCAAATATTGAATATATATTGCCAAATTTCACATTTAATCAAATCGACGATATCATCGCATTTACATTGCATGTTAAAAACGTTGACGCATCAACAATTGTAATTGATCGAAGGGATTTACTGAACACTGCTCATATTAAATTTTCATCAATTGGATCAGGCTTCTTTCCGATTCATTACTCGTTTTGTGTAAAATTTCCATCACAATACACGTCAATATTTCGTGAAATCACAGCGGAAGCATGGGATAATAATGTTATATTTCAATTTGAACTCAATAATTATGAATTTTCATCATATGAAGTTGGTATTGATGATAAGAACCTCACAAATTACGATATTGCTGAACGACTGATAGGGCGGCAAGCCATGACATCACAGGGGAAGGAAATAGAAGACGATAGCTTGTGTATAGAGGTTCGTTCTGACAAAGAAGAAAGTGAGTTAGTGATAGAGGTCAAAAAAGATTCTAAAAAATCTCAGGAGACGTCAAATGATGACGAAATATCCGAGGATGTATTCGACGATCAACAGTCAATTATGGATGGCACGAAGCGTCAAACGAAAAAAGCTATGAGGAAGCGTGCAAAGAAGACACGCTCCATGTCTGAATCGTATTGTGATCAATTAAAAGTAATCAATGAACTGGAATATCCAAAAATGGAAAATGACGAATCGAAAAATCGTATCAAGAATAAAATTCGAAGTGTAAGCGAGAGCAGTGACGAGGATCGCATGAATGAAAATGGCGATATGTCCGTACAAAATCACCACAAGTACAAATCAATCCTGAAAACACGTAACTGCTACTCAGAATGCAATGAGAGCTCCGTTGATGAACAGTCAAAGAGCCTTTATTCGATATCTGCTGACTTTGGTATTTGTGAATCTCACGATTCGCTTTCGGAGAGCTGTAAAAAGCAAGTTCGGTTTAGTGATATCATTAAACGTCAGCTTTTTAGGTAAATATTTAAACAAAACTACCAATTTCATTTTTAAGTGCTTTCTATAAGACGGGAAAATTGCTTTTATCTGTACTTTTCTTATGACTATAATTCAGTTGTGTGACACTCCAAATTTACCTAATTTTAGTGTTTTACATCATTTTAAGTCACTCTTAAGTTATATTTACTACATTTTCATTTCCTATTGATGATAAAGGTCAATAACTTCTGTACAAGAAGTAGAATGTGAGTGAACGATATATATGCTGCTTATATGCTATTATCATATGCTTCGACACGAATTGTTATGTGCATGCTATCAAAATTGAGTTAATGCATTATGCATACTATCATTTTCTAATTATGGTCTATGAATGGGATCCTTATTCTTTGCCATATGATGGTTATGTTTTTCATGCATTTATTACCACGAAATTGTGCCATTATGCTGCAGATGAAGATATTTGCATGCATAGAAATTTTTTGCTACAAGATTGTGTTAAAAGATGGGACACAGTCAATGTTTTGAAATTCATACAGCTGGATATTTGAATTTAATCACTTGTTTAAAGTCTAAAATGAGAAAAAAATTTAGTCAGCTGTTCTGTCTCACTTGTATGATGTAGGTTTGAATTTGTTCACTTATTCTTCTTAATTTGGGTTTCTTGATTCTCCTTCCACTGTCATAATTTCTTATCTCTTGTCTAAAATGTCACACAGATCTAGGCACCCTTAATTTTTGATGTTATTGTATAACTCATCTACTATAAAATCACACGAATTCAATTAGACCAAATCTGACATTATTATTTCTTAGCTAAACCGTTTCATCCTCTTTTCATTCCATCGTGGCTTATTCCATTAGAATATTGACATGTTCTTCTTCTTTTACAGATCAAACACATCAATTTTGGCACAAAAGAAGAAGAATCAAAAGAAGAAAGCATCACGACAACGAGCTTTAGAGCGTCGTCATAGTGAAGGTAGTGAAAGTGAAAAGCACGACGAGGATTTTGATGAAAAGGTAAACACAAAAATGAAGTTTTTCTTTGTGTAGATCAGTGATTCTCAAACTTATTTGGCAATGGTCATCGCATGATAAATATGTGACATAGTATTATTAAGCTTTCTAGTCTCATTCAACACTAGAATGTCTGTAGTTCATATTAGTGAGCCGCATCACTCAGCTTGAGAAGCACTGAAATGCAAAAAAGATTTATTCTTTACTCACGACATCATTAATATATAAATCAATCTCTCACACTCACATTCTTTATTATTACTATTTTTATGTACAGGGCGACGATATAAGCCATGAAGAAAGCAACGAAAAGCCACAAAAACGTGATTCGGGCGTTGATCTGAACGAGAAAACCGTCAAAAAGAATGTAAAGATTAAGAACAAGTCATCGAAGGCTGATAAAGTCATCAACGGAAATGATATTCATTTCAAATCTGGCATGATCTTCGATTTGGAGATGTGAAGCTATTGTGGAAAAAAAATATTTCTCAAATTTTAATGTGGAAGTTTATATTGGGAAAAAAAATAATAAATAGGGTACGAGGATGAGCTCAATATAATATTTTATATCGTAAAAAATGTAGAGAAAAATCCTAGGGAGATTTTTGATTAGATATAGTTGAGATTATTCAAAGTTTCTTTTAAAAGTTGCTATCTGTGTTGAGTGATAAGGCTTTGATGATAAGTAGAAATTCATCACACATATTTTGGGCTATAATGCAAAGATTTAATAAATTTAATAATTTTATACTTATCTGGGGCCGGTTTCTAGGGGTACCCGGGGTACTCTACCCTACCCTGGGTATGTATGGCACCCCATCTACCCTACCCTTCACCTATGGTACCAGTGATAGGGTAGGAGGGGTGCCTAGGTGTAAGGTAGCCCAAGAAACCAGCCCCTGTACCCAGTGTTAAAGGTTAACTATCTATCCTAGTTATCACATACTTAAAGTGTTAAGGTTCATTCTGTTTGGGAATTCTGTAAATCATAAAATTGATTTTTATTTCCAATTGATCCAAAAGAAGAAGATAAGCTTATCATGCTGAGAACTTTGAAAAAACTTATTCGCCTGCCTTCAAAAGCCCCAATTTTTAAACAAAATTTATTAACGAGTTTCTACATAATAATCAAAAGCCTTTATGCTCAAATGAACTTTCTAATTAAAACTACTCCATGGAATGTCCGGATAGCAACTCGAAATTTTATTTTTTGTAATATCACTTCACATAATTTTTCCTAATGAAAATTTTCCTCACTTTTTTCGTATGAAAAAAAAATTGCAAGCATGAGAAATTTTAAATGAAAAGTTTGTCTTACTACTGATAATTTCAAGTATGGATTTAAATCTACGATACTTTATAGAAATTAATCATGCATGTTTATCCATTTCCTATATGAAATTTGGTCCTTTGATACACAACGACGACATCATCAAACTTTTTTTCCTTCCTTTTTTTGCATGATACATTGAAATTTTTCCTAAGGTATGAAGACATGAATGTATTGAACGAAAAAGAAAATCACACAATTTTAATTATGTTAAAATAACATACAATTTATTTAATGTTAAAAAATAGGAAATGCTAAAGAGATGATTTTATGACTAGATGATGAAGATGGAAAGAAGAAAACTTTGGTTTCTTTTATTTCCATGACGAAAAATGAAAATCAAAAGAAAGAGAAATAAAGTAAAACTCGTTCTCGCGAGAAACAAGATTGTGAAAAAACTGATTTATAATTTTCTTTATTTTTTTAGCACATTTACACCAATTAATAATGTGTTGATTTAATCTACAAAACAATTAAATGCAAAGAATTAACGTTGACCAGGGATTAAAACTTTTCTCATACTCAATACTCGGGTTACTCAATCTTTTTCGAAAAAAAATACTCGATACTCAATAGGGGTCATTCACCTATTTCGTTACGCAAAAAAACGAATTTCTAGACCCCCATTGTTACAATCTTTCCAAGAAAAAAAAATTGCTTTGCTTGACCTGTTACAAAATCTCAGACCCCCCCCCCCCTCTCTCCCCTAAAAAGCGAACGTAATAAGTGAACGACCCCAATACTCGAGTAACAGAAAATCGATCGAGTTTCAATCCCTGCCGTTGACTAATTTTTTTTCGTCAGTTTCCTTTGCGTAGTAGTTGCACTTCAGTGTCGCTAGCCCGTGAACGTATTACTAGGGGGTCGTTCACTAATTACGTTACGCAAAAAAACGAATTTCCAGACCCGTACGGTCTTCGCCCTTCCCCCCCCCCCCCTTGTTACAAAGTATCAAGAAAAAATTTTTCTTTGTAACAAGTCAAACAAAATCTCAAACCCCCCTCCCCCCCTAAAAAGCGAACGTAATAAATGAACGACCCTTAGTTACGATTTCGTATTAAATAGTTTATTCCCTGCTCTATTTAATTTCTTGGTGGAAACACAGTGACGAACGCTATATTTAAACTTTCATGACCGCAAACTTTTAATTTAATGTCTGTCGAAACTTTTTATCCTTCTAGTGAGATAAATTGCTGTATAGATTGTGTCATGTGGAAATTCCAATTTTTTTCGTAAGTAATGAAGATTTAATTGATTCTCGTGTGGAGATTTTTGGATCGAATTCAACACATTTCTTCAACTTACTCATAAACTTTTTATATTAAGTTTGCAGAAGTTTTAGTCAGCATTTAGCTTCTGGGATGACATTGACAAAGTCCTTAAAGAGATTAAAGCTAAAATTTCGATGGATATTATAATTCAAATGCCATTCATAAATGACGTCACGCATGAAACTAGATTTTTAGACCCCCCCTCCCCTTATTATGAAATTTTCATACAAAAACTGTTCTGACTCTATGTAACAGTTCAGGGGCGTAGCCAGGAGGGTCTGGGCACCCCCCCCCCCCAAAGTTTTGAACCGCAGCGAGAGCACGGCTCAAAATTTTTAGGGGGTGCCCAGACCCTCCTGGCTACGCCCCTGAACTGTTACATAGAGTCAGACCCCCTCCGCCCTAAAAATTGGATGTCATTTATGAATGATCCCTTATATGAGTCTTTGCACATGAAAATGAGACTCACGAATTTTTTAGTTTTGGCTTAATAAAACCAAGAATCTGCATCAAAACTATGACATATTATATATTTTCGGAAAGCTCTTGATTTCAGCTATATGAATTTGTAAAGTAAACTTAATTATATTACCAAGGGTTGGAACTATGAGGGTTTGAAACTGTTGAACTACATACAATTTGGTACGACACACTGTGCCCTGATCTTTAAAGTAAATAACTATATATTAAGTGAATTAGATTAAACAAACAACATTCTAATAAACAACGGAGAGATTTTTTAGTTATCCTTCACTGATTTCTTTTTATGAGTTATCAAACCTTGCTAATATTTTAATAATGCCAAAATTAAATTTAATATAACTTTTGATCAGATTATCCAATTTTGATGATTTAAACGGTTTTTAACATGTCTTTGTAATGCTAATAAAGAAAATATATGCATATATTAGCATAGCACAAATTTGATATTTTAAACCACCGTTGAAAATTTACATATTTTTAGGCATTTTTAGGTTATTGATTTTTAATGATTTTGGCTCTTTTACTGGCAAAATTAATTGGAAATGTAATTTACATGATAGATTAATTGAAAACCTATAATACAATCAGTGAAAAAAGTAACTAAATTCAATAAAAACTTAAAATCTTTAATCAACAAAATTGTTCCAATTTCCAATATTAGCAAGGTTTGATAACTCATAAAAAGAAATCAGTGAAAGATAACTAAAAAATCTCTTTGTTGTTTATTAGAATGTTGTTTGGTTAATCTAATTCACTTAATATATAGTTATTTACTTTAAAGATCAGGACACAGTGTGTCGTACCAAATTGTATGTAGTTCAACAGTTTCAAACCTTCATAGTTCCAACCCTTGTTAATATAATTAAGTTTACTTTACAAATTCATATAGCTGAAAGAGCTTTCCGAAAATATATAATATGTCATAGTTTTGATGCAGATTCTTGGTTTTATTAAGTCAAAACTAAAAAATTCGTGAGTCTCATTTTCATGTGCAAATACTCATATATTTTTGTACGGAAGTAAATTTTCAAATTCTATTCCAGGAATTACGATGTTTTGCCTGTCTTCAGAATTTCACCTTTGATTCCTTCATCAGGACATGATTAAAATGCCAAAAACTAGTGACAGAATTTATCAAAGCTCTATATTAATGCTTTGCTTAACCCTTACAAAAATGATGAGGAAGATTTTTAATTTATCAAATTTGTCAAAAAATTTCATTTCTCTAGGAACTGATAAATGAGAAAAGTTTTCTTGAAGTTTAATAATTACTCAAATACATCTCTTGAACTTGAAAGAATGAATCTGTCATTTTTATTCTATCTATATTACATGCATATAAGAAATGTTGTGAAACTAATTATCTTTACACGTCTAGGTGATACAACAAGGGGCGTGTTGCGTACATTAATAATAACGACGATGGTTCTGGTTTAGAGTGGACTGTATTTTATTACGACAAAGAATTAAAAGACGTGTGAATCATTCAAGATGTGAATTTGTGACAAGGGGGTCAAAAAAGTCGTGTTTTAGCGTGATGTAATTTGCGAACGACGCCTAAAAGGTTTAAGTCTTCAGCCCCCTCTAGAATTTTTCCTGAATACCAAAATAAATTTATCAGTTTGCTAAGGTTTTTAAGAAAGAATCCAGAAAATCACCACTGACCTCTGCTTCATACTTATTATGTCAAACGTTTGAAGTTGTTGAGGGGAGGCTGAAGATGTTTGACACTTGAATTTGCTAATGGATAATTCTATATACTCAGTAATATTACGCTAGTAAATTGTTTTACGATTGATTTATAAAAAATATAGTAGAAATTCTATAAATAGATAAAAATCCCTGAAAAAGGTTATACCTGCAAAAAAATATCTCGAAGCATTTACGAGCGCCTAACTTAATTCAAAAATGTCATAAATCTTCATCAGCAATATGACGTAGTTGTGCTCGTATTTCACATCACCAGCTATGATGAATGAAATGCTTGTAATAATGCAAAATATGTTTCTGAAGGAACTTTCAACAAACAGTAAATAATTTCATCATCATCATCATCATTATCAACATAATCAGCATTATGATGTCATAGATAAGTAAATAAACAAATAATAAATTCATATTAAATGATCTAAAAATAAAAATCTAATATTGAAATGATTTGTTTCTGTTTGCACAGGCATGTCAATAAGAATTATTCATTTTTCTACATGAATAAAGCTCTGACCAAATATTTAATTCCAGATTAATAACACGACCAATAAGCTGTTGTATAAAACCACAAGAAGAAAGTCACTAATTATGTTGCAAGGGCACGAAGTCATTAAAAAGTTTCAACAATAAATTTATTCTTGACACTTTCCTCGCCAAGATTTATGACATGCTTACGAAAAATGAAGACTGATTCACATTAATGCTTTTATTAGCTTTTCTTCCTTCTTCTTGCTAATGAATTTATTATTGGAAAATATGAGAGCAAGACGGTCGTATAGTTTAAAAAGAAACTTCTGCCTGCGGTCCTTACAAGAAACTATTCATAAATTTATTACAACAAAATCAATTTGAACTTCCCAGGTGGCTTCATTTTATCAAGTTTTAAATTTTTTTAGTAAAATTATATTTTATTCCTTTAGAATTGCTGTTGAGACATAATGCCAATATCAAGCCAATATATATGGGATATTTATTGTCTAATTTAATTGGTGCTTGGCATTGAAACATGCAAGTTTTTATATTGGAAATATTAAAACATTACAAGAAGTATCAATTGTTGTATATTCATTTAGAATATGAGGATGAAGTAGCTGCAAAGTGAGTAGTACGAGGGTGTTTGGTAGGGGCGTAGCCTGGATTTTTGAAGGGGGGTGCCCAATTTTTTTATTTTTGAAAAAATCACTGTAATATAACCTTTGTATCAAATTTTTATACTTTTTAGACATTAAGATTGATTTTGCAAGTAGCCTACAACATTTTTCTGTAAAAAGTTAATATTTCGATTTTGAAAATAAAAAAAATTTAAAAATTTGTATTGAATTTTGATCACGTGGAGGGGGGTGCACGGGCACTTAAGGACCACTCCCTGCCCCTGGTATTTGGGAAATATGTGAGCTATTTTAGTCTTTAAGTGATTAAACATAAATACAATTTTATACTGAAGCATCTTTGTGTTGAAAATGGATTCTTGTTCACTGAATGGAATAGAATTAATCTCTTTGTAACCTTTCCTATAACCTTAAATCTATTTGTGTGACAAATCCTTAGAAAATACTCAGAAATATGACAATTCTTTGTTGTATGGTTGACCAAATCATATTTATATTGAAGATTGCTTATAAAAAATTTGAGGCAAAATTTAAGGATTCAATTGAAAATATATGATATTCGTTCATAAGTAATGTCTACTAAAATTTATGATTTTTTGACATCTTGCTAAAGAATCATTCATTTATAAAATACAAAACAAAATTCAGGGGCGTAACGAAGATCCATGGTGTCCTCGACAAAATGTGAGTAAAACGTCCCTCCACTCCCAGAAAAAACAGAGTTTTTTGAATTTTGGACGAATGTTTTCACCCTTTTGTACTATTTTGCAGGGGCGTATCCAGAAATTTTTCGAGGGAGGGGTTTTGATTTTTTTTCTATGAACGGGAAAATTTAGGGGGTTTGGGATTTTTTTCTTAAAAAACCCTAGCAAATTGAAAACAAAATCCCAAAAAGGTAGGTGTTTTGACCCCCAAAACCCCTCCTTGAATACGCCCCTGCTATTTTGTATCTTTTCAGTTAAGACTTAATTAAATTAAGTGCCTTCTAAACGCCGGCGCTTTGAGCAAATGCTCCACTTTTCTTACCCTTGCTACACCTCTGTCGAAATTTGTGTGACGCACTGCTTTTACCAATAAACAATCCTAATTACCCCCCTCCCCCTATGTTACGTGTAAGTTTAAATTTTTGAGTCTTGCAACATTAAAAAAAGTTTTGTTACTCCACGACAGTTTCCGTGAATCCAAGATAATTAAATTATTCAGAAAATACCCCTAAGCTGTTCACTTTTTAAGAAAGAGTCTGTTGTTTATTTCCCACGCAAAAATTCCTCATTTAAATATTTCATGGAGATATACCTACATTTAATGTGACTCTATCAATTTTCCTTTATTATTCATTCATCTCATTACTTTGTACTCATCTAGATAGATACTTTATACCTTTTTCAATACCATATTTTATATGGAAATATTTTTTAACGACATTTAAAATTGCGTCACTGCTCTTTTACAATATGTTGATGATAATGGGGAAAAAAATTTATAAATTTGCAATTAAATGATATACAGTAGAAAGAAAATTATTCCTACAAATGTGATTGAAATATGGTAATGCTATGCCATTATTATGCACATGAAATGAGCGAAGATCTTCAGAAGCTCAAATATTTATTTGACATTTCTCAAATGAAGGCAAGAAAAGTTCATTAAATTTGAATAGAAAACATATTGACATAAAAATCCCTCACATCTACACAACCGTATTTGCAATTCTATTTTGTATTGAGTCCCCTGGATGAATTTATTTTTATGCTAATGATTTGCAAGTCAAAAAAGTTCATTTAAAGTGGTTTATATAGCGCTTTTTAGTAGCTTGCTATCACGAAATAACTACCAATGTTTTTGCAAATATAGGTCATGTGGGCAGGATATACGCAATATTAAGACATTGTTGGTTTCAAGAGCATAGCAATCATGTCAAAGAATATTTTGGATGGAACATTAGATCATCTATAGATACTCCATTAACCGATCGGCACGCATTGAAATGCTAACTACATAATAGCCAAGTGGTCAACATTTCAATGTATGCCCAGCGAGTTAGTTTTTAGCGACCTCCTTAAAGATCAAAACTATTTTGGGGTCACCCTCCACTTTCGACAAAAAAGTTTCTGATAAAAAGTTTGGCAATTTTGGAAAATTTGTACGATTTGGATATAATTGTTGAATGGGGACCGGTTGTTTAATATGTTTTTGTTTTTTCCGTTTTCATTTAATCTGACTCCCTGTTCAGTAGCCAGAAACTTTTCCAGGGGGGGGGGGGTCGGTTGGTAAATTTTTTGCATGGACGGAATTTCGTTGGGATATCCTGAAAACCCTTAGCAAATTGATGAAAATTTCACCAACCTGGATACCCTTAGGTGTAAATGAGTAAATCGTTCAAATGGACTGAATGAATGCCTTACCCCCAACTTTTCTTTAAAAAGCCACATAAAAAAGTCTATCTTTAAATGATTGTTATCGATATCTTCATAGCCAAAATTTGTTTTTCGAATTTTCCATTTTTAAACATTTACATTTATAGAACTCAATTACGCAAAAGTGGATGAGAAAAATGCCTCAATCGATATCATGCAATTTCAATAATATGAATCTTGCTTCCTTAATGTACATTCAAGGTCTACATTATTATTTTTATTTTATTTTCTGTTTTGTATTTATTTAAGTGAAACGAGAATGCGAAAATCGAAGATAATTGGTAAAATCATCAATTTACTTTTTGTTGATGTTTTCGCTTAAATCTCGACATTAGGCAATTTCAATTAGGATTGCTATTTTGTAAATTTACAATTTACACAGGATAATAAGAAACTTTTTTTCCGTACGGACGAAAATTACGTTGAAAATCAGTGACACGTGCGCTTTATTTTAATCATTGAAGGTAGTTAAGAGATCGTTCATAAATGACGTCCAATATTTAAGGGGGAGGGGGTTCTGACACTGTGTGACACTTTTATTTAAAAGGAAAAATTTGTTGAAAAAGTGGGTCTAAAAATCTCATTTTTAGCGTGAATTCATTTATGAACGACCCCTAAACAGTTCTTTTAATACAAAACTAGTTTTCAGCACGTAACATTAAGGTTTGGTTCGCCTCGATTGTTTTTTTCTTATCTCTAAAGCTATTTTATGTGACATTTAGGAAGAAGTTTAAGAATCTATAAATGTTATAGTATTTATTTAGGAGCTTCACGTGTGAAGAATAAATCTTATCTTTTTGTTCATTCAATACATTCCAGTGATGATCATAGGCCGGAAGAATTCCAAATATTCTCATTGAGAGCTTTCTACATAAGAATACACCCACATGTCCTGAACAGAAATCGACTGACACAATAGAAATACTATGATGTGAACAATGCAGTGCTTATATGAAATTGATATGTGAATTCATTCTGAATGTGATCCGATAGAAAATGTCTTGAAATATTCCAAAATCAAAGTGGATATGGAATTTCCATGGAGTAGCTCTATCAATTCGTCTGACGTTCAAAACGTTGAAAATTTAAGTGTCATTCTTTATTGACGTCCATTACAAAATGGAAATTTTTGACTTTCCTCGCCAGTTGTTTTCTCGTAGACTCAAAAATTTCAAGAAGTGGTCACTAAGATGGCGTCATTTTAAAGAACGAAATACATGTGGCCCTCGATTTGCATATCTCACTTTTTTATTGAGAGCAGTGGACTCTTCTTTGAGTACACCTCTGGTCAGAGCTTTTTTCTCTCCGTTCCTTAATTAATCTCTGTGTAAACTGATGAAAATCACAGCATTAAATTTTTAAGTTCTTAAATTCACACTTAATTACAAATGTGTTCCTGCTACCAATATCCATCAATTTTAGATTGATGATGTTATTAGTGCTATTAATTTCATCAAATGAAATCTAATTGAAATTAATTAATAAACCCACAAAAAAACCATGATTTGATGTTGCCGCACAAATATCATATCATTCATTAATTTGAGTAATGCGAATTTCGCATGAAAAATAAATGATTGAATGATGAATTACACATACCACGCAATATTGGTAATCATTTGTCAAGGATACAATCAGTTCACATAAATTAAAGAAATATATGCTTTTCATTGAAATTCAATTAGGATGAAAAAGATATCTCGTCACTAAATATCATTTTCATACCAAAATATTTTCATTGAAGAGCAAACAGATGTACTGATCTGATGAATACATCAGATGATTAAAATTCATCATGAAAAAGTCAATTGGAACAACCTTCACGAAATGTCAATGCAAAATGAGCTTTTTCTTTATTGGTTTCTGATACAGGTAGAAAGAACAAGTTTAAAATATTGGAAGTAACTTTACACCGATTCAAGTGTAGTTTGCATATTATTTGCTTCTTATTACTGAGAATATTTTACGTGACTTTTTAACTATACAAGGTTACAAGGAAGTGAGTCCATTTATATTGGGGATTGATTGAATCATATTCTCAGTAATGAATAAATGTGATTTGAGGAAAACCTACAGAATTTCTAAATAACTTAAAAATTGATGTTGAAAAATGGAACTGAATAAATAGCTTTTTTGCAGCAAAAAAACAATCTCAATGAATATACGTGGTTTGAATTTAATATCTCATGAATTATTCATATTCTCACCAATTTGAAATTTAAAGACCTTTTTATTTTTTCTTTAGGTAGTTAAGTCCAATGACTGTGACTGGTTTTTCTAAAAAAAATTGAAATTGATTATGCTTATTTAAATTATTTTAGCCCGAGGAAATGGGTGGATCAACTAAAAGCATACGACTTAAAGCATTATTGTGTAAACATTCAAAACTTAACGAGAGATATTACTAAATAAATTATGTCTATCGCTTCAGATGTCTGTGCTTCATAAATAAATTTTATTAAGCTCTCATCAAACTTTTTGATGCGAATGTAAGGATCGATCTGTTTAGATTTCATTCATTTTTTCAAATTTGTAAAAACAAAATTATAAAGCTGAAAAAGTCAATTCAAGGTGAATCATATCGGCTTTGAGCTTTATGCTTGACTTTTCAGAGGATAGTCCTCTATTTTTAAAATTGGTCCTCTGAAAGCTTTATTTGTTAGCAACCAAAAAATTAGCCAGATATGGATGTGGTCAGGCGCATAGCCAGGTGGGGGAAATGGAGACAAATTCTCCCACCTCGCCTAAAAATTCTTCAATTTGCGTTTTTTTGAGGAAAAATGTCCAAAAAAGTCTGGTCTAATATTTTTCATAAAAAAAATTTAAAATACCCACCTCCCCCTCTGAAAAATTTAAAGCTGATGAAGCATCTAAAATCTACATAATTCAATTCCGTTCAGAAGATTATATTGATTATTTATGTCAATTTATTAATCTATAAATCTATTGGGTAGATGATTATCCTCGTTAGGGGCCAATCACTTATTACGTAACGTAGAAAAATGACTTTTCAGACCCCCTCCCCCCTTTGCACAAAATTTTCTTTGTTTGAATTTTCACAAAATCTCAGACCCCCCTCCCCCTAAAAGCGTTACGTAGTAAGTGAACAGTCCTTTAATAGTTTAAAGACCCAATTTAAATTCGATGCTTTTTGTCATGTTTTAAGTATTGTAAATACTCAACTTTCTCAATAATTTGTTTAAAACTTTTTCAGTACAAAAGATTATAATTTTACAAAAGCTAACTTGTATATAATCCTTAAAATATTATTCCGTAGGATCTAAAACTCCTCTTTTTCTGCACATTAACTTTTTTTTATCCACGAGCTTAAAAGAATTTAAAAATTCATTATCCATTTGAATAGAAAATTATTTTAAACCTTTCGTGTAATTATTTCTCCGTCTGCTTTATTTTTTAACCTTCCTTTTTCTCCCAATATTAATTCTTTGATGTATTTATTTGCCCTTTTCCATTATTCCCAATTTAATTGGGACAGAGTTGGTGAATTGATATTAAATTGGGTCTATATTTGTGTTATAAAGGGAATAAAGCGTTAAGGGAATTAATTCTAGTGATACCTAAACTTTAAAATTTTCTGCATGAATATTTGAATCACCCAACCCCTAATATATTAAATTGAATGACCCACTGATTTGTGTAACAATTCAACTTTGAACTTTTAAATTTCTTTCTGTTCAGGAAGTACCACCTACACTTTCCAACATCTAACAACTCTGCCATCAGCAATATCCAACAGAAGAAATTCTTTGAAAATTATTATTTATTTTCTATCCCCATTGACGTCATGTCGATTGATATTTTAACAACTGTATCAATTCTCATGATCAAACAGAATTAAACTATCAATAAGCTGCTTCGTTCATTCATGAAAATACTACATATATGTCAGGGGATTTATTGACTGAAATATTGAAATTGAATTAGAATAAAAAGGAAAAAGTTAAAAGTGAAGGGTTAAAAATGATATTTTCTACTTCAATCGATAATGTGAAATGAGGCAAGAGAACATTTGAGGACAAGGTCGTATCCTGTCAGGGGTAAGTTTTAATCTCCTTTTGAAAAAGTATTCAATGTAAACGTATGAAATCAAAAGAATACGAACTCAAACTCTATCATCTAGTTCAGTGGTACGTAACCTTTCCTCAGCCGTCCACTGTGATTTATAAAATTAACAGGTGTACTTTGAATGTTTTTTTTTACAAAAAACAAAATTTGTAGACTCATTTGGACCTTCCAAATGTCTACTTGTGTCCCGTTAACCAAAAAAGTTTGACAATATACTGATCTAAGGAAGGGGGTTGTGATGGGTGTGGTTTGTTTGTGAATTACCGTATTTTAATGATTTTATAAACTTAATTAGTCACCCGAAAAATAACTACGATCTAATTAAAGCTCAATGAATGTTGTCAACTCTCTTCAAACACAATGAACTCTTCAATTATTTACTAAGAATTTGAGAAAGCTAATTGAATAATTATGTATTGTTCGAGTGAAAATCTCATTAATTAATGTACTTCGATTTCAATAATTATTTCATACAGTCGAACGTTTAATGAGAATTTTCTGATTGTGTAAATTTCTGTATAAAATTTCAACACAATAGGGATCGCTTTGAGTGATTGTTGATTCTTAAGTTTCACTCGTACACAGTCTATAAAAAATGATTTTTTTTTCTCTCTCGTTGGTTTTAGATGATGGAAAAATTATGTTGTAAAATGTTCACGTGAATAATGCTATGCTTTTATAGCAACAAGAACAACTGTAAATTATTAAAAAGTTTTACCTTTCAAAATAGAAATGTGAATAACATTCGTATAAAGTTTCCTTTTAAATATTATATTAAAAGATTTATGAAAATTCATGAACGTTTATTACGTAAAGCTTTTTACGAGCATTCAAAATTACATTTATGAAATTCTAGGAATTCTTCATAATCTGACAAATTTCGTTAACAAAATGTAGCATTTTTGCTGACGTACATCCATGGGTGTATCCAGAAATTTTTCGAGGGAGGGATTTTGAACTTTTTTTGCGTGAACGGGAAAATTTGAGGGGGTTGACAATTTTTCTCAAAAGGGGGGACCCTCTCAACCCTCCCCAGAATACACCCCCATGTACATCAAATAAGAATAATAATTCAAAAATTAAAATAATTTTGAAGTAAAAATCTGGTTTGAAGTTCTTTCAGACATTCCTTTTGAATCCCACATAAATTTTTTAAAATTGTATAAATTTGTGTTGAATTCAATTGATTAAATGACGTAAGGGGATGTTCACAAAATTGACATCTAACATTTTTTTCAACCCCCTTAACAAATTTCAATTTTAATTTTCAATATAACAAGTAAAAAAGTTTGCCACTAAAGAACATGTCAGAGGACATAAAGAAGTAGGAACTTTTTATCATAATGATTTAAAAAAGGTATGTTTTTGACAACCTTTGAGGCTAGTCCATAGTGCACAGAGGAACAATTTTGAAAATTTTCTTTAAGTTTACAGTAGCCACAAGTAAGACCTTTTTAACGATACCAAACACTCTACCTAGAAGATCTCGTCTGAACCCTTACATAAGGGTTCGTAGAAAAGCTGCTGGCCAGCAGATAGCCAGCATATTTTCTCTGTTTAAGTCAGGTTTCTGAAACTATGAAGTTTCATATTAAGTATTTGGTATCGTTAAAAAGGTCCTACTTGTGGCTATTGTAAACTTAAAGAAAATTTTCAAAATTGTTCCTCTGTGCACTATGGACTAGCCTCAAAGGTTGTCAAAAACATACTTTTTTAAATCATTATGAGAAAAAGTTCCTAATGTGGATTTTATATTTTTTATTCGTTTTTTTGAAGAATAATTTGCATACTAAAAGGTCTTGAAAAGATTTAAAATTTTATAATTTTTTTTAAATAAATAAAATCCACAGTAGGAACTTTTTCTCATAATGATTTAAAAAAGGTATGTTTTTGACAACCTTTGAGGCTAGTCCATAGTGCACAGAGGAACAATTTTGAAAATTTTCTTTAAGTTTACAGTAGCCACAAGTAAGACCTTTTTAACGATACCAAACACTCTACCTAGAAGATCTCGTCTGAACCCTTACATAAGGGTTCGTAGAAAAGCTGCTGGCCAGCAGATAGCCAGCATATTTTCTCTGTTTAAGTCAGATTTCTGAAACTATGAAGTTGCATATTAAGTATTTGGTATCGTTAAAAAGGTCCTACTTGTCGCTATTGTAAACTTAAAGAAAATTTTCAAAATTGTTCCTCTGTGCACTATGGACTAGCCTCAAAGGTTGTCAAAAACATACTTTTTTAAATCATTATGAGAAAAAGTTCCTAATGTGGATTTTATATTTTTTATTCGTTTTTTTGAAGAATAATTTGCATACTAAAAGGTCTTGAAAAGATTTAAAATTTTATAATTTTTTTTATATAAATAAAATCCACAGTAGGAACTTTTTCTCATAATGATTTAAAAAAGGTATGTTTTTGACAACCTTTGAGGCTAGTCCATAGTGCACAGAGGAACAATTTTGAAAATTTTCTTTAAGTTTACAGTAGCCACAAGTAAGACCTTTTTAACGATACCAAACACTCTACCTAGAAGATCTCGTCTGAACCCTTACATAAGGGTTCGTAGAAAAGCTGCTGGCCAGCAGATAGCCAGCATATTTTCTCTGTTTAAGTCAGATTTCTGAAACTATGAAGTTTCATATTAAGTATTTGGTACCGTTGAAAAGGTCCTACTTGTCGCTATTGTAAACTTAAAGAAAATTTTCAAAATTGTTCCTCTGTGCACTATGGACTAGCCTCAAAGGTTGTCAAAAACATACTTTTTTAAATCATTATGAGAAAAAGTTCCTAATGTGGATTTTATATTTTTTATTCGTTTTTTTGAAGAATAATTTGCATACTAAAAGGTCTTGAAAAGTTTTGAAATTTTATAATTTTTTTAAATAAATAAAATCCACAGTAGGAACTTTTTCTCATAATGATTTAAAAAAGGTATGTTTTTGACAACCTTTGAGGCTAGTCCATAGTGCACAGAGGAACAATTTTGAAAATTTTCTTTAAGTTTACAGTAGCCAGAAATAGAACCTTTTTAACGATACCAAACACTCTACTTAGAAGATCTCGTCTGAATCCTTACATAAGGGTTCGTAGAAAAGCTGCTGGCCAGCAGATAGCCAGCATATTTTCTCTGTTTAAGTCAGATTTCTGAAACTATGAAGTTTCATATTAAGTGTTTGGTATCGTTGAAAAGGTCCTACTTGTGGCTATTGTAAACTTAAAGAAAATTTTCAAAATTGTTCCTCTGTGCACTATGGACTAGCCTCAAAGGTTGTCAAAAACATACTTTTTTAAATCATTATGAGAAAAAGTTCCTAATGTGGATTTTATATTTTTTATTCGTTTTTTTTTGAAGAATAATTTGCATACTAAAAGGTCTTGAAAAGATTTAAAATTTTATAATTTTTTTTAAATAAATAAAATCCACAGTAGGAACTTTTTCTCATAATGATTTAAAAAAGTATGTTTTTGACAACCTTTGAGGCTAGTCCATAGTGCACAGAGGAACAATTTTGAAAATTTTCTTTAAGTTTACAGTAGCCAGAAATAGAACCTTTTTAACGATACCAAACACTCTACTTAGAAGATCTCGTCTGAATCCTTACATAAGGGTTCGTAGAAAAGCTGCTGGCCAGCAGATAGCCAGCATATTTTCTCTGTTTAAGTCAGATTTCTGAAACTATGAAGTTTCATATTAAGTGTTTGGTATCGTTGAAAAGGTCCTACTTGTGGCTATTGTAAACTTAAAGAAAATTTTCAAAATTGTTCCTCTGTGCACTATGGACTAGCCTCAAAGGTTGTCAAAAACATACTTTTTTAAATCATTATGAGAAAAAGTTTTGAAATTTTATAATTTTTTTTAAATAAATAAAATCCACAGTAGGAACTTTTTCTCATAATGATTTAAAAAAGGTATGTTTTTGACAACCTTTGAGGCTAGTCCATAGTGCACAGAGGAACAATTTTGAAAATTTTCTTTAAGTTTACAGTAGCCAGAAGTAGGACCTTTTTAACGATACCAAACACTCTACTTAGAAGATCTCGTCTGAATCCTTACATAAGGGTTCGTAGAAAAGCTGCTGGCCAGCAGATAGCCAGCATATTTTCTCTGTTTAAGTCAGGTTTCTGAAACTATGAAGTTTCATATTAAGTATTTGGTATCGTTAAAAAGGTCCTACTTGTGGCTATTGTAAACTTAAAGAAAATTTTCAAAATTGTTCCTCTGTGCACTATGGACTAGTCTCAAAGGTTGTCAAAAACATACTTTTTTAAATCATTATGAGAAAAAGTTCCTAATGTGGATTTCATATTTTTTATTCGTTTTTTTTGAAGAATAATTTGCATACTAAAAGGTCTTGAAAAGATTTGAAATTTTATAATTTTTTTTTAAATAAATAAAATCCACAGTAGGAACTTTTTCTCATAATGATTTAAAAAAGGTATGTTTTTGACAACCTTTGAGGCTAGTCCATAGTGCACAGAGGAACAATTTTGAAAATTTTCTTTAAGTTTACAGTAGCCACAAGTAAGACCTTTTTAACGATACCAAACACTCTACCTAGAAGATCTCGTCTGAACCCTTACATAAGGGTTCGTAGAAAAGCTGCTGGCCAGCAGATAGCCAGCATATTTTCTCTGTTTAAGTCAGGTTTCTGAAACTATGAAGTTTCATATTAAGTATTTGGTATCGTTAAAAAGGTCCTACTTGTGGCTATTGTAAACTTAAAGAAAATTTTCAAAATTGTTCCTCTGTGCACTATGGACTAGCCTCAAAGGTTGTCAAAAACATACTTTTTTAAATCATTATGAGAAAAAGTTCCTAATGTGGATTTTATATTTTTTATTCGTTTTTTTGAAGAATAATTTGCATACTAAAAGGTCTTGAAAAGTTTTGAAATTTTATAATTTTTTTTAAATAAATAAAATCCACAGTAGGAACTTTTTCTCATAATGATTTAAAAAAGTATGTTTTTGACAACCTTTGAGGCTAGTCCATAGTGCACAGAGGAACAATTTTGAAAATTTTCTTTAAGTTTACAGTAGCCAGAAGTAGGACCTTTTTAACGATACCAAACACTCCACCTAGAAGATCTCGTCTGAATCCTTACATAAGGGTTCGTAGAAAAGCTGCTGGCCAGCAGATAGCCAGCATATTTTCTCTGTTTAAGTCAGATTTCTGAAACTATGAAGTTTCATATTAAGTATTTGGTATCGTTGAAAAGGTCCTACTTGTGGCTATTGTAAACTTAAAGAAAATTTTCAAAATTGTTCCTCTGTGCACTATGGACTAGCCTCAAAGGTTGTCAAAAACATACTTTTTTAAATCATTATGAGAAAAAGTTCCTAATGTGGATTTTATATTTTTTATTCGTTTTTTTGAAGAATAATTTGCATACTAAAAGATCTTGAAAAGATTTAAAATTTTATAATTTTTTTTAAATAAATAAAATCCACAGTAGGAACTTTTTCTCATAATGATTTAAAAAAGGTATGTTTTTGACAACCTTTGAGGCTAGTCCATAGTGCACAGAGGAACAATTTTGAAAATTTTCTTTAAGTTTACAGTAGCCACAAGTAAGACCTTTTTAACGATACCAAACACTCTACCTAGAAGATCTCGTCTGAACCCTTACATAAGGGTTCGTAGAAAAGCTGCTGGCCAGCAGATAGCCAGCATATTTTCTCTGTTTAAGTCAGATTTCTGAAACTATGAAGTTTCATATTAAGTATTTGGTATCGTTGAAAAGGTCCTACTTGTGGCTATTGTAAACTTAAAGAAAATTTTCAAAATTGTTCCTCTGTGCACTATGGACTAGCCTCAAAGGTTGTCAAAAACATACTTTTTTAAATCATTATGAGAAAAAGTTCCTAATGTGGATTTTATATTTTTTATTCGTTTTTTTTGAAGAATAATTTGCATACTAAAAGGTCTTGAAAAGATTTAAAATTTTATAATTTTTTTTAAATAAATAAAATCCACAGTAGGAACTTTTTCTCATAATGATTTAAAAAAGTATGTTTTTGACAACCTTTGAGGCTAGTCCATAGTGCACAGAGGAACAATTTTGAAAATTTTCTTTAAGTTTACAGTAGCCAGAAATAGAACCTTTTTAACGATACCAAACACTCTACTTAGAAGATCTCGTCTGAATCCTTACATAAGGGTTCGTAGAAAAGCTGCTGGCCAGCAGATAGCCAGCATATTTTCTCTGTTTAAGTCAGATTTCTGAAACTATGAAGTTTCATATTAAGTGTTTGGTATCGTTGAAAAGGTCCTACTTGTGGCTATTGTAAACTTAAAGAAAATTTTCAAAATTGTTCCTCTGTGCACTATGGACTAGCCTCAAAGGTTGTCAAAAACATACTTTTTTAAATCATTATGAGAAAAAGTTTTGAAATTTTATAATTTTTTTTAAATAAATAAAATCCACAGTAGGAACTTTTTCTCATAATGATTTAAAAAAGGTATGTTTTTGACAACCTTTGAGGCTAGTCCATAGTGCACAGAGGAACAATTTTGAAAATTTTCTTTAAGTTTACAGTAGCCAGAAGTAGGACCTTTTTAACGATACCAAACACTCTACTTAGAAGATCTCGTCTGAATCCTTACATAAGGGTTCGTAGAAAAGCTGCTGGCCAGCAGATAGCCAGCATATTTTCTCTGTTTAAGTCAGGTTTCTGAAACTATGAAGTTTCATATTAAGTATTTGGTATCGTTAAAAAGGTCCTACTTGTGGCTATTGTAAACTTAAAGAAAATTTTCAAAATTGTTCCTCTGTGCACTATGGACTAGCCTCAAAGGTTGTCAAAAACATACTTTTTTAAATCATTATGAGAAAAAGTTCCTAATGTGGATTTTATATTTTTTATTCGTTTTTTTGAAGAATAATTTGCATACTAAAAGGTCTTGAAAAGATTTAAAATTTTATAATTTTTTTTATATAAATAAAATCCACAGTAGGAACTTTTTCTCATAATGATTTAAAAAAGGTATGTTTTTGACAACCTTTGAGGCTAGTCCATAGTGCACAGAGGAACAATTTTTAAAATTTTCTCTAAGTTTACAGTAGCCACAAGTAAGACCTTTTTAACGATACCAAACACTCTACCTAGAAGATCTCGTCTGAACCCTTACATAAGGGTTCGTAGAAAAGCTGCTGGCCAGCAGATAGCCAGCATATTTTCTCTGTTTAAGTCAGATTTCTGAAACTATGAAGTTTCATATTAAGTATTTGGTATCGTTGAAAAGGTCCTACTTGTGGCTATTGTAAACTTAAAGAAAATTTTCAAAATTGTTCCTCTGTGCACTATGGACTAGCCTCAAAGGTTGTCAAAAACATACTTTTTTAAATCATTATGAGAAAAAGTTCCTAATGTGGATTTCATATTTTTTATTCGTTTTTTTTGAAGAATAATTTGCATACTAAAAGGTCTTGAAAAGATTTAAAATTTTATAATTTTTTTTAAATAAATAAAATCCACAGTAGGAACTTTTTCTCATAATGATTTAAAAAAGGTATGTTTTTGACAACCTTTGAGGCTAGTCCATAGTGCACAGAGGAACAATTTTGAAAATTTTCTTTAAGTTTACAGTAGCCACAAGTAAGACCTTTTTAACGATACCAAACACTCTACCTAGAAGATCTCGTCTGATCCCTTACATAAGGGTTCGTTGAAAAGCTGCTGGCCAGCAGATAGCCAGCATATTTTCTCTGTTTAAGTCAGATTTCTGAAACTATGAAGTTTCATATTAAGTATTTGGTATCGTTGAAAAGGTCCTACTTGTGGCTATTGTAAACTTAAAGAAAATTTTCAAAATTGTTCCTCTGTGCACTATGGACTAGCCTCAAAGGTTGTCAAAAACATACTTTTTTAAATCATTATGAGAAAAAGTTCCTAATGTGGATTTTATATTTTTTATTCGTTTTTTTTGAAGAATAATTTGCATACTAAAAGGTCTTGAAAAGATTTAAAATTTTATAATTTTTTTTAAATAAATAAAATCCACAGTAGGAACTTTTTCTCATAATGATTTAAAAAAGGTATGTTTTTGACAACCTTTGAGGCTAGTCCATAGTGCACAGAGGAACAATTTTGAAAATTTTCTTTAAGTTTACAGTAGCCACAAGTAAGACCTTTTTAACGATACCAAACACTCTACCTAGAAGATCTCGTCTGAACCCTTACATAAGGGTTCGTAGAAAAGCTGCTGGCCAGCAGATAGCCAGCATATTTTCTCTGTTTAAGTCAGATTTCTGAAACTATGAGGTTGCATATTAAGTATTTGGTATCGTTAAAAAGGTCCTACTTGTCGCTATTGTAAACTTAAAGAAAATTTTCAAAATTGTTCCTCTGTGCACTATGGACTAGCCTCAAAGGTTGTCAAAAACATACTTTTTTAAATCATTATGAGAAAAAGTTCCTAATGTGGATTTTATATTTTTTATTCGTTTTTTTGAAGAATAATTTGCATACTAAAAGGTCTTGAAAAGATTTGAAATTTTATAATTTTTTTTTTAAATAAATAAAATCCACAGTAGGAACTTTTTCTCATAATGATTTAAAAAAGGTATGTTTTTGACAACCTCTGAGGCTAGTCCATAGTGCACAGAGGAACAATTTTGAAAATTTTCTTTAAGTTTACAGTAGCCACAAGTAAGACCTTTTTAACGATACCAAACACTCTACCTAGAAGATCTCGTCTGAACCCTTACATAAGGGTTCGTAGAAAAGCTGCTGGCCAGCAGATAGCCAGCATATTTTCTCTGTTTAAGTCAGATTTCTGAAACTATGAAGTTTCATATTAAGTATTTGGTATCGTTGAAAAGGTCCTACTTGTGGCTATTGTAAACTTAAAGAAAATTTTCAAAATTGTTCCTCTGTGCACTATGGACTAGCCTCAAAGGTTGTCAAAAACATACTTTTTTAAATCATTATGAGAAAAAGTTCCTAATGTGGATTTTATATTTTTTATTCGTTTTTTTGAAGAATAATTTGCATACTAAAAGGTCTTGAAAAGTTTTGAAATTTTATAATTTTTTTTAAATAAATAAAATCCACAGTAGGAACTTTTTCTCATAATGATTTAAAAAAGGTATGTTTTTGACAACCTTTGAGGCTAGTCCATAGTGCACAGAGGAACAATTTTGAAAATTTTCTTTAAGTTTACAGTAGCCACAAGTAAGACCTTTTTAACGATACCAAACACTCTACCTAGAAGATCTCGTCTGAACCCTTACATAAGGGTTCGTAGAAAAGCTGCTGGCCAGCAGATAAAAGCATATTTTCTCTGTTTAAGTCAGATTTCTGAAACTATGAAGTTTCATATTAATTATTTGGTATCGTTAAAAAGGTCCTACTTCTGGCTACTGTAAACTTAAAGAAAATTTTCAAAATTGTTCCTCTGTGCACTATGGACTAGCCTCAAAGGTTGTCAAAAACATACTTTTTTAAATCATTATGAGAAAAAGTTCCTAATGTGGATTTTATATTTTTTATTCGTTTTTTTGAAGAATAATTTGCATACTAAAAGGTCTTGAAAAGATTTAAAATTTTATAATTTTTTTTAAATAAATAAAATCCACAGTAGGAACTTTTTCTCATAATGATTTAAAAAAGGTATGTTTTTGACAACCTTTGAGGCTAGTCCATAGTGCACAGAGGAACAATTTTGAAAATTTTCTTTAAGTTTACAGCAGTCACAAGTAAGACCTTTTTAACGATACCAAACACTCTACCTAGAAGATCTCGTCTGAACCCTTACATAAGGGTTCGTAGAAAAGCTGCTGGCCAGCAGATAGCCAGCATATTTTCTCTGTTTAAGTCAGATTTCTGAAACTATGAAGTTTCATATTAAGTATTTGGTATCGTTGAAAAGGTCCTACTTGTGGCTATTGTAAACTTAAAGAAAATTTTCAAAATTGTTCCTCTGTGCACTATGGACTAGCCTCAAAGGTTGTCAAAAACATACTTTTTTAAATCATTATGAGAAAAAGTTCCTAATGTGGATTTTATATTTTTTATTCGTTTTTTTGAAGAATAATTTGCATACTAAAAGGTCTTGAAAAGTTTTGAAATTTTATAATTTTTTTTAAATAAATAAAATCCACAGTAGGAACTTTTTCTCATAATGATTTAAAAAAGGTATGTTTTTGACAACCTTTGAGGCTAGTCCATAGTGCACAGAGGAACAATTTTGAAAATTTTCTTTAAGTTTACAGTAGCCACAAGAAAGACCTTTTTAACGATACCAAACACTCTACCTAGAAGATCTCGTCTGAACCCTTACATAAGGGTTCGTAGAAAAGCTGCTGGCCAGCAGATAAAAGCATATTTTCTCTGTTTAAGTCAGATTTCTGAAACTATGAAGTTTCATATTAATTATTTGGTATCGTTAAAAAGGTCCTACTTGTGGCTACTGTAAACTTAAAGAAAATTTTCAAAATTGTTCCTCTGTGCACTATGGACTAGCCTCAAAGGTTGTCAAAAACATACTTTTTTAAATCATTATGAGAAAAAGTTCCTAATGTGGATTTTATATTTTTTATTCGTTTTTTTGAAGAATAATTTGCATACTAAAAGGTCTTGAAAAGATTTAAAATTTTATAATTTTTTTTAAATAAATAAAATCCACAGTAGGAACTTTTTCTCATAATGATTTAAAAAAGGTATGTTTTTGACAACCTTTGAGGCTAGTCCATAGTGCACAGAGGAACAATTTTGAAAATTTTCTTTAAGTTTACAGCAGTCACAAGTAAGACCTTTTTAACGATACCAAACACTCTACCTAGAAGATCTCGTCTGAACCCTTACATAAGGGTTCGTAGAAAAGCTGCTGGCCAGCAGATAGCCAGCATATTTTCTCTGTTTAAGTCAGATTTCTGAAACTATGAAGTTTCATATTAAGTATTTGGTATCGTTGAAAAGGTCCTACTTGTGGCTATTGTAAACTTAAAGAAAATTTTCAAAATTGTTCCTCTGTGCACTATGGACTAGCCTCAAAGGTTGTCAAAAACATACTTTTTTAAATCATTATGAGAAAAAGTTCCTAATGTGGATTTTATATTTTTTATTCGTTTTTTTGAAGAATAATTTGCATACTAAAAGGTCTTGAAAAGATTTAAAATTTTATAATTTTTTTTAAATAAATAAAATCCACAGTAGGAACTTTTTCTCATAATGATTTAAAAAAGGTATGTTTTTGACAACCTTTGAGGCTAGTCCATAGTGCACAGAGGAACAATTTTGAAAATTTTCTTTAAGTTTACAGCAGTCACAAGTAAGACCTTTTTAACGATACCAAACACTCTACCTAGAAGATCTCGTCTGAACCCTTACATAAGGGTTCGTAGAAAAGCTGCTGGCCAGCAGATAGCCAGCATATTTTCTCTGTTTAAGTCAGATTTCTGAAACTATGAAGTTTCATATTAAGTATTTGGTATCGTTGAAAAGGTCCTACTTGTGGCTATTGTAAACTTAAAGAAAATTTTCAAAATTGTTCCTCTGTGCACTATGGACTAGCCTCAAAGGTTGTCAAAAACATACTTTTTTAAATCATTATGAGAAAAAGTTCCTAATGTGGATTTTATATTTTTTATTCGTTTTTTTGAAGAATAATTTGCATACTAAAAGGTCTTGAAAAGTTTTGAAATTTTATAATTTTTTTTAAATAAATAAAATCCACAGTAGGAACTTTTTCTCATAATGATTTAAAAAAGGTATGTTTTTGACAACCTTTGAGGCTAGTCCATAGTGCACAGAGGAACAATTTTGAAAATTTTCTTTAAGTTTACAGTAGCCACAAGTAAGACCTTTTTAACGATACCAAACACTCTACCTAGAAGATCTCGTCTGAACCCTTACATAAGGGTTCGTAGAAAAGCTGCTGGCCAGCAGATAGCCAGCATATTTTCTCTGTTTAAGTCAGATTTCTGAAACTATGAAGTTTCATATTAAGTATTTGGTATCGTTGAAAAGGTCCTACTTGTGGCTATTGTAAACTTAAAGAAAATTTTCAAAATTGTTCCTCTGTGCACTATGGACTAGCCTCAAAGGTTGTCAAAAACATACTTTTTTAAATCATTATGAGAAAAAGTTCCTAATGTGGATTTTATATTTTTTATTCGTTTTTTTTGAAGAATAATTTGCATACTAAAAGGTCTTGAAAAGATTTAAAATTTTATAATTTTTTTTAAATAAATAAAATCCACAGTAGGAACTTTTTCTCATAATGATTTAAAAAAGTATGTTTTTGACAACCTTTGAGGCTAGTCCATAGTGCACAGAGGAACAATTTTGAAAATTTTCTTTAAGTTTACAGTAGCCACAAGTAAGACCTTTTTAACGATACCAAACACTCTACCTAGAAGATCTCGTCTGAACCCTTACATAAGGGTTCGTAGAAAAGCTGCTGGCCAGCAGATAGCCAGCATATTTTCTCTGTTTAAGTCAGATTTCTGAAACTATGAAGTTTCATATTAAGTATTTGGTATCGTTGAAAAGGTCCTACTTGTGGCTATTGTAAACTTAAAGAAAATTTTCAAAATTGTTCCTCTGTGCACTATGGACTAGCCTCAAAGGTTGTCAAAAACATACTTTTTTAAATCATTATGAGAAAAAGTTCCTAATGTGGATTTTATATTTTTTATTCGTTTTTTTTGAAGAATAATTTGCATACTAAAAGGTCTTGAAAAGATTTAAAATTTTATAATTTTTTTTAAATAAATAAAATCCACAGTAGGAACTTTTTCTCATAATGATTTAAAAAAGTATGTTTTTGACAACCTTTGAGGCTAGTCCATAGTGCACAGAGGAACAATTTTGAAAATTTTCTTTAAGTTTACAGTAGCCACAAGTAAGACCTTTTTAACGATACCAAACACTCTACCTAGAAGATCTCGTCTGAACCCTTACATAAGGGTTCGTAGAAAAGCTGCTGGCCAGCAGATAGCCAGCATATTTTCTCTGTTTAAGTCAGATTTCTGAAACTATGAAGTTTCATATTAAGTATTTGGTATCGTTGAAAAGGTCCTACTTGTGGCTATTGTAAACTTAAAGAAAATTTTCAAAATTGTTCCTCTGTGCACTATGGACTAGCCTCAAAGGTTGTCAAAAACATACTTTTTTAAATCATTATGAGAAAAAGTTCCTAATGTGGATTTTATATTTTTTATTCGTTTTTTTTGAAGAATAATTTGCATACTAAAAGGTCTTGAAAAGATTTAAAATTTTATAATTTTTTTTAAATAAATAAAATCCACAGTAGGAACTTTTTCTCATAATGATTTAAAAAAGTATGTTTTTGACAACCTTTGAGGCTAGTCCATAGTGCACAGAGGAACAATTTTGAAAATTTTCTTTAAGTTTACAGTAGCCAGAAGTAGGACCTTTTTAACGATACCAAACACTCTACCTAGAAGATCTCGTCTGAGTCCTTACATAAGGGTTCGTAGAAAAGCTGCTGGCCAGCGGATAGCCAGCATATTTTCTCTGTTTAAGTCAGATTTCTGAAACTATGAAGTTTCATATTAAGTATTTGGTATCGTTAAAAAGGTCCTACTTGTGGTTATTGTAAACTTAAAGAAAATTTTCAAAATTGTTCCTCTGTGCACTATGGACTAGCCTCAAAGGTTGTCAAAAACATACTTTTTTAAATCATTATGAGAAAAAGTTCCTAATGTGGATTTTATATTTTTTATTCGTTTTTTTGAAGAATAATTTGCATACTAAAAGGTCTTGAAAAGATTTGAAATTTTATAATTTTTTTTAAATAAATAAAATCCACAGTAGGAACTTTTTCTCATAATGATTTAAAAAAGGTATGTTTTTGACAACCTTTGAGGCTAGTCCATAGTGCATAGAGGAACAATTTTGAAAATTTTCTTTAAGTTTACAGTAGCCACAAGTAAGACCTTTTTAACGATACCAAGCACTCTACCTAGAAGATCTCGTCTGAACCCTTACATAAGGGTTCGTAGAAAAGCTGCTGGCCAGCAGATAGCCAGCATATTTTCTCTGTAAGTCAGATTTCTGAAACTATGAAGTTTCATATTAAGTATTTGGTATCGTTAAAAAGGTCCTACTTGTGGCTATTGTAAACTTAAAGAAAATTTTCAAAATTGTTCCTCTGTGCACTATGGACTAGCCTCAAAGGTTGTCAAAAACATACTTTTTTAAATCATTATGAGAAAAAGTTCCTAATGTGGATTTTATATTTTTTATTCGTTTTTTTGAAGAATAATTTGCATACTAAAAGGTCTTGAAAAGATTTGAAATTTTATAATTTTTTTTTAAATAAATAAAATCCACAGTAGGAACTTTTTCTCATAATGATTTAAAAAAGGTATGTTTTTGACAACCTTTGAGGCTAGTCCATAGTGCACAGAGGAACAATTTTGAAAATTTTCTCTAAGTTTACAGTAGCCACAAGTAAGACCTTTTTAACGATACCAAACACTCTACCTAGAAGATCTCGTCTGAACCCTTACATAAGGGTTCGTAGAAAAGCTGCTGGCCAGCAGATAGCCAGCATATTTTCTCTGTTTAAGTCAGATTTCTGAAACTATGAAGTTTCATATTAAGTATTTGGTATCGTTGAAAAGGTCCTACTTGTGGCTATTGTAAACTTAAAGAAAATTTTTAAAATTGTTCCTCTGTGCACTATGGACTAGCCTCAAAGGTTGTCAAAAACATACTTTTTTAAATCATTATGAGAAAAAGTTCCTAATGTGGATTTTATATTTTTTATTCGTTTTTTTGAAGAATAATTTGCATACTAAAAGGTCTTGAAAAGATTTGAAATTTTATAATTTTTTTTTTAAATAAATAAAATCCACAGTAGGAACTTTTTCTCATAATGATTTAAAAAAGGTATGTTTTTGACAACCTCTGAGGCTAGTCCATAGTGCACAGAGGAACAATTTTGAAAATTTTCTTTAAGTTTACAGTAGCCACAAGTAAGACCTTTTTAACGATACCAAACACTCTACCTAGAAGATCTCGTCTGAACCCTTACATAAGGGTTCGTAGAAAAGCTGCTGGCCAGCAGATAGCCAGCATATTTTCTCTGTTTAAGTCAGATTTCTGAAACTATGAAGTTTCATATTAAGTATTTGGTATCGTTGAAAAGGTCCTACTTGTGGCTATTGTAAACTTAAAGAAAATTTTCAAAATTGTTCCTCTGTGCACTATGGACTAGCCTCAAAGGTTGTCAAAAACATACTTTTTTAAATCATTATGAGAAAAAGTTCCTAATGTGGATTTTATATTTTTTATTCGTTTTTTTGAAGAATAATTTGCATACTAAAAGGTCTTGAAAAGTTTTGAAATTTTATAATTTTTTTTAAATAAATAAAATCCACAGTAGGAACTTTTTCTCATAATGATTTAAAAAAGGTATGTTTTTGACAACCTTTGAGGCTAGTCCATAGTGCACAGAGGAACAATTTTGAAAATTTTCTTTAAGTTTACAGTAGCCACAAGTAAGACCTTTTTAACGATACCAAACACTCTACCTAGAAGATCTCGTCTGAACCCTTACATAAGGGTTCGTAGAAAAGCTGCTGGCCAGCAGATAAAAGCATATTTTCTCTGTTTAAGTCAGATTTCTGAAACTATGAAGTTTCATATTAATTATTTGGTATCGTTAAAAAGGTCCTACTTCTGGCTACTGTAAACTTAAAGAAAATTTTCAAAATTGTTCCTCTGTGCACTATGGACTAGCCTCAAAGGTTGTCAAAAACATACTTTTTTAAATCATTATGAGAAAAAGTTCCTAATGTGGATTTTATATTTTTTATTCGTTTTTTTGAAGAATAATTTGCATACTAAAAGGTCTTGAAAAGATTTAAAATTTTATAATTTTTTTTAAATAAATAAAATCCACAGTAGGAACTTTTTCTCATAATGATTTAAAAAAGGTATGTTTTTGACAACCTTTGAGGCTAGTCCATAGTGCACAGAGGAACAATTTTGAAAATTTTCTTTAAGTTTACAGCAGTCACAAGTAAGACCTTTTTAACGATACCAAACACTCTACCTAGAAGATCTCGTCTGAACCCTTACATAAGGGTTCGTAGAAAAGCTGCTGGCCAGCAGATAGCCAGCATATTTTCTCTGTTTAAGTCAGATTTCTGAAACTATGAAGTTTCATATTAAGTATTTGGTATCGTTGAAAAGGTCCTACTTGTGGCTATTGTAAACTTAAAGAAAATTTTCAAAATTGTTCCTCTGTGCACTATGGACTAGCCTCAAAGGTTGTCAAAAACATACTTTTTTAAATCATTATGAGAAAAAGTTCCTAATGTGGATTTTATATTTTTTATTCGTTTTTTTGAAGAATAATTTGCATACTAAAAGGTCTTGAAAAGTTTTGAAATTTTATAATTTTTTTTAAATAAATAAAATCCACAGTAGGAACTTTTTCTCATAATGATTTAAAAAAGGTATGTTTTTGACAACCTTTGAGGCTAGTCCATAGTGCACAGAGGAACAATTTTGAAAATTTTCTTTAAGTTTACAGTAGCCACAAGAAAGACCTTTTTAACGATACCAAACACTCTACCTAGAAGATCTCGTCTGAACCCTTACATAAGGGTTCGTAGAAAAGCTGCTGGCCAGCAGATAAAAGCATATTTTCTCTGTTTAAGTCAGATTTCTGAAACTATGAAGTTTCATATTAATTATTTGGTATCGTTAAAAAGGTCCTACTTCTGGCTACTGTAAACTTAAAGAAAATTTTCAAAATTGTTCCTCTGTGCACTATGGACTAGCCTCAAAGGTTGTCAAAAACATACTTTTTTAAATCATTATGAGAAAAAGTTCCTAATGTGGATTTTATATTTTTTATTCGTTTTTTTGAAGAATAATTTGCATACTAAAAGGTCTTGAAAAGATTTAAAATTTTATAATTTTTTTTAAATAAATAAAATCCACAGTAGGAACTTTTTCTCATAATGATTTAAAAAAGGTATGTTTTTGACAACCTTTGAGGCTAGTCCATAGTGCACAGAGGAACAATTTTGAAAATTTTCTTTAAGTTTACAGCAGTCACAAGTAAGACCTTTTTAACGATACCAAACACTCTACCTAGAAGATCTCGTCTGAACCCTTACATAAGGGTTCGTAGAAAAGCTGCTGGCCAGCAGATAGCCAGCATATTTTCTCTGTTTAAGTCAGATTTCTGAAACTATGAAGTTTCATATTAAGTATTTGGTATCGTTGAAAAGGTCCTACTTGTGGCTATTGTAAACTTAAAGAAAATTTTCAAAATTGTTCCTCTGTGCACTATGGACTAGCCTCAAAGGTTGTCAAAAACATACTTTTTTAAATCATTATGAGAAAAAGTTCCTAATGTGGATTTTATATTTTTTATTCGTTTTTTTGAAGAATAATTTGCATACTAAAAGGTCTTGAAAAGATTTAAAATTTTATAATTTTTTTTAAATAAATAAAATCCACAGTAGGAACTTTTTCTCATAATGATTTAAAAAAGGTATGTTTTTGACAACCTTTGAGGCTAGTCCATAGTGCACAGAGGAACAATTTTGAAAATTTTCTTTAAGTTTACAGCAGTCACAAGTAAGACCTTTTTAACGATACCAAACACTCTACCTAGAAGATCTCGTCTGAACCCTTACATAAGGGTTCGTAGAAAAGCTGCTGGCCAGCAGATAGCCAGCATATTTTCTCTGTTTAAGTCAGATTTCTGAAACTATGAAGTTTCATATTAAGTATTTGGTATCGTTGAAAAGGTCCTACTTGTGGCTATTGTAAACTTAAAGAAAATTTTCAAAATTGTTCCTCTGTGCACTATGGACTAGCCTCAAAGGTTGTCAAAAACATACTTTTTTAAATCATTATGAGAAAAAGTTCCTAATGTGGATTTTATATTTTTTATTCGTTTTTTTGAAGAATAATTTGCATACTAAAAGGTCTTGAAAAGTTTTGAAATTTTATAATTTTTTTTAAATAAATAAAATCCACAGTAGGAACTTTTTCTCATAATGATTTAAAAAAGGTATGTTTTTGACAACCTTTGAGGCTAGTCCATAGTGCACAGAGGAACAATTTTGAAAATTTTCTTTAAGTTTACAGTAGCCACAAGTAAGACCTTTTTAACGATACCAAACACTCTACCTAGAAGATCTCGTCTGAACCCTTACATAAGGGTTCGTAGAAAAGCTGCTGGCCAGCAGATAGCCAGCATATTTTCTCTGTTTAAGTCAGATTTCTGAAACTATGAAGTTTCATATTAAGTATTTGGTATCGTTGAAAAGGTCCTACTTGTGGCTATTGTAAACTTAAAGAAAATTTTCAAAATTGTTCCTCTGTGCACTATGGACTAGCCTCAAAGGTTGTCAAAAACATACTTTTTTAAATCATTATGAGAAAAAGTTCCTAATGTGGATTTTATATTTTTTATTCGTTTTTTTTGAAGAATAATTTGCATACTAAAAGGTCTTGAAAAGATTTAAAATTTTATAATTTTTTTTAAATAAATAAAATCCACAGTAGGAACTTTTTCTCATAATGATTTAAAAAAGTATGTTTTTGACAACCTTTGAGGCTAGTCCATAGTGCACAGAGGAACAATTTTGAAAATTTTCTTTAAGTTTACAGTAGCCACAAGTAAGACCTTTTTAACGATACCAAACACTCTACCTAGAAGATCTCGTCTGAACCCTTACATAAGGGTTCGTAGAAAAGCTGCTGGCCAGCAGATAGCCAGCATATTTTCTCTGTTTAAGTCAGATTTCTGAAACTATGAAGTTTCATATTAAGTATTTGGTATCGTTGAAAAGGTCCTACTTGTGGCTATTGTAAACTTAAAGAAAATTTTCAAAATTGTTCCTCTGTGCACTATGGACTAGCCTCAAAGGTTGTCAAAAACATACTTTTTTAAATCATTATGAGAAAAAGTTCCTAATGTGGATTTTATATTTTTTATTCGTTTTTTTTGAAGAATAATTTGCATACTAAAAGGTCTTGAAAAGATTTAAAATTTTATAATTTTTTTTAAATAAATAAAATCCACAGTAGGAACTTTTTCTCATAATGATTTAAAAAAGTATGTTTTTGACAACCTTTGAGGCTAGTCCATAGTGCACAGAGGAACAATTTTGAAAATTTTCTTTAAGTTTACAGTAGCCACAAGTAAGACCTTTTTAACGATACCAAACACTCTACCTAGAAGATCTCGTCTGAACCCTTACATAAGGGTTCGTAGAAAAGCTGCTGGCCAGCAGATAGCCAGCATATTTTCTCTGTTTAAGTCAGATTTCTGAAACTATGAAGTTTCATATTAAGTATTTGGTATCGTTGAAAAGGTCCTACTTGTGGCTATTGTAAACTTAAAGAAAATTTTCAAAATTGTTCCTCTGTGCACTATGGACTAGCCTCAAAGGTTGTCAAAAACATACTTTTTTAAATCATTATGAGAAAAAGTTCCTAATGTGGATTTTATATTTTTTATTCGTTTTTTTTGAAGAATAATTTGCATACTAAAAGGTCTTGAAAAGATTTAAAATTTTATAATTTTTTTTAAATAAATAAAATCCACAGTAGGAACTTTTTCTCATAATGATTTAAAAAAGTATGTTTTTGACAACCTTTGAGGCTAGTCCATAGTGCACAGAGGAACAATTTTGAAAATTTTCTTTAAGTTTACAGTAGCCAGAAGTAGGACCTTTTTAACGATACCAAACACTCTACCTAGAAGATCTCGTCTGAGTCCTTACATAAGGGTTCGTAGAAAAGCTGCTGGCCAGCGGATAGCCAGCATATTTTCTCTGTTTAAGTCAGATTTCTGAAACTATGAAGTTTCATATTAAGTATTTGGTATCGTTAAAAAGGTCCTACTTGTGGTTATTGTAAACTTAAAGAAAATTTTCAAAATTGTTCCTCTGTGCACTATGGACTAGCCTCAAAGGTTGTCAAAAACATACTTTTTTAAATCATTATGAGAAAAAGTTCCTAATGTGGATTTTATATTTTTTATTCGTTTTTTTGAAGAATAATTTGCATACTAAAAGGTCTTGAAAAGATTTGAAATTTTATAATTTTTTTTAAATAAATAAAATCCACAGTAGGAACTTTTTCTCATAATGATTTAAAAAAGGTATGTTTTTGACAACCTTTGAGGCTAGTCCATAGTGCATAGAGGAACAATTTTGAAAATTTTCTTTAAGTTTACAGTAGCCACAAGTAAGACCTTTTTAACGATACCAAGCACTCTACCTAGAAGATCTCGTCTGAACCCTTACATAAGGGTTCGTAGAAAAGCTGCTGGCCAGCAGATAGCCAGCATATTTTCTCTGTAAGTCAGATTTCTGAAACTATGAAGTTTCATATTAAGTATTTGGTATCGTTAAAAAGGTCCTACTTGTGGCTATTGTAAACTTAAAGAAAATTTTCAAAATTGTTCCTCTGTGCACTATGGACTAGCCTCAAAGGTTGTCAAAAACATACTTTTTTAAATCATTATGAGAAAAAGTTCCTAATGTGGATTTTATATTTTTTATTCGTTTTTTTGAAGAATAATTTGCATACTAAAAGGTCTTGAAAAGATTTGAAATTTTATAATTTTTTTTTAAATAAATAAAATCCACAGTAGGAACTTTTTCTCATAATGATTTAAAAAAGGTATGTTTTTGACAACCTTTGAGGCTAGTCCATAGTGCACAGAGGAACAATTTTGAAAATTTTCTCTAAGTTTACAGTAGCCACAAGTAAGACCTTTTTAACGATACCAAACACTCTACCTAGAAGATCTCGTCTGAACCCTTACATAAGGGTTCGTAGAAAAGCTGCTGGCCAGCAGATAGCCAGCATATTTTCTCTGTTTAAGTCAGATTTCTGAAACTATGAAGTTTCATATTAAGTATTTGGTATCGTTGAAAAGGTCCTACTTGTGGCTATTGTAAACTTAAAGAAAATTTTCAAAATTGTTCCTCTGTGCACTATGGACTAGCCTCAAAGGTTGTCAAAAACATACTTTTTTAAATCATTATGAGAAAAAGTTCCTAATGTGGATTTCATATTTTTTATTCGTTTTTTTTGAAGAATAATTTGCATACTAAAAGGTCTTGAAAAGATTTAAAATTTTATAATTTTTTTTAAATAAATAAAATCCACAGTAGGAACTTTTTCTCATAATGATTTAAAAAAGGTATGTTTTTGACAACCTTTGAGGCTAGTCCATAGTGCACAGAGGAACAATTTTGAAAATTTTCTTTAAGTTTACAGTAGCCACAAGTAAGACCTTTTTAACGATACCAAACACTCTACCTAGAAGATCTCGTCTGAACCCTTACATAAGGGTTCGTTGAAAAGCTGCTGGCCAGCAGATAGCCAGCATATTTTCTCTGTTTAAGTCAGATTTCTGAAACTATGAAGTTTCATATTAAGTATTTGGTATCGTTGAAAAGGTCCTACTTGTGGCTATTGTAAACTTAAAGAAAATTTTCAAAATTGTTCCTCTGTGCACTATGGACTAGCCTCAAAGGTTGTCAAAAACATACTTTTTTAAATCATTATGAGAAAAAGTTCCTAATGTGGATTTTATATTTTTTATTCGTTTTTTTTGAAGAATAATTTGCATACTAAAAGGTCTTGAAAAGATTTAAAATTTTATAATTTTTTTTAAATAAATAAAATCCACAGTAGGAACTTTTTCTCATAATGATTTAAAAAAGGTATGTTTTTGACAACCTTTGAGGCTAGTCCATAGTGCACAGAGGAACAATTTTGAAAATTTTCTTTAAGTTTACAGTAGCCACAAGTAAGACCTTTTTAACGATACCAAACACTCTACCTAGAAGATCTCGTCTGAACCCTTACATAAGGGTTCGTAGAAAAGCTGCTGGCCAGCATATTTTCTCTGTTTAAGTCAGATTTCTGAAACTATGAGGTTGCATATTAAGTATTTGGTATCGTTAAAAAGGTCCTACTTGTCGCTATTGTAAACTTAAAGAAAATTTTCAAAATTGTTCCTCTGTGCACTATGGACTAGCCTCAAAGGTTGTCAAAAACATACTTTTTTAAATCATTATGAGAAAAAGTTCCTAATGTGGATTTTATATTTTTTATTCGTTTTTTTGAAGAATAATTTGCATACTAAAAGGTCTTGAAAAGATTTGAAATTTTATAATTTTTTTTTTAAATAAATAAAATCCACAGTAGGAACTTTTTCTCATAATGATTTAAAAAAGGTATGTTTTTGACAACCTCTGAGGCTAGTCCATAGTGCACAGAGGAACAATTTTGAAAATTTTCTTTAAGTTTACAGTAGCCACAAGTAAGACCTTTTTAACGATACCAAACACTCTACCTAGAAGATCTCGTCTGAACCCTTACATAAGGGTTCGTAGAAAAGCTGCTGGCCAGCAGATAGCCAGCATATTTTCTCTGTTTAAGTCAGATTTCTGAAACTATGAAGTTTCATATTAAGTATTTGGTATCGTTAAAAAGGTCCTACTTGTGGCTATTGTAAACTTAAAGAAAATTTTCAAAATTGTTCCTCTGTGCACTACGGACTAGCCTCAAAGGTTGTCAAAAACATACTTTTTTAAATCATTATGAGAAAAAGTTCCTAATGTGGATTTTATATTTTTTATTCGTTTTTTTGAAGAATAATTTGCATACTAAAAGGTCTTGAAAAGTTTTGAAATTTTATAATTTTTTTTAAATAAATAAAATCCACAGTAGGAACTTTTTCTCATAATGATTTAAAAAAGGTATGTTTTTGACAACCTTTGAGGCTAGTCCATAGTGCACAGAGGAACAATTTTGAAAATTTTCTTTAAGTTTACAGTAGCCACAAGTAAGACCTTTTTAACGATACCAAACACTCTACCTAGAAGATCTCGTCTGAACCCTTACATAAGGGTTCGTAGAAAAGCTGCTGGCCAGCAGATAAAAGCATATTTTCTCTGTTTAAGTCAGATTTCTGAAACTATGAAGTTTCATATTAATTATTTGGTATCGTTAAAAAGGTCCTACTTCTGGCTACTGTAAACTTAAAGAAAATTTTCAAAATTGTTCCTCTGTGCACTATGGACTAGCCTCAAAGGTTGTCAAAAACATACTTTTTTAAATCATTATGAGAAAAAGTTCCTAATGTGGATTTTATATTTTTTATTCGTTTTTTTGAAGAATAATTTGCATACTAAAAGGTCTTGAAAAGATTTAAAATTTTATAATTTTTTTTAAATAAATAAAATCCACAGTAGGAACTTTTTCTCATAATGATTTAAAAAAGGTATGTTTTTGACAACCTTTGAGGCTAGTCCATAGTGCACAGAGGAACAATTTTGAAAATTTTCTTTAAGTTTACAGCAGCCACAAGTAAGACCTTTTTAACGATACCAAACACTCTACCTAGAAGATCTCGTCTGAACCCTTACATAAGGGTTCGTAGAAAAGCTGCTGGCCAGCAGATAGCCAGCATATTTTCTCTGTTTAAGTCAGATTTCTGAAACTATGAAGTTTCATATTAAGTATTTGGTATCGTTGAAAAGGTCCTACTTGTGGCTATTGTAAACTTAAAGAAAATTTTCAAAATTGTTCCTCTGTGCACTATGGACTAGCCTCAAAGGTTGTCAAAAACATACTTTTTTAAATCATTATGAGAAAAAGTTCCTAATGTGGATTTTATATTTTTTATTCGTTTTTTTGAAGAATAATTTGCATACTAAAAGGTCTTGAAAAGTTTTGAAATTTTATAATTTTTTTTAAATAAATAAAATCCACAGTAGGAACTTTTTCTCATAATGATTTAAAAAAGGTATGTTTTTGACAACCTTTGAGGCTAGTCCATAGTGCACAGAGGAACAATTTTGAAAATTTTCTTTAAGTTTACAGTAGCCACAAGTAAGACCTTTTTAACGATACCAAACACTCTACCTAGAAGATCTCGTCTGAACCCTTACATAAGGGTTCGTAGAAAAGCTGCTGGCCAGCAGATAAAAGCATATTTTCTCTGTTTAAGTCAGATTTCTGAAACTATGAAGTTTCATATTAATTATTTGCTATCGTTAAAAAGGTCCTACTTCTGGCTACTGTAAACTTAAAGAAAATTTTCAAAATTGTTCCTCTGTGCACTATGGACTAGCCTCAAAGGTTGTCAAAAACATACTTTTTTAAATCATTATGAGAAAAAGTTCCTAATGTGGATTTTATATTTTTTATTCGTTTTTTTGAAGAATAATTTGCATACTAAAAGGTCTTGAAAAGATTTAAAATTTTATAATTTTTTTTAAATAAATAAAATCCACAGTAGGAACTTTTTCTCATAATGATTTAAAAAAGTATGTTTTTGACAACCTTTGAGGCTAGTCCATAGTGCACAGAGGAACAATTTTGAAAATTTTCTTTAAGTTTACAGTAGCCAGAAGTAGGACCTTTTTAACGATACCAAACACTCTACCTAGAAGATCTCGTCTGAATCCTTACATAAGGGTTCGTAGAAAAGCTGCTGGCCAGCAGATAGCCAGCATATTTTCTCTGTTTAAGTCAGATTTCTGAAACTATGAAGTTTAATATTAAGTATTTGGTATCGTTAAAAAGTTCCTACTTGTGGTTATTGTAAACTTAAAGAAAATTTTCAAAATTGTTCCTCTGTGCACTACGGACTAGCCTCAAAGGTTGCCAAAAACATACTTTTTTAAATCATTATGAGAAAAAGTTCCTAATGTGGATTTTATATTTTTTATTCGTTTTTTTGAAGAATAATTTGCATACTAAAAGGTCTTGAAAAGATTTGAAATTTTATAATTTTTTTTAAATAAATAAAATCCACAGTAGGAACTTTTTCTCATAATGATTTAAAAAAGTATGTTTTTGACAACCTTTGAGGCTAGTCCATAGTGCACAGAGGAACAATTTTGAAAATTTTCTTTAAGTTTACAGTAGCCAGAAGTAGGACCTTTTTAACGATACCAAACACTCTACCTAGAAGATCTCGTCTGAGTCCTTACATAAGGGTTCGTAGAAAAGCTGCTGGCCAGCGGATAGCCAGCATATTTTCTCTGTTTAAGTCAGATTTCTGAAACTATGAAGTTTCATATTAAGTATTTGGTATCGTTAAAAAGGTCCTACTTGTGGTTATTGTAAACTTAAAGAAAATTTTCAAAATTGTTCCTCTGTGCACTATGGACTAGCCTCAAAGGTTGTCAAAAACATACTTTTTTAAATCATTATGAGAAAAAGTTCCTAATGTGGATTTTATATTTTTTATTCGTTTTTTTGAAGAATAATTTGCATACTAAAAGGTCTTGAAAAGATTTGAAATTTTATAATTTTTTTTAAATAAATAAAATCCACAGTAGGAACTTTTTCTCATAATGATTTAAAAAAGGTATGTTTTTGACAACCTTTGAGGCTAGTCCATAGTGCATAGAGGAACAATTTTGAAAATTTTCTTTAAGTTTACAGTAGCCACAAGTAAGACCTTTTTAACGATACCAAGCACTCTACCTAGAAGATCTCGTCTGAACCCTTACATAAGGGTTCGTAGAAAAGCTGCTGGCCAGCAGATAGCCAGCATATTTTCTCTGTAAGTCAGATTTCTGAAACTATGAAGTTTCATATTAAGTATTTGGTATCGTTAAAAAGGTCCTACTTGTGGCTATTGTAAACTTAAAGAAAATTTTCAAAATTGTTCCTCTGTGCACTATGGACTAGCCTCAAAGGTTGTCAAAAACATACTTTTTTAAATCATTATGAGAAAAAGTTCCTAATGTGGATTTTATATTTTTTATTCGTTTTTTTGAAGAATAATTTGCATACTAAAAGGTCTTGAAAAGATTTGAAATTTTATAATTTTTTTTTAAATAAATAAAATCCACAGTAGGAACTTTTTCTCATAATGATTTAAAAAAGGTATGTTTTTGACAACCTTTGAGGCTAGTCCATAGTGCACAGAGGAACAATTTTGAAAATTTTCTCTAAGTTTACAGTAGCCACAAGTAAGACCTTTTTAACGATACCAAACACTCTACCTAGAAGATCTCGTCTGAACCCTTACATAAGGGTTCGTAGAAAAGCTGCTGGCCAGCAGATAGCCAGCATATTTTCTCTGTTTAAGTCAGATTTCTGAAACTATGAAGTTTCATATTAAGTATTTGGTATCGTTGAAAAGGTCCTACTTGTGGCTATTGTAAACTTAAAGAAAATTTTCAAAATTGTTCCTCTGTGCACTATGGACTAGCCTCAAAGGTTGTCAAAAACATACTTTTTTAAATCATTATGAGAAAAAGTTCCTAATGTGGATTTTATATTTTTTATTCGTTTTTTTGAAGAATAATTTGCATACTAAAAGGTCTTGAAAAGATTTGAAATTTTATAATTTTTTTTTTAAATAAATAAAATCCACAGTAGGAACTTTTTCTCATAATGATTTAAAAAAGGTATGTTTTTGACAACCTCTGAGGCTAGTCCATAGTGCACAGAGGAACAATTTTGAAAATTTTCTTTAAGTTTACAGTAGCCACAAGTAAGACCTTTTTAACGATACCAAACACTCTACCTAGAAGATCTCGTCTGAACCCTTACATAAGGGTTCGTAGAAAAGCTGCTGGCCAGCAGATAGCCAGCATATTTTCTCTGTTTAAGTCAGATTTCTGAAACTATGAAGTTTCATATTAAGTATTTGGTATCGTTGAAAAGGTTCTACTTGTGGCTATTGTAAACTTAAAGAAAATTTTCAAAATTGTTCCTCTGTGCACTATGGACTAGCCTCAAAGGTTGTCAAAAACATACTTTTTTAAATCATTATGAGAAAAAGTTCCTAATGTGGATTTTATATTTTTTATTCGTTTTTTTGAAGAATAATTTGCATACTAAAAGGTCTTGAAAAGTTTTGAAATTTTATAATTTTTTTTAAATAAATAAAATCCACAGTAGGAACTTTTTCTCATAATGATTTAAAAAAGGTATGTTTTTGACAACCTTTGAGGCTAGTCCATAGTGCACAGAGGAACAATTTTGAAAATTTTCTTTAAGTTTACAGTAGCCACAAGTAAGACCTTTTTAACGATACCAAACACTCTACCTAGAAGATCTCGTCTGAACCCTTACATAAGGGTTCGTAGAAAAGCTGCTGGCCAGCAGATAAAAGCATATTTTCTCTGTTTAAGTCAGATTTCTGAAACTATGAAGTTTCATATTAATTATTTGGTATCGTTAAAAAGGTCCTACTTCTGGCTACTGTAAACTTAAAGAAAATTTTCAAAATTGTTCCTCTGTGCACTATGGACTAGCCTCAAAGGTTGTCAAAAACATACTTTTTTAAATCATTATGAGAAAAAGTTCCTAATGTGGATTTTATATTTTTTATTCGTTTTTTTGAAGAATAATTTGCATACTAAAAGGTCTTGAAAAGATTTAAAATTTTATAATTTTTTTTAAATAAATAAAATCCACAGTAGGAACTTTTTCTCATAATGATTTAAAAAAGGTATGTTTTTGACAACCTTTGAGGCTAGTCCATAGTGCACAGAGGAACAATTTTGAAAATTTTCTTTAAGTTTACAGCAGTCACAAGTAAGACCTTTTTAACGATACCAAACACTCTACCTAGAAGATCTCGTCTGAACCCTTACATAAGGGTTCGTAGAAAAGCTGCTGGCCAGCAGATAGCCAGCATATTTTCTCTGTTTAAGTCAGATTTCTGAAACTATGAAGTTTCATATTAAGTATTTGGTATCGTTGAAAAGGTCCTACTTGTGGCTATTGTAAACTTAAAGAAAATTTTCAAAATTGTTCCTCTGTGCACTATGGACTAGCCTCAAAGGTTGTCAAAAACATACTTTTTTAAATCATTATGAGAAAAAGTTCCTAATGTGGATTTTATATTTTTTATTCGTTTTTTTGAAGAATAATTTGCATACTAAAAGGTCTTGAAAAGTTTTGAAATTTTATAATTTTTTTTAAATAAATAAAATCCACAGTAGGAACTTTTTCTCATAATGATTTAAAAAAGGTATGTTTTTGACAACCTTTGAGGCTAGTCCATAGTGCACAGAGGAACAATTTTGAAAATTTTCTTTAAGTTTACAGTAGCCACAAGAAAGACCTTTTTAACGATACCAAACACTCTACCTAGAAGATCTCGTCTGAACCCTTACATAAGGGTTCGTAGAAAAGCTGCTGGCCAGCAGATAAAAGCATATTTTCTCTGTTTAAGTCAGATTTCTGAAACTATGAAGTTTCATATTAATTATTTGGTATCGTTAAAAAGGTCCTACTTCTGGCTACTGTAAACTTAAAGAAAATTTTCAAAATTGTTCCTCTGTGCACTATGGACTAGCCTCAAAGGTTGTCAAAAACATACTTTTTTAAATCATTATGAGAAAAAGTTCCTAATGTGGATTTTATATTTTTTATTCGTTTTTTTGAAGAATAATTTGCATACTAAAAGGTCTTGAAAAGATTTAAAATTTTATAATTTTTTTTAAATAAATAAAATCCACAGTAGGAACTTTTTCTCATAATGATTTAAAAAAGGTATGTTTTTGACAACCTTTGAGGCTAGTCCATAGTGCACAGAGGAACAATTTTGAAAATTTTCTTTAAGTTTACAGCAGTCACAAGTAAGACCTTTTTAACGATACCAAACACTCTACCTAGAAGATCTCGTCTGAACCCTTACATAAGGGTTCGTAGAAAAGCTGCTGGCCAGCAGATAGCCAGCATATTTTCTCTGTTTAAGTCAGATTTCTGAAACTATGAAGTTTCATATTAAGTATTTGGTATCGTTGAAAAGGTCCTACTTGTGGCTATTGTAAACTTAAAGAAAATTTTCAAAATTGTTCCTCTGTGCACTATGGACTAGCCTCAAAGGTTGTCAAAAACATACTTTTTTAAATCATTATGAGAAAAAGTTCCTAATGTGGATTTTATATTTTTTATTCGTTTTTTTGAAGAATAATTTGCATACTAAAAGGTCTTGAAAAGATTTAAAATTTTATAATTTTTTTTAAATAAATAAAATCCACAGTAGGAACTTTTTCTCATAATGATTTAAAAAAGGTATGTTTTTGACAACCTTTGAGGCTAGTCCATAGTGCACAGAGGAACAATTTTGAAAATTTTCTTTAAGTTTACAGCAGTCACAAGTAAGACCTTTTTAACGATACCAAACACTCTACCTAGAAGATCTCGTCTGAACCCTTACATAAGGGTTCGTAGAAAAGCTGCTGGCCAGCAGATAGCCAGCATATTTTCTCTGTTTAAGTCAGATTTCTGAAACTATGAAGTTTCATATTAAGTATTTGGTATCGTTGAAAAGGTCCTACTTGTGGCTATTGTAAACTTAAAGAAAATTTTCAAAATTGTTCCTCTGTGCACTATGGACTAGCCTCAAAGGTTGTCAAAAACATACTTTTTTAAATCATTATGAGAAAAAGTTCCTAATGTGGATTTTATATTTTTTATTCGTTTTTTTGAAGAATAATTTGCATACTAAAAGGTCTTGAAAAGTTTTGAAATTTTATAATTTTTTTTAAATAAATAAAATCCACAGTAGGAACTTTTTCTCATAATGATTTAAAAAAGGTATGTTTTTGACAACCTTTGAGGCTAGTCCATAGTGCACAGAGGAACAATTTTGAAAATTTTCTTTAAGTTTACAGTAGCCACAAGTAAGACCTTTTTAACGATACCAAACACTCTACCTAGAAGATCTCGTCTGAACCCTTACATAAGGGTTCGTAGAAAAGCTGCTGGCCAGCAGATAGCCAGCATATTTTCTCTGTTTAAGTCAGATTTCTGAAACTATGAAGTTTCATATTAAGTATTTGGTATCGTTGAAAAGGTCCTACTTGTGGCTATTGTAAACTTAAAGAAAATTTTCAAAATTGTTCCTCTGTGCACTATGGACTAGCCTCAAAGGTTGTCAAAAACATACTTTTTTAAATCATTATGAGAAAAAGTTCCTAATGTGGATTTTATATTTTTTATTCGTTTTTTTTGAAGAATAATTTGCATACTAAAAGGTCTTGAAAAGATTTAAAATTTTATAATTTTTTTTAAATAAATAAAATCCACAGTAGGAACTTTTTCTCATAATGATTTAAAAAAGTATGTTTTTGACAACCTTTGAGGCTAGTCCATAGTGCACAGAGGAACAATTTTGAAAATTTTCTTTAAGTTTACAGTAGCCACAAGTAAGACCTTTTTAACGATACCAAACACTCTACCTAGAAGATCTCGTCTGAACCCTTACATAAGGGTTCGTAGAAAAGCTGCTGGCCAGCAGATAGCCAGCATATTTTCTCTGTTTAAGTCAGATTTCTGAAACTATGAAGTTTCATATTAAGTATTTGGTATCGTTGAAAAGGTCCTACTTGTGGCTATTGTAAACTTAAAGAAAATTTTCAAAATTGTTCCTCTGTGCACTATGGACTAGCCTCAAAGGTTGTCAAAAACATACTTTTTTAAATCATTATGAGAAAAAGTTCCTAATGTGGATTTTATATTTTTTATTCGTTTTTTTTGAAGAATAATTTGCATACTAAAAGGTCTTGAAAAGATTTAAAATTTTATAATTTTTTTTAAATAAATAAAATCCACAGTAGGAACTTTTTCTCATAATGATTTAAAAAAGTATGTTTTTGACAACCTTTGAGGCTAGTCCATAGTGCACAGAGGAACAATTTTGAAAATTTTCTTTAAGTTTACAGTAGCCAGAAGTAGGACCTTTTTAACGATACCAAACACTCTACCTAGAAGATCTCGTCTGAGTCCTTACATAAGGGTTCGTAGAAAAGCTGCTGGCCAGCGGATAGCCAGCATATTTTCTCTGTTTAAGTCAGATTTCTGAAACTATGAAGTTTCATATTAAGTATTTGGTATCGTTAAAAAGGTCCTACTTGTGGTTATTGTAAACTTAAAGAAAATTTTCAAAATTGTTCCTCTGTGCACTATGGACTAGCCTCAAAGGTTGTCAAAAACATACTTTTTTAAATCATTATGAGAAAAAGTTCCTAATGTGGATTTTATATTTTTTATTCGTTTTTTTGAAGAATAATTTGCATACTAAAAGGTCTTGAAAAGATTTGAAATTTTATAATTTTTTTTAAATAAATAAAATCCACAGTAGGAACTTTTTCTCATAATGATTTAAAAAAGGTATGTTTTTGACAACCTTTGAGGCTAGTCCATAGTGCATAGAGGAACAATTTTGAAAATTTTCTTTAAGTTTACAGTAGCCACAAGTAAGACCTTTTTAACGATACCAAGCACTCTACCTAGAAGATCTCGTCTGAACCCTTACATAAGGGTTCGTAGAAAAGCTGCTGGCCAGCAGATAGCCAGCATATTTTCTCTGTAAGTCAGATTTCTGAAACTATGAAGTTTCATATTAAGTATTTGGTATCGTTAAAAAGGTCCTACTTGTGGCTATTGTAAACTTAAAGAAAATTTTCAAAATTGTTCCTCTGTGCACTATGGACTAGCCTCAAAGGTTGTCAAAAACATACTTTTTTAAATCATTATGAGAAAAAGTTCTTAATGTGGATTTTATATTTTTTATTCGTTTTTTTGAAGAATAATTTGCATACTAAAAGGTCTTGAAAAGATTTGAAATTTTATAATTTTTTTTTAAATAAATAAAATCCACAGTAGGAACTTTTTCTCATAATGATTTAAAAAAGGTATGTTTTTGACAACCTTTGAGGCTAGTCCATAGTGCACAGAGGAACAATTTTGAAAATTTTCTCTAAGTTTACAGTAGCCACAAGTAAGACCTTTTTAACGATACCAAACACTCTACCTAGAAGATCTCGTCTGAACCCTTACATAAGGGTTCGTAGAAAAGCTGCTGGCCAGCAGATAGCCAGCATATTTTCTCTGTTTAAGTCAGATTTCTGAAACTATGAAGTTTCATATTAAGTATTTGGTATCGTTGAAAAGGTCCTACTTGTGGCTATTGTAAACTTAAAGAAAATTTTCAAAATTGTTCCTCTGTGCACTATGGACTAGCCTCAAAGGTTGTCAAAAACATACTTTTTTAAATCATTATGAGAAAAAGTTCCTAATGTGGATTTCATATTTTTTATTCGTTTTTTTTGAAGAATAATTTGCATACTAAAAGGTCTTGAAAAGATTTAAAATTTTATAATTTTTTTTAAATAAATAAAATCCACAGTAGGAACTTTTTCTCATAATGATTTAAAAAAGGTATGTTTTTGACAACCTTTGAGGCTAGTCCATAGTGCACAGAGGAACAATTTTGAAAATTTTCTTTAAGTTTACAGTAGCCACAAGTAAGACCTTTTTAACGATACCAAACACTCTACCTAGAAGATCTCGTCTGAACCCTTACATAAGGGTTCGTTGAAAAGCTGCTGGCCAGCAGATAGCCAGCATATTTTCTCTGTTTAAGTCAGATTTCTGAAACTATGAAGTTTCATATTAAGTATTTGGTATCGTTGAAAAGGTCCTACTTGTGGCTATTGTAAACTTAAAGAAAATTTTCAAAATTGTTCCTCTGTGCACTATGGACTAGCCTCAAAGGTTGTCAAAAACATACTTTTTTAAATCATTATGAGAAAAAGTTCCTAATGTGGATTTTATATTTTTTATTCGTTTTTTTTGAAGAATAATTTGCATACTAAAAGGTCTTGAAAAGATTTAAAATTTTATAATTTTTTTTAAATAAATAAAATCCACAGTAGGAACTTTTTCTCATAATGATTTAAAAAAGGTATGTTTTTGACAACCTTTGAGGCTAGTCCATAGTGCACAGAGGAACAATTTTGAAAATTTTCTTTAAGTTTACAGTAGCCACAAGTAAGACCTTTTTAACGATACCAAACACTCTACCTAGAAGATCTCGTCTGAACCCTTACATAAGGGTTCGTAGAAAAGCTGCTGGCCAGCATATTTTCTCTGTTTAAGTCAGATTTCTGAAACTATGAGGTTGCATATTAAGTATTTGGTATCGTTAAAAAGGTCCTACTTGTCGCTATTGTAAACTTAAAGAAAATTTTCAAAATTGTTCCTCTGTGCACTATGGACTAGCCTCAAAGGTTGTCAAAAACATACTTTTTTAAATCATTATGAGAAAAAGTTCCTAATGTGGATTTTATATTTTTTATTCGTTTTTTTGAAGAATAATTTGCATACTAAAAGGTCTTGAAAAGATTTGAAATTTTATAATTTTTTTTTTAAATAAATAAAATCCACAGTAGGAACTTTTTCTCATAATGATTTAAAAAAGGTATGTTTTTGACAACCTCTGAGGCTAGTCCATAGTGCACAGAGGAACAATTTTGAAAATTTTCTTTAAGTTTACAGTAGCCACAAGTAAGACCTTTTTAACGATACCAAACACTCTACCTAGAAGATCTCGTCTGAACCCTTACATAAGGGTTCGTAGAAAAGCTGCTGGCCAGCAGATAGCCAGCATATTTTCTCTGTTTAAGTCAGATTTCTGAAACTATGAAGTTTCATATTAAGTATTTGGTATCGTTAAAAAGGTCCTACTTGTGGCTATTGTAAACTTAAAGAAAATTTTCAAAATTGTTCCTCTGTGCACTACGGACTAGCCTCAAAGGTTGTCAAAAACATACTTTTTTAAATCATTATGAGAAAAAGTTCCTAATGTGGATTTTATATTTTTTATTCGTTTTTTTGAAGAATAATTTGCATACTAAAAGGTCTTGAAAAGTTTTGAAATTTTATAATTTTTTTTAAATAAATAAAATCCACAGTAGGAACTTTTTCTCATAATGATTTAAAAAAGGTATGTTTTTGACAACCTTTGAGGCTAGTCCATAGTGCACAGAGGAACAATTTTGAAAATTTTCTTTAAGTTTACAGTAGCCACAAGTAAGACCTTTTTAACGATACCAAACACTCTACCTAGAAGATCTCGTCTGAACCCTTACATAAGGGTTCGTAGAAAAGCTGCTGGCCAGCAGATAAAAGCATATTTTCTCTGTTTAAGTCAGATTTCTGAAACTATGAAGTTTCATATTAATTATTTGGTATCGTTAAAAAGGTCCTACTTCTGGCTACTGTAAACTTAAAGAAAATTTTCAAAATTGTTCCTCTGTGCACTATGGACTAGCCTCAAAGGTTGTCAAAAACATACTTTTTTAAATCATTATGAGAAAAAGTTCCTAATGTGGATTTTATATTTTTTATTCGTTTTTTTGAAGAATAATTTGCATACTAAAAGGTCTTGAAAAGATTTAAAATTTTATAATTTTTTTTAAATAAATAAAATCCACAGTAGGAACTTTTTCTCATAATGATTTAAAAAAGGTATGTTTTTGACAACCTTTGAGGCTAGTCCATAGTGCACAGAGGAACAATTTTGAAAATTTTCTTTAAGTTTACAGCAGCCACAAGTAAGACCTTTTTAACGATACCAAACACTCTACCTAGAAGATCTCGTCTGAACCCTTACATAAGGGTTCGTAGAAAAGCTGCTGGCCAGCAGATAGCCAGCATATTTTCTCTGTTTAAGTCAGATTTCTGAAACTATGAAGTTTCATATTAAGTATTTGGTATCGTTGAAAAGGTCCTACTTGTGGCTATTGTAAACTTAAAGAAAATTTTCAAAATTGTTCCTCTGTGCACTATGGACTAGCCTCAAAGGTTGTCAAAAACATACTTTTTTAAATCATTATGAGAAAAAGTTCCTAATGTGGATTTTATATTTTTTATTCGTTTTTTTGAAGAATAATTTGCATACTAAAAGGTCTTGAAAAGTTTTGAAATTTTATAATTTTTTTTAAATAAATAAAATCCACAGTAGGAACTTTTTCTCATAATGATTTAAAAAAGGTATGTTTTTGACAACCTTTGAGGCTAGTCCATAGTGCACAGAGGAACAATTTTGAAAATTTTCTTTAAGTTTACAGTAGCCACAAGTAAGACCTTTTTAACGATACCAAACACTCTACCTAGAAGATCTCGTCTGAACCCTTACATAAGGGTTCGTAGAAAAGCTGCTGGCCAGCAGATAAAAGCATATTTTCTCTGTTTAAGTCAGATTTCTGAAACTATGAAGTTTCATATTAATTATTTGCTATCGTTAAAAAGGTCCTACTTCTGGCTACTGTAAACTTAAAGAAAATTTTCAAAATTGTTCCTCTGTGCACTATGGACTAGCCTCAAAGGTTGTCAAAAACATACTTTTTTAAATCATTATGAGAAAAAGTTCCTAATGTGGATTTTATATTTTTTATTCGTTTTTTTGAAGAATAATTTGCATACTAAAAGGTCTTGAAAAGATTTAAAATTTTATAATTTTTTTTAAATAAATAAAATCCACAGTAGGAACTTTTTCTCATAATGATTTAAAAAAGTATGTTTTTGACAACCTTTGAGGCTAGTCCATAGTGCACAGAGGAACAATTTTGAAAATTTTCTTTAAGTTTACAGTAGCCAGAAGTAGGACCTTTTTAACGATACCAAACACTCTACCTAGAAGATCTCGTCTGAATCCTTACATAAGGGTTCGTAGAAAAGCTGCTGGCCAGCAGATAGCCAGCATATTTTCTCTGTTTAAGTCAGATTTCTGAAACTATGAAGTTTAATATTAAGTATTTGGTATCGTTAAAAAGTTCCTACTTGTGGTTATTGTAAACTTAAAGAAAATTTTCAAAATTGTTCCTCTGTGCACTACGGACTAGCCTCAAAGGTTGCCAAAAACATACTTTTTTAAATCATTATGAGAAAAAGTTCCTAATGTGGATTTTATATTTTTTATTCGTTTTTTTGAAGAATAATTTGCATACTAAAAGGTCTTGAAAAGATTTGAAATTTTATAATTTTTTTTAAATAAATAAAATCCACAGTAGGAACTTTTTCTCATAATGATTTAAAAAAGGTATGTTTTTGACAACCTTTGAGGCTAGTCCATAGTGCACAGAGGAACAATTTTGAAAATTTTCTTTAAGTTTACAGTAGCCACAAGTAAGACCTTTTTAACGATACCAAACACTCTACCTAGAAGATCTCGTCTGAACCCTTACATAAGGGTTCGTAGAAAAGCTGCTGGCCAGCAGATAGCCAGCATATTTTCTCTGTTTAAGTCAGATTTCTGAAACTATGAAGTTTCATATTAAGTATTTGGTATCGTTGAAAAGGTCCTACTTGTGGCTATTGTAAACTTAAAGAAAATTTTCAAAATTGTTCCTCTGTGCACTATGGACTAGCCTCAAAGGTTGTCAAAAACATACTTTTTTAAATCATTATGAGAAAAAGTTCCTAATGTGGATTTTATATTTTTTATTCGTTTTTTTTGAAGAATAATTTGCATACTAAAAGGTCTTGAAAAGATTTAAAATTTTATAATTTTTTTTAAATAAATAAAATCCACAGTAGGAACTTTTTCTCATAATGATTTAAAAAAGTATGTTTTTGACAACCTTTGAGGCTAGTCCATAGTGCACAGAGGAACAATTTTGAAAATTTTCTTTAAGTTTACAGTAGCCACAAGTAAGACCTTTTTAACGATACCAAACACTCTACCTAGAAGATCTCGTCTGAACCCTTACATAAGGGTTCGTAGAAAAGCTGCTGGCCAGCAGATAGCCAGCATATTTTCTCTGTTTAAGTCAGATTTCTGAAACTATGAAGTTTCATATTAAGTATTTGGTATCGTTGAAAAGGTCCTACTTGTGGCTATTGTAAACTTAAAGAAAATTTTCAAAATTGTTCCTCTGTGCACTATGGACTAGCCTCAAAGGTTGTCAAAAACATACTTTTTTAAATCATTATGAGAAAAAGTTCCTAATGTGGATTTTATATTTTTTATTCGTTTTTTTTGAAGAATAATTTGCATACTAAAAGGTCTTGAAAAGATTTAAAATTTTATAATTTTTTTTAAATAAATAAAATCCACAGTAGGAACTTTTTCTCATAATGATTTAAAAAAGTATGTTTTTGACAACCTTTGAGGCTAGTCCATAGTGCACAGAGGAACAATTTTGAAAATTTTCTTTAAGTTTACAGTAGCCAGAAGTAGGACCTTTTTAACGATACCAAACACTCTACCTAGAAGATCTCGTCTGAGTCCTTACATAAGGGTTCGTAGAAAAGCTGCTGGCCAGCGGATAGCCAGCATATTTTCTCTGTTTAAGTCAGATTTCTGAAACTATGAAGTTTCATATTAAGTATTTGGTATCGTTAAAAAGGTCCTACTTGTGGTTATTGTAAACTTAAAGAAAATTTTCAAAATTGTTCCTCTGTGCACTACGGACTAGCCTCAAAGGTTGCCAAAAACATACTTTTTTAAATCATTATGAGAAAAAGTTCCTAATGTGGATTTTATATTTTTTATTCGTTTTTTTGAAGAATAATTTGCATACTAAAAGGTCTTGAAAAGATTTGAAATTTTATAATTTTTTTTAAATAAATAAAATCCACAGTAGGAACTTTTTCTCATAATGATTTAAAAAAGGTATGTTTTTGACAACCTTTGAGGCTAGTCCATAGTGCATAGAGGAACAATTTTGAAAATTTTCTTTAAGTTTACAGTAGCCACAAGTAAGACCTTTTTAACGATACCAAGCACTCTACCTAGAAGATCTCGTCTGAACCCTTACATAAGGGTTCGTAGAAAAGCTGCTGGCCAGCAGATAGCCAGCATATTTTCTCTGTAAGTCAGATTTCTGAAACTATGAAGTTTCATATTAAGTATTTGGTATCGTTAAAAAGGTCCTACTTGTGGCTATTGTAAACTTAAAGAAAATTTTCAAAATTGTTCCTCTGTGCACTATGGACTAGCCTCAAAGGTTGTCAAAAACATACTTTTTTAAATCATTATGAGAAAAAGTTCCTAATGTGGATTTTATATTTTTTATTCGTTTTTTTGAAGAATAATTTGCATACTAAAAGGTCTTGAAAAGATTTGAAATTTTATAATTTTTTTTTAAATAAATAAAATCCACAGTAGGAACTTTTTCTCATAATGATTTAAAAAAGGTATGTTTTTGACAACCTTTGAGGCTAGTCCATAGTGCACAGAGGAACAATTTTGAAAATTTTCTTTAAGTTTACAGTAGCCAGAAGTAGGACCTTTTTAACGATACCAAACACTCTACCTAGAAGATCTCGTCTGAATCCTTACATAAGGGTTCGTAGAAAAGCTGCTGGCCAGCAGATAGCCAGCATATTTTCTCTGTTTAAGTCAGATTTCTGAAACTATGAAGTTTCATATTAAGTATTTGGTATCGTTAAAAAGTTCCTACTTGTGGTTATTGTAAACTTAAAGAAAATTTTCAAAATTGTTCCTCTGTGCACTACGGACTAGCCTCAAAGGTTGCCAAAAACATACTTTTTTAAATCATTATGAGAAAAAGTTCCTACTGTGGATTTTATTTATTTAAAAAAAAATTATAAAATTTCAAATCTTTTCAAGACCTTTTAGTATACAAATTATTCTTCAAAAAAACGAATAAAAAATATAAAATCCACATTAGGAACTTTTTCTCATAATGATTTAAAAAAGTATGTTTTTGACAACCTTTGAGGCTAGTCCATAGTGCACAGAGGAACAATTTTGAAAATTTTCTTTAAGTTTACAATAGCCACAAGTAGGACCTTTTTAACGATACCAAATACTTAATATGAAACTTCATAGTTTCAGAAATCTGACTTACAGAGAAAATATGCTGGCTATCTGCTGGCCAGCAGCTTTTCTACGAACCCTTATGTAAGGGTTCAGACGAGATCTTCTAGGTAGAGTGCTTGGTATCGTTAAAAAGGTCTTACTTGTGGCTACTGTAAACTTAAAGAAAATTTTCAAAATTGTTCCTCTATGCACTATGGACTAGCCTCAAAGGTTGTCAAAAACATACCTTTTTTAAATCATTATGAGAAAAAGTTCCTACTGTGGATTTTATTTATTTAAAAAAAATTATAAAATTTCAAATCTTTTCAAGACCTTTTAGTATGCAAATTATTCTTCAAAAAAATGAATAAAAAATATAAAATCCACATTAGGAACTTTTTCTCATAATGATTTAAAAAAGTATGTTTTTGGCAACCTTTGAGGCTAGTCCGTAGTGCACAGAGGAACAATTTTGAAAATTTTCTTTAAGTTTACAATAACCACAAGTAGGACCTTTTTAACGATACCAAATACTTAATATGAAACTTCATAGTTTCAGAAATCTGACTTAAACAGAGAAAATATGCTGGCTATCCGCTGGCCAGCAGCTTTTCTACGAACCCTTATGTAAGGACTCAGACGAGATCTTCTAGGTAGAGTGTTTGGTATCGTTAAAAAGGTCCTACTTCTGGCTACTGTAAACTTAAAGAAAATTTTCAAAATTGTTCCTCTGTGCACTATGGACTAGCCTCAAAGGTTGTCAAAAACATACTTTTTTAAATCATTATGAGAAAAAGTTCCTAATGTGGATTTTATATTTTTTATTCGTTTTTTTGAAGAATAATTTGCATACTAAAAGGTCTTGAAAAGATTTGAAATTTTATAATTTTTTTTTTAAATAAATAAAATCCACAGTAGGAACTTTTTCTCATAATGATTTAAAAAAGGTATGTTTTTGACAACCTCTGAGGCTAGTCCATAGTGCACAGAGGAACAATTTTGAAAATTTTCTTTAAGTTTACAGTAGCCACAAGTAAGACCTTTTTAACGATACCAAACACTCTACCTAGAAGATCTCGTCTGAACCCTTACATAAGGGTTCGTAGAAAAGCTGCTGGCCAGCAGATAGCCAGCATATTTTCTCTGTTTAAGTCAGATTTCTGAAACTATGAAGTTTCATATTAAGTATTTGGTATCGTTGAAAAGGTCCTACTTGTGGCTATTGTAAACTTAAAGAAAATTTTCAAAATTGTTCCTCTGTGCACTATGGACTAGCCTCAAAGGTTGTCAAAAACATACTTTTTTAAATCATTATGAGAAAAAGTTCCTAATGTGGATTTTATATTTTTTATTCGTTTTTTTGAAGAATAATTTGCATACTAAAAGGTCTTGAAAAGTTTTGAAATTTTATAATTTTTTTTAAATAAATAAAATCCACAGTAGGAACTTTTTCTCATAATGATTTAAAAAAGGTATGTTTTTGACAACCTTTGAGGCTAGTCCATAGTGCACAGAGGAACAATTTTGAAAATTTTCTTTAAGTTTACAGTAGCCACAAGTAAGACCTTTTTAACGATACCAAACACTCTACCTAGAAGATCTCGTCTGAACCCTTACATAAGGGTTCGTAGAAAAGCTGCTGGCCAGCAGATAGCCAGCATATTTTCTCTGTTTAAGTCAGATTTCTGAAACTATGAAGTTTCATATTAAGTATTTGGTATCGTTGAAAAGGTCCTACTTGTGGCTATTGTAAACTTAAAGAAAATTTTCAAAATTGTTCCTCTGTGCACTATGGACTAGCCTCAAAGGTTGTCAAAAACATACTTTTTTAAATCATTATGAGAAAAAGTTCCTAATGTGGATTTTATATTTTTTATTCGTTTTTTTGAAGAATAATTTGCATACTAAAAGGTCTTGAAAAGATTTGAAATTTTATAATTTTTTTTTTAAATAAATAAAATCCACAGTAGGAACTTTTTCTCATAATGATTTAAAAAAGGTATGTTTTTGACAACCTCTGAGGCTAGTCCATAGTGCACAGAGGAACAATTTTGAAAATTTTCTTTAAGTTTACAGTAGCCACAAGTAAGACCTTTTTAACGATACCAAACACTCTACCTAGAAGATCTCGTCTGAACCCTTACATAAGGGTTCGTAGAAAAGCTGCTGGCCAGCAGATAGCCAGCATATTTTCTCTGTTTAAGTCAGATTTCTGAAACTATGAAGTTTCATATTAAGTATTTGGTATCGTTGAAAAGGTCCTACTTGTGGCTATTGTAAACTTAAAGAAAATTTTCAAAATTGTTCCTCTGTGCACTATGGACTAGCCTCAAAGGTTGTCAAAAACATACTTTTTTAAATCATTATGAGAAAAAGTTCCTAATGTGGATTTTATATTTTTTATTCGTTTTTTTGAAGAATAATTTGCATACTAAAAGGTCTTGAAAAGTTTTGAAATTTTATAATTTTTTTTAAATAAATAAAATCCACAGTAGGAACTTTTTCTCATAATGATTTAAAAAAGGTATGTTTTTGACAACCTTTGAGGCTAGTCCATAGTGCACAGAGGAACAATTTTGAAAATTTTCTTTAAGTTTACAGTAGCCACAAGTAAGACCTTTTTAACGATACCAAACACTCTACCTAGAAGATCTCGTCTGAACCCTTACATAAGGGTTCGTAGAAAAGCTGCTGGCCAGCAGATAAAAGCATATTTTCTCTGTTTAAGTCAGATTTCTGAAACTATGAAGTTTCATATTAATTATTTGGTATCGTTAAAAAGGTCCTACTTCTGGCTACTGTAAACTTAAAGAAAATTTTCAAAATTGTTCCTCTGTGCACTATGGACTAGCCTCAAAGGTTGTCAAAAACATACTTTTTTAAATCATTATGAGAAAAAGTTCCTAATGTGGATTTTATATTTTTTATTCGTTTTTTTGAAGAATAATTTGCATACTAAAAGGTCTTGAAAAGATTTAAAATTTTATAATTTTTTTTAAATAAATAAAATCCACAGTAGGAACTTTTTCTCATAATGATTTAAAAAAGGTATGTTTTTGACAACCTTTGAGGCTAGTCCATAGTGCACAGAGGAACAATTTTGAAAATTTTCTTTAAGTTTACAGCAGCCACAAGTAAGACCTTTTTAACGATATCAAACACTCTACCTAGAAGATCTCGTCTGAACCCTTACATAAGGGTTCGTAGAAAAGCTGCTGGCCAGCAGATAGCCAGCATATTTTCTCTGTTTAAGTCAGATTTCTGAAACTATGAAGTTTCATATTAAGTATTTGGTATCGTTGAAAAGGTCCTACTTGTGGCTATTGTAAACTTAAAGAAAATTTTCAAAATTGTTCCTCTGTGCACTATGGACTAGCCTCAAAGGTTGTCAAAAACATACTTTTTTAAATCATTATGAGAAAAAGTTCCTAATGTGGATTTTATATTTTTTATTCGTTTTTTTGAAGAATAATTTGCATACTAAAAGGTCTTGAAAAGTTTTGAAATTTTATAATTTTTTTTAAATAAATAAAATCCACAGTAGGAACTTTTTCTCATAATGATTTAAAAAAGGTATGTTTTTGACAACCTTTGAGGCTAGTCCATAGTGCACAGAGGAACAATTTTGAAAATTTTCTTTAAGTTTACAGTAGCCACAAGTAAGACCTTTTTAACGATACCAAACACTCTACCTAGAAGATCTCGTCTGAACCCTTACATAAGGGTTCGTAGAAAAGCTGCTGGCCAGCAGATAAAAGCATATTTTCTCTGTTTAAGTCAGATTTCTGAAACTATGAAGTTTCATATTAATTATTTGCTATCGTTAAAAAGGTCCTACTTCTGGCTACTGTAAACTTAAAGAAAATTTTCAAAATTGTTCCTCTGTGCACTATGGACTAGCCTCAAAGGTTGTCAAAAACATACTTTTTTAAATCATTATGAGAAAAAGTTCCTAATGTGGATTTTATATTTTTTATTCGTTTTTTTGAAGAATAATTTGCATACTAAAAGGTCTTGAAAAGATTTAAAATTTTATAATTTTTTTTAAATAAATAAAATCCACAGTAGGAACTTTTTCTCATAATGATTTAAAAAAGTATGTTTTTGACAACCTTTGAGGCTAGTCCATAGTGCACAGAGGAACAATTTTGAAAATTTTCTTTAAGTTTACAGTAGCCACAAGTAAGACCTTTTTAACGATACCAAACACTCTACCTAGAAGATCTCGTCTGAACCCTTACATAAGGGTTCGTAGAAAAGCTGCTGGCCAGCAGATAAAAGCATATTTTCTCTGTTTAAGTCAGATTTCTGAAACTATGAAGTTTCATATTAATTATTTGGTATCGTTAAAAAGGTCCTACTTCTGGCTACTGTAAACTTAAAGAAAATTTTCAAAATTGTTCCTCTGTGCACTATGGACTAGCCTCAAAGGTTGTCAAAAACATACTTTTTTAAATCATTATGAGAAAAAGTTCCTAATGTGGATTTTATATTTTTTATTCGTTTTTTTGAAGAATAATTTGCATACTAAAAGGTCTTGAAAAGATTTAAAATTTTATAATTTTTTTTAAATAAATAAAATCCACAGTAGGAACTTTTTCTCATAATGATTTAAAAAAGGTATGTTTTTGACAACCTTTGAGGCTAGTCCATAGTGCACAGAGGAACAATTTTGAAAATTTTCTTTAAGTTTACAGCAGTCACAAGTAAGACCTTTTTAACGATACCAAACACTCTACCTAGAAGATCTCGTCTGAACCCTTACATAAGGGTTCGTAGAAAAGCTGCTGGCCAGCAGATAGCCAGCATATTTTCTCTGTTTAAGTCAGATTTCTGAAACTATGAAGTTTCATATTAAGTATTTGGTATCGTTGAAAAGGTCCTACTTGTGGCTATTGTAAACTTAAAGAAAATTTTCAAAATTGTTCCTCTGTGCACTATGGACTAGCCTCAAAGGTTGTCAAAAACATACTTTTTTAAATCATTATGAGAAAAAGTTCCTAATGTGGATTTTATATTTTTTATTCGTTTTTTTGAAGAATAATTTGCATACTAAAAGGTCTTGAAAAGTTTTGAAATTTTATAATTTTTTTTAAATAAATAAAATCCACAGTAGGAACTTTTTCTCATAATGATTTAAAAAAGGTATGTTTTTGACAACCTTTGAGGCTAGTCCATAGTGCACAGAGGAACAATTTTGAAAATTTTCTTTAAGTTTACAGTAGCCACAAGAAAGACCTTTTTAACGATACCAAACACTCTACCTAGAAGATCTCGTCTGAACCCTTACATAAGGGTTCGTAGAAAAGCTGCTGGCCAGCAGATAAAAGCATATTTTCTCTGTTTAAGTCAGATTTCTGAAACTATGAAGTTTCATATTAATTATTTGGTATCGTTAAAAAGGTCCTACTTCTGGCTACTGTAAACTTAAAGAAAATTTTCAAAATTGTTCCTCTGTGCACTATGGACTAGCCTCAAAGGTTGTCAAAAACATACTTTTTTAAATCATTATGAGAAAAAGTTCCTAATGTGGATTTTATATTTTTTATTCGTTTTTTTGAAGAATAATTTGCATACTAAAAGGTCTTGAAAAGATTTAAAATTTTATAATTTTTTTTAAATAAATAAAATCCACAGTAGGAACTTTTTCTCATAATGATTTAAAAAAGGTATGTTTTTGACAACCTTTGAGGCTAGTCCATAGTGCACAGAGGAACAATTTTGAAAATTTTCTTTAAGTTTACAGCAGTCACAAGTAAGACCTTTTTAACGATACCAAACACTCTACCTAGAAGATCTCGTCTGAACCCTTACATAAGGGTTCGTAGAAAAGCTGCTGGCCAGCAGATAGCCAGCATATTTTCTCTGTTTAAGTCAGATTTCTGAAACTATGAAGTTTCATATTAAGTATTTGGTATCGTTGAAAAGGTCCTACTTGTGGCTATTGTAAACTTAAAGAAAATTTTCAAAATTGTTCCTCTGTGCACTATGGACTAGCCTCAAAGGTTGTCAAAAACATACTTTTTTAAATCATTATGAGAAAAAGTTCCTAATGTGGATTTTATATTTTTTATTCGTTTTTTTGAAGAATAATTTGCATACTAAAAGGTCTTGAAAAGATTTAAAATTTTATAATTTTTTTTAAATAAATAAAATCCACAGTAGGAACTTTTTCTCATAATGATTTAAAAAAGGTATGTTTTTGACAACCTTTGAGGCTAGTCCATAGTGCACAGAGGAACAATTTTGAAAATTTTCTTTAAGTTTACAGCAGTCACAAGTAAGACCTTTTTAACGATACCAAACACTCTACCTAGAAGATCTCGTCTGAACCCTTACATAAGGGTTCGTAGAAAAGCTGCTGGCCAGCAGATAGCCAGCATATTTTCTCTGTTTAAGTCAGATTTCTGAAACTATGAAGTTTCATATTAAGTATTTGGTATCGTTGAAAAGGTCCTACTTGTGGCTATTGTAAACTTAAAGAAAATTTTCAAAATTGTTCCTCTGTGCACTATGGACTAGCCTCAAAGGTTGTCAAAAACATACTTTTTTAAATCATTATGAGAAAAAGTTCCTAATGTGGATTTTATATTTTTTATTCGTTTTTTTGAAGAATAATTTGCATACTAAAAGGTCTTGAAAAGTTTTGAAATTTTATAATTTTTTTTAAATAAATAAAATCCACAGTAGGAACTTTTTCTCATAATGATTTAAAAAAGGTATGTTTTTGACAACCTTTGAGGCTAGTCCATAGTGCACAGAGGAACAATTTTGAAAATTTTCTTTAAGTTTACAGTAGCCACAAGTAAGACCTTTTTAACGATACCAAACACTCTACCTAGAAGATCTCGTCTGAACCCTTACATAAGGGTTCGTAGAAAAGCTGCTGGCCAGCAGATAGCCAGCATATTTTCTCTGTTTAAGTCAGATTTCTGAAACTATGAAGTTTCATATTAAGTATTTGGTATCGTTGAAAAGGTCCTACTTGTGGCTATTGTAAACTTAAAGAAAATTTTCAAAATTGTTCCTCTGTGCACTATGGACTAGCCTCAAAGGTTGTCAAAAACATACTTTTTTAAATCATTATGAGAAAAAGTTCCTAATGTGGATTTTATATTTTTTATTCGTTTTTTTTGAAGAATAATTTGCATACTAAAAGGTCTTGAAAAGATTTAAAATTTTATAATTTTTTTTAAATAAATAAAATCCACAGTAGGAACTTTTTCTCATAATGATTTAAAAAAGTATGTTTTTGACAACCTTTGAGGCTAGTCCATAGTGCACAGAGGAACAATTTTGAAAATTTTCTTTAAGTTTACAGTAGCCACAAGTAAGACCTTTTTAACGATACCAAACACTCTACCTAGAAGATCTCGTCTGAACCCTTACATAAGGGTTCGTAGAAAAGCTGCTGGCCAGCAGATAGCCAGCATATTTTCTCTGTTTAAGTCAGATTTCTGAAACTATGAAGTTTCATATTAAGTATTTGGTATCGTTGAAAAGGTCCTACTTGTGGCTATTGTAAACTTAAAGAAAATTTTCAAAATTGTTCCTCTGTGCACTATGGACTAGCCTCAAAGGTTGTCAAAAACATACTTTTTTAAATCATTATGAGAAAAAGTTCCTAATGTGGATTTTATATTTTTTATTCGTTTTTTTTGAAGAATAATTTGCATACTAAAAGGTCTTGAAAAGATTTAAAATTTTATAATTTTTTTTAAATAAATAAAATCCACAGTAGGAACTTTTTCTCATAATGATTTAAAAAAGTATGTTTTTGACAACCTTTGAGGCTAGTCCATAGTGCACAGAGGAACAATTTTGAAAATTTTCTTTAAGTTTACAGTAGCCACAAGTAAGACCTTTTTAACGATACCAAACACTCTACCTAGAAGATCTCGTCTGAACCCTTACATAAGGGTTCGTAGAAAAGCTGCTGGCCAGCAGATAGCCAGCATATTTTCTCTGTTTAAGTCAGATTTCTGAAACTATGAAGTTTCATATTAAGTATTTGGTATCGTTGAAAAGGTCCTACTTGTGGCTATTGTAAACTTAAAGAAAATTTTCAAAATTGTTCCTCTGTGCACTATGGACTAGCCTCAAAGGTTGTCAAAAACATACTTTTTTAAATCATTATGAGAAAAAGTTCCTAATGTGGATTTTATATTTTTTATTCGTTTTTTTTGAAGAATAATTTGCATACTAAAAGGTCTTGAAAAGATTTAAAATTTTATAATTTTTTTTAAATAAATAAAATCCACAGTAGGAACTTTTTCTCATAATGATTTAAAAAAGTATGTTTTTGACAACCTTTGAGGCTAGTCCATAGTGCACAGAGGAACAATTTTGAAAATTTTCTTTAAGTTTACAGTAGCCAGAAGTAGGACCTTTTTAACGATACCAAACACTCTACCTAGAAGATCTCGTCTGAGTCCTTACATAAGGGTTCGTAGAAAAGCTGCTGGCCAGCATATTTTCTCTGTTTAAGTCAGATTTCTGAAACTATGAAGTTTCATATTAAGTATTTGGTATCGTTAAAAAGGTCCTACTTGTGGTTATTGTAAACTTAAAGAAAATTTTCAAAATTGTTCCTCTGTGCACTATGGACTAGCCTCAAAGGTTGTCAAAAACATACTTTTTTAAATCATTATGAGAAAAAGTTCCTAATGTGGATTTTATATTTTTTATTCGTTTTTTTGAAGAATAATTTGCATACTAAAAGGTCTTGAAAAGATTTGAAATTTTATAATTTTTTTTAAATAAATAAAATCCACAGTAGGAACTTTTTCTCATAATGATTTAAAAAAGGTATGTTTTTGACAACCTTTGAGGCTAGTCCATAGTGCATAGAGGAACAATTTTGAAAATTTTCTTTAAGTTTACAGTAGCCACAAGTAAGACCTTTTTAACGATACCAAGCACTCTACCTAGAAGATCTCGTCTGAACCCTTACATAAGGGTTCGTAGAAAAGCTGCTGGCCAGCAGATAGCCAGCATATTTTCTCTGTAAGTCAGATTTCTGAAACTATGAAGTTTCATATTAAGTATTTGGTATCGTTAAAAAGGTCCTACTTGTGGCTATTGTAAACTTAAAGAAAATTTTCAAAATTGTTCCTCTGTGCACTATGGACTAGCCTCAAAGGTTGTCAAAAACATACTTTTTTAAATCATTATGAGAAAAAGTTCCTAATGTGGATTTTATATTTTTTATTCGTTTTTTTGAAGAATAATTTGCATACTAAAAGGTCTTGAAAAGATTTGAAATTTTATAATTTTTTTTTAAATAAATAAAATCCACAGTAGGAACTTTTTCTCATAATGATTTAAAAAAGGTATGTTTTTGACAACCTTTGAGGCTAGTCCATAGTGCACAGAGGAACAATTTTGAAAATTTTCTCTAAGTTTACAGTAGCCACAAGTAAGACCTTTTTAACGATACCAAACACTCTACCTAGAAGATCTCGTCTGAACCCTTACATAAGGGTTCGTAGAAAAGCTGCTGGCCAGCAGATAGCCAGCATATTTTCTCTGTTTAAGTCAGATTTCTGAAACTATGAAGTTTCATATTAAGTATTTGGTATCGTTGAAAAGGTCCTACTTGTGGCTATTGTAAACTTAAAGAAAATTTTCAAAATTGTTCCTCTGTGCACTATGGACTAGCCTCAAAGGTTGTCAAAAACATACTTTTTTAAATCATTATGAGAAAAAGTTCCTAATGTGGATTTCATATTTTTTATTCGTTTTTTTTGAAGAATAATTTGCATACTAAAAGGTCTTGAAAAGATTTAAAATTTTATAATTTTTTTTAAATAAATAAAATCCACAGTAGGAACTTTTTCTCATAATGATTTAAAAAAGGTATGTTTTTGACAACCTTTGAGGCTAGTCCATAGTGCACAGAGGAACAATTTTGAAAATTTTCTTTAAGTTTACAGTAGCCACAAGTAAGACCTTTTTAACGATACCAAACACTCTACCTAGAAGATCTCGTCTGAACCCTTACATAAGGGTTCGTTGAAAAGCTGCTGGCCAGCAGATAGCCAGCATATTTTCTCTGTTTAAGTCAGATTTCTGAAACTATGAAGTTTCATATTAAGTATTTGGTATCGTTGAAAAGGTCCTACTTGTGGCTATTGTAAACTTAAAGAAAATTTTCAAAATTGTTCCTCTGTGCACTATGGACTAGCCTCAAAGGTTGTCAAAAACATACTTTTTTAAATCATTATGAGAAAAAGTTCCTAATGTGGATTTTATATTTTTTATTCGTTTTTTTTGAAGAATAATTTGCATACTAAAAGGTCTTGAAAAGATTTAAAATTTTATAATTTTTTTTAAATAAATAAAATCCACAGTAGGAACTTTTTCTCATAATGATTTAAAAAAGGTATGTTTTTGACAACCTTTGAGGCTAGTCCATAGTGCACAGAGGAACAATTTTGAAAATTTTCTTTAAGTTTACAGTAGCCACAAGTAAGACCTTTTTAACGATACCAAACACTCTACCTAGAAGATCTCGTCTGAACCCTTACATAAGGGTTCGTAGAAAAGCTGCTGGCCAGCATATTTTCTCTGTTTAAGTCAGATTTCTGAAACTATGAGGTTGCATATTAAGTATTTGGTATCGTTAAAAAGGTCCTACTTGTCGCTATTGTAAACTTAAAGAAAATTTTCAAAATTGTTCCTCTGTGCACTATGGACTAGCCTCAAAGGTTGTCAAAAACATACTTTTTTAAATCATTATGAGAAAAAGTTCCTAATGTGGATTTTATATTTTTTATTCGTTTTTTTGAAGAATAATTTGCATACTAAAAGGTCTTGAAAAGATTTGAAATTTTATAATTTTTTTTTTAAATAAATAAAATCCACAGTAGGAACTTTTTCTCATAATGATTTAAAAAAGGTATGTTTTTGACAACCTCTGAGGCTAGTCCATAGTGCACAGAGGAACAATTTTGAAAATTTTCTTTAAGTTTACAGTAGCCACAAGTAAGACCTTTTTAACGATACCAAACACTCTACCTAGAAGATCTCGTCTGAACCCTTACATAAGGGTTCGTAGAAAAGCTGCTGGCCAGCAGATAGCCAGCATATTTTCTCTGTTTAAGTCAGATTTCTGAAACTATGAAGTTTCATATTAAGTATTTGGTATCGTTAAAAAGGTCCTACTTGTGGCTATTGTAAACTTAAAGAAAATTTTCAAAATTGTTCCTCTGTGCACTACGGACTAGCCTCAAAGGTTGTCAAAAACATACTTTTTTAAATCATTATGAGAAAAAGTTCCTAATGTGGATTTTATATTTTTTATTCGTTTTTTTGAAGAATAATTTGCATACTAAAAGGTCTTGAAAAGTTTTGAAATTTTATAATTTTTTTTAAATAAATAAAATCCACAGTAGGAACTTTTTCTCATAATGATTTAAAAAAGGTATGTTTTTGACAACCTTTGAGGCTAGTCCATAGTGCACAGAGGAACAATTTTGAAAATTTTCTTTAAGTTTACAGTAGCCACAAGTAAGACCTTTTTAACGATACCAAACACTCTACCTAGAAGATCTCGTCTGAACCCTTACATAAGGGTTCGTAGAAAAGCTGCTGGCCAGCAGATAAAAGCATATTTTCTCTGTTTAAGTCAGATTTCTGAAACTATGAAGTTTCATATTAATTATTTGGTATCGTTAAAAAGGTCCTACTTCTGGCTACTGTAAACTTAAAGAAAATTTTCAAAATTGTTCCTCTGTGCACTATGGACTAGCCTCAAAGGTTGTCAAAAACATACTTTTTTAAATCATTATGAGAAAAAGTTCCTAATGTGGATTTTATATTTTTTATTCGTTTTTTTGAAGAATAATTTGCATACTAAAAGGTCTTGAAAAGATTTAAAATTTTATAATTTTTTTTAAATAAATAAAATCCACAGTAGGAACTTTTTCTCATAATGATTTAAAAAAGGTATGTTTTTGACAACCTTTGAGGCTAGTCCATAGTGCACAGAGGAACAATTTTGAAAATTTTCTTTAAGTTTACAGCAGCCACAAGTAAGACCTTTTTAACGATACCAAACACTCTACCTAGAAGATCTCGTCTGAACCCTTACATAAGGGTTCGTAGAAAAGCTGCTGGCCAGCAGATAGCCAGCATATTTTCTCTGTTTAAGTCAGATTTCTGAAACTATGAAGTTTCATATTAAGTATTTGGTATCGTTGAAAAGGTCCTACTTGTGGCTATTGTAAACTTAAAGAAAATTTTCAAAATTGTTCCTCTGTGCACTATGGACTAGCCTCAAAGGTTGTCAAAAACATACTTTTTTAAATCATTATGAGAAAAAGTTCCTAATGTGGATTTTATATTTTTTATTCGTTTTTTTGAAGAATAATTTGCATACTAAAAGGTCTTGAAAAGTTTTGAAATTTTATAATTTTTTTTAAATAAATAAAATCCACAGTAGGAACTTTTTCTCATAATGATTTAAAAAAGGTATGTTTTTGACAACCTTTGAGGCTAGTCCATAGTGCACAGAGGAACAATTTTGAAAATTTTCTTTAAGTTTACAGTAGCCACAAGTAAGACCTTTTTAACGATACCAAACACTCTACCTAGAAGATCTCGTCTGAACCCTTACATAAGGGTTCGTAGAAAAGCTGCTGGCCAGCAGATAAAAGCATATTTTCTCTGTTTAAGTCAGATTTCTGAAACTATGAAGTTTCATATTAATTATTTGCTATCGTTAAAAAGGTCCTACTTCTGGCTACTGTAAACTTAAAGAAAATTTTCAAAATTGTTCCTCTGTGCACTATGGACTAGCCTCAAAGGTTGTCAAAAACATACTTTTTTAAATCATTATGAGAAAAAGTTCCTAATGTGGATTTTATATTTTTTATTCGTTTTTTTGAAGAATAATTTGCATACTAAAAGGTCTTGAAAAGATTTAAAATTTTATAATTTTTTTTAAATAAATAAAATCCACAGTAGGAACTTTTTCTCATAATGATTTAAAAAAGTATGTTTTTGACAACCTTTGAGGCTAGTCCATAGTGCACAGAGGAACAATTTTGAAAATTTTCTTTAAGTTTACAGTAGCCAGAAGTAGGACCTTTTTAACGATACCAAACACTCTACCTAGAAGATCTCGTCTGAATCCTTACATAAGGGTTCGTAGAAAAGCTGCTGGCCAGCAGATAGCCAGCATATTTTCTCTGTTTAAGTCAGATTTCTGAAACTATGAAGTTTAATATTAAGTATTTGGTATCGTTAAAAAGTTCCTACTTGTGGTTATTGTAAACTTAAAGAAAATTTTCAAAATTGTTCCTCTGTGCACTACGGACTAGCCTCAAAGGTTGCCAAAAACATACTTTTTTAAATCATTATGAGAAAAAGTTCCTAATGTGGATTTTATATTTTTTATTCGTTTTTTTGAAGAATAATTTGCATACTAAAAGGTCTTGAAAAGATTTGAAATTTTATAATTTTTTTTAAATAAATAAAATCCACAGTAGGAACTTTTTCTCATAATGATTTAAAAAAGGTATGTTTTTGACAACCTTTGAGGCTAGTCCATAGTGCACAGAGGAACAATTTTGAAAATTTTCTTTAAGTTTACAGTAGCCACAAGTAAGACCTTTTTAACGATACCAAACACTCTACCTAGAAGATCTCGTCTGAACCCTTACATAAGGGTTCGTAGAAAAGCTGCTGGCCAGCAGATAGCCAGCATATTTTCTCTGTTTAAGTCAGATTTCTGAAACTATGAAGTTTCATATTAAGTATTTGGTATCGTTGAAAAGGTCCTACTTGTGGCTATTGTAAACTTAAAGAAAATTTTCAAAATTGTTCCTCTGTGCACTATGGACTAGCCTCAAAGGTTGTCAAAAACATACTTTTTTAAATCATTATGAGAAAAAGTTCCTAATGTGGATTTTATATTTTTTATTCGTTTTTTTTGAAGAATAATTTGCATACTAAAAGGTCTTGAAAAGATTTAAAATTTTATAATTTTTTTTAAATAAATAAAATCCACAGTAGGAACTTTTTCTCATAATGATTTAAAAAAGTATGTTTTTGACAACCTTTGAGGCTAGTCCATAGTGCACAGAGGAACAATTTTGAAAATTTTCTTTAAGTTTACAGTAGCCACAAGTAAGACCTTTTTAACGATACCAAACACTCTACCTAGAAGATCTCGTCTGAACCCTTACATAAGGGTTCGTAGAAAAGCTGCTGGCCAGCAGATAGCCAGCATATTTTCTCTGTTTAAGTCAGATTTCTGAAACTATGAAGTTTCATATTAAGTATTTGGTATCGTTGAAAAGGTCCTACTTGTGGCTATTGTAAACTTAAAGAAAATTTTCAAAATTGTTCCTCTGTGCACTATGGACTAGCCTCAAAGGTTGTCAAAAACATACTTTTTTAAATCATTATGAGAAAAAGTTCCTAATGTGGATTTTATATTTTTTATTCGTTTTTTTTGAAGAATAATTTGCATACTAAAAGGTCTTGAAAAGATTTAAAATTTTATAATTTTTTTTAAATAAATAAAATCCACAGTAGGAACTTTTTCTCATAATGATTTAAAAAAGTATGTTTTTGACAACCTTTGAGGCTAGTCCATAGTGCACAGAGGAACAATTTTGAAAATTTTCTTTAAGTTTACAGTAGCCACAAGTAAGACCTTTTTAACGATACCAAACACTCTACCTAGAAGATCTCGTCTGAACCCTTACATAAGGGTTCGTAGAAAAGCTGCTGGCCAGCAGATAGCCAGCATATTTTCTCTGTTTAAGTCAGATTTCTGAAACTATGAAGTTTCATATTAAGTATTTGGTATCGTTGAAAAGGTCCTACTTGTGGCTATTGTAAACTTAAAGAAAATTTTCAAAATTGTTCCTCTGTGCACTATGGACTAGCCTCAAAGGTTGTCAAAAACATACTTTTTTAAATCATTATGAGAAAAAGTTCCTAATGTGGATTTTATATTTTTTATTCGTTTTTTTTGAAGAATAATTTGCATACTAAAAGGTCTTGAAAAGATTTAAAATTTTATAATTTTTTTTAAATAAATAAAATCCACAGTAGGAACTTTTTCTCATAATGATTTAAAAAAGTATGTTTTTGACAACCTTTGAGGCTAGTCCATAGTGCACAGAGGAACAATTTTGAAAATTTTCTTTAAGTTTACAGTAGCCAGAAGTAGGACCTTTTTAACGATACCAAACACTCTACCTAGAAGATCTCGTCTGAGTCCTTACATAAGGGTTCGTAGAAAAGCTGCTGGCCAGCGGATAGCCAGCATATTTTCTCTGTTTAAGTCAGATTTCTGAAACTATGAAGTTTCATATTAAGTATTTGGTATCGTTAAAAAGGTCCTACTTGTGGTTATTGTAAACTTAAAGAAAATTTTCAAAATTGTTCCTCTGTGCACTACGGACTAGCCTCAAAGGTTGCCAAAAACATACTTTTTTAAATCATTATGAGAAAAAGTTCCTAATGTGGATTTTATATTTTTTATTCGTTTTTTTGAAGAATAATTTGCATACTAAAAGGTCTTGAAAAGATTTGAAATTTTATAATTTTTTTTAAATAAATAAAATCCACAGTAGGAACTTTTTCTCATAATGATTTAAAAAAGGTATGTTTTTGACAACCTTTGAGGCTAGTCCATAGTGCATAGAGGAACAATTTTGAAAATTTTCTTTAAGTTTACAGTAGCCACAAGTAAGACCTTTTTAACGATACCAAGCACTCTACCTAGAAGATCTCGTCTGAACCCTTACATAAGGGTTCGTAGAAAAGCTGCTGGCCAGCAGATAGCCAGCATATTTTCTCTGTAAGTCAGATTTCTGAAACTATGAAGTTTCATATTAAGTATTTGGTATCGTTAAAAAGGTCCTACTTGTGGCTATTGTAAACTTAAAGAAAATTTTCAAAATTGTTCCTCTGTGCACTATGGACTAGCCTCAAAGGTTGTCAAAAACATACTTTTTTAAATCATTATGAGAAAAAGTTCCTAATGTGGATTTTATATTTTTTATTCGTTTTTTTGAAGAATAATTTGCATACTAAAAGGTCTTGAAAAGATTTGAAATTTTATAATTTTTTTTTAAATAAATAAAATCCACAGTAGGAACTTTTTCTCATAATGATTTAAAAAAGGTATGTTTTTGACAACCTTTGAGGCTAGTCCATAGTGCACAGAGGAACAATTTTGAAAATTTTCTTTAAGTTTACAGTAGCCAGAAGTAGGACCTTTTTAACGATACCAAACACTCTACCTAGAAGATCTCGTCTGAATCCTTACATAAGGGTTCGTAGAAAAGCTGCTGGCCAGCAGATAGCCAGCATATTTTCTCTGTTTAAGTCAGATTTCTGAAACTATGAAGTTTCATATTAAGTATTTGGTATCGTTAAAAAGTTCCTACTTGTGGTTATTGTAAACTTAAAGAAAATTTTCAAAATTGTTCCTCTGTGCACTACGGACTAGCCTCAAAGGTTGCCAAAAACATACTTTTTTAAATCATTATGAGAAAAAGTTCCTACTGTGGATTTTATTTATTTAAAAAAAAATTATAAAATTTCAAATCTTTTCAAGACCTTTTAGTATACAAATTATTCTTCAAAAAAACGAATAAAAAATATAAAATCCACATTAGGAACTTTTTCTCATAATGATTTAAAAAAGTATGTTTTTGACAACCTTTGAGGCTAGTCCATAGTGCACAGAGGAACAATTTTGAAAATTTTCTTTAAGTTTACAATAGCCACAAGTAGGACCTTTTTAACGATACCAAATACTTAATATGAAACTTCATAGTTTCAGAAATCTGACTTACAGAGAAAATATGCTGGCTATCTGCTGGCCAGCAGCTTTTCTACGAACCCTTATGTAAGGGTTCAGACGAGATCTTCTAGGTAGAGTGCTTGGTATCGTTAAAAAGGTCTTACTTGTGGCTACTGTAAACTTAAAGAAAATTTTCAAAATTGTTCCTCTATGCACTATGGACTAGCCTCAAAGGTTGTCAAAAACATACCTTTTTTAAATCATTATGAGAAAAAGTTCCTACTGTGGATTTTATTTATTTAAAAAAAATTATAAAATTTCAAATCTTTTCAAGACCTTTTAGTATGCAAATTATTCTTCAAAAAAATGAATAAAAAATATAAAATCCACATTAGGAACTTTTTCTCATAATGATTTAAAAAAGTATGTTTTTGGCAACCTTTGAGGCTAGTCCGTAGTGCACAGAGGAACAATTTTGAAAATTTTCTTTAAGTTTACAATAACCACAAGTAGGACCTTTTTAACGATACCAAATACTTAATATGAAACTTCATAGTTTCAGAAATCTGACTTAAACAGAGAAAATATGCTGGCTATCCGCTGGCCAGCAGCTTTTCTACGAACCCTTATGTAAGGACTCAGACGAGATCTTCTAGGTAGAGTGTTTGGTATCGTTAAAAAGGTCCTACTTCTGGCTACTGTAAACTTAAAGAAAATTTTCAAAATTGTTCCTCTGTGCACTATGGACTAGCCTCAAAGGTTGTCAAAAACATACTTTTTTAAATCATTATGAGAAAAAGTTCCTAATGTGGATTTTATATTTTTTATTCGTTTTTTTGAAGAATAATTTGCATACTAAAAGGTCTTGAAAAGATTTGAAATTTTATAATTTTTTTTTTAAATAAATAAAATCCACAGTAGGAACTTTTTCTCATAATGATTTAAAAAAGGTATGTTTTTGACAACCTCTGAGGCTAGTCCATAGTGCACAGAGGAACAATTTTGAAAATTTTCTTTAAGTTTACAGTAGCCACAAGTAAGACCTTTTTAACGATACCAAACACTCTACCTAGAAGATCTCGTCTGAACCCTTACATAAGGGTTCGTAGAAAAGCTGCTGGCCAGCAGATAGCCAGCATATTTTCTCTGTTTAAGTCAGATTTCTGAAACTATGAAGTTTCATATTAAGTATTTGGTATCGTTGAAAAGGTCCTACTTGTGGCTATTGTAAACTTAAAGAAAATTTTCAAAATTGTTCCTCTGTGCACTATGGACTAGCCTCAAAGGTTGTCAAAAACATACTTTTTTAAATCATTATGAGAAAAAGTTCCTAATGTGGATTTTATATTTTTTATTCGTTTTTTTGAAGAATAATTTGCATACTAAAAGGTCTTGAAAAGTTTTGAAATTTTATAATTTTTTTTAAATAAATAAAATCCACAGTAGGAACTTTTTCTCATAATGATTTAAAAAAGGTATGTTTTTGACAACCTTTGAGGCTAGTCCATAGTGCACAGAGGAACAATTTTGAAAATTTTCTTTAAGTTTACAGTAGCCACAAGTAAGACCTTTTTAACGATACCAAACACTCTACCTAGAAGATCTCGTCTGAACCCTTACATAAGGGTTCGTAGAAAAGCTGCTGGCCAGCAGATAGCCAGCATATTTTCTCTGTTTAAGTCAGATTTCTGAAACTATGAAGTTTCATATTAAGTATTTGGTATCGTTGAAAAGGTCCTACTTGTGGCTATTGTAAACTTAAAGAAAATTTTCAAAATTGTTCCTCTGTGCACTATGGACTAGCCTCAAAGGTTGTCAAAAACATACTTTTTTAAATCATTATGAGAAAAAGTTCCTAATGTGGATTTTATATTTTTTATTCGTTTTTTTGAAGAATAATTTGCATACTAAAAGGTCTTGAAAAGATTTGAAATTTTATAATTTTTTTTTTAAATAAATAAAATCCACAGTAGGAACTTTTTCTCATAATGATTTAAAAAAGGTATGTTTTTGACAACCTCTGAGGCTAGTCCATAGTGCACAGAGGAACAATTTTGAAAATTTTCTTTAAGTTTACAGTAGCCACAAGTAAGACCTTTTTAACGATACCAAACACTCTACCTAGAAGATCTCGTCTGAACCCTTACATAAGGGTTCGTAGAAAAGCTGCTGGCCAGCAGATAGCCAGCATATTTTCTCTGTTTAAGTCAGATTTCTGAAACTATGAAGTTTCATATTAAGTATTTGGTATCGTTGAAAAGGTCCTACTTGTGGCTATTGTAAACTTAAAGAAAATTTTCAAAATTGTTCCTCTGTGCACTATGGACTAGCCTCAAAGGTTGTCAAAAACATACTTTTTTAAATCATTATGAGAAAAAGTTCCTAATGTGGATTTTATATTTTTTATTCGTTTTTTTGAAGAATAATTTGCATACTAAAAGGTCTTGAAAAGTTTTGAAATTTTATAATTTTTTTTAAATAAATAAAATCCACAGTAGGAACTTTTTCTCATAATGATTTAAAAAAGGTATGTTTTTGACAACCTTTGAGGCTAGTCCATAGTGCACAGAGGAACAATTTTGAAAATTTTCTTTAAGTTTACAGTAGCCACAAGTAAGACCTTTTTAACGATACCAAACACTCTACCTAGAAGATCTCGTCTGAACCCTTACATAAGGGTTCGTAGAAAAGCTGCTGGCCAGCAGATAAAAGCATATTTTCTCTGTTTAAGTCAGATTTCTGAAACTATGAAGTTTCATATTAATTATTTGGTATCGTTAAAAAGGTCCTACTTCTGGCTACTGTAAACTTAAAGAAAATTTTCAAAATTGTTCCTCTGTGCACTATGGACTAGCCTCAAAGGTTGTCAAAAACATACTTTTTTAAATCATTATGAGAAAAAGTTCCTAATGTGGATTTTATATTTTTTATTCGTTTTTTTGAAGAATAATTTGCATACTAAAAGGTCTTGAAAAGATTTAAAATTTTATAATTTTTTTTAAATAAATAAAATCCACAGTAGGAACTTTTTCTCATAATGATTTAAAAAAGGTATGTTTTTGACAACCTTTGAGGCTAGTCCATAGTGCACAGAGGAACAATTTTGAAAATTTTCTTTAAGTTTACAGCAGCCACAAGTAAGACCTTTTTAACGATATCAAACACTCTACCTAGAAGATCTCGTCTGAACCCTTACATAAGGGTTCGTAGAAAAGCTGCTGGCCAGCAGATAGCCAGCATATTTTCTCTGTTTAAGTCAGATTTCTGAAACTATGAAGTTTCATATTAAGTATTTGGTATCGTTGAAAAGGTCCTACTTGTGGCTATTGTAAACTTAAAGAAAATTTTCAAAATTGTTCCTCTGTGCACTATGGACTAGCCTCAAAGGTTGTCAAAAACATACTTTTTTAAATCATTATGAGAAAAAGTTCCTAATGTGGATTTTATATTTTTTATTCGTTTTTTTGAAGAATAATTTGCATACTAAAAGGTCTTGAAAAGTTTTGAAATTTTATAATTTTTTTTAAATAAATAAAATCCACAGTAGGAACTTTTTCTCATAATGATTTAAAAAAGGTATGTTTTTGACAACCTTTGAGGCTAGTCCATAGTGCACAGAGGAACAATTTTGAAAATTTTCTTTAAGTTTACAGTAGCCACAAGTAAGACCTTTTTAACGATACCAAACACTCTACCTAGAAGATCTCGTCTGAACCCTTACATAAGGGTTCGTAGAAAAGCTGCTGGCCAGCAGATAAAAGCATATTTTCTCTGTTTAAGTCAGATTTCTGAAACTATGAAGTTTCATATTAATTATTTGCTATCGTTAAAAAGGTCCTACTTCTGGCTACTGTAAACTTAAAGAAAATTTTCAAAATTGTTCCTCTGTGCACTATGGACTAGCCTCAAAGGTTGTCAAAAACATACTTTTTTAAATCATTATGAGAAAAAGTTCCTAATGTGGATTTTATATTTTTTATTCGTTTTTTTGAAGAATAATTTGCATACTAAAAGGTCTTGAAAAGATTTAAAATTTTATAATTTTTTTTAAATAAATAAAATCCACAGTAGGAACTTTTTCTCATAATGATTTAAAAAAGTATGTTTTTGACAACCTTTGAGGCTAGTCCATAGTGCACAGAGGAACAATTTTGAAAATTTTCTTTAAGTTTACAGTAGCCACAAGTAAGACCTTTTTAACGATACCAAACACTCTACCTAGAAGATCTCGTCTGAACCCTTACATAAGGGTTCGTAGAAAAGCTGCTGGCCAGCAGATAGCCAGCATATTTTCTCTGTTTAAGTCAGATTTCTGAAACTATGAAGTTTCATATTAAGTATTTGGTATCGTTGAAAAGGTCCTACTTGTGGCTATTGTAAACTTAAAGAAAATTTTCAAAATTGTTCCTCTGTGCACTATGGACTAGCCTCAAAGGTTGTCAAAAACATACTTTTTTAAATCATTATGAGAAAAAGTTCCTAATGTGGATTTTATATTTTTTATTCGTTTTTTTGAAGAATAATTTGCATACTAAAAGGTCTTGAAAAGTTTTGAAATTTTATAATTTTTTTTAAATAAATAAAATCCACAGTAGGAACTTTTTCTCATAATGATTTAAAAAAGGTATGTTTTTGACAACCTTTGAGGCTAGTCCATAGTGCACAGAGGAACAATTTTGAAAATTTTCTTTAAGTTTACAGTAGCCACAAGTAAGACCTTTTTAACGATACCAAACACTCTACCTAGAAGATCTCGTCTGAACCCTTACATAAGGGTTCGTAGAAAAGCTGCTGGCCAGCAGATAAAAGCATATTTTCTCTGTTTAAGTCAGATTTCTGAAACTATGAAGTTTCATATTAATTATTTGCTATCGTTAAAAAGGTCCTACTTCTGGCTACTGTAAACTTAAAGAAAATTTTCAAAATTGTTCCTCTGTGCACTATGGACTAGCCTCAAAGGTTGTCAAAAACATACTTTTTTAAATCATTATGAGAAAAAGTTCCTAATGTGGATTTTATATTTTTTATTCGTTTTTTTGAAGAATAATTTGCATACTAAAAGGTCTTGAAAAGATTTAAAATTTTATAATTTTTTTTAAATAAATAAAATCCACAGTAGGAACTTTTTCTCATAATGATTTAAAAAAGTATGTTTTTGACAACCTTTGAGGCTAGTCCATAGTGCACAGAGGAACAATTTTGAAAATTTTCTTTAAGTTTACAGTAGCCAGAAGTAGGACCTTTTTAACGATACCAAACACTCTACCTAGAAGATCTCGTCTGAATCCTTACATAAGGGTTCGTAGAAAAGCTGCTGGCCAGCAGATAGCCAGCATATTTTCTCTGTTTAAGTCAGATTTCTGAAACTATGAAGTTTAATATTAAGTATTTGGTATCGTTAAAAAGTTCCTACTTGTGGTTATTGTAAACTTAAAGAAAATTTTCAAAATTGTTCCTCTGTGCACTACGGACTAGCCTCAAAGGTTGCCAAAAACATACTTTTTTAAATCATTATGAGAAAAAGTTCCTAATGTGGATTTTATATTTTTTATTCGTTTTTTTGAAGAATAATTTGCATACTAAAAGGTCTTGAAAAGATTTGAAATTTTATAATTTTTTTTAAATAAATAAAATCCACAGTAGGAACTTTTTCTCATAATGATTTAAAAAAGGTATGTTTTTGACAACCTTTGAGGCTAGTCCATAGTGCACAGAGGAACAATTTTGAAAATTTTCTTTAAGTTTACAGTAGCCACAAGTAAGACCTTTTTAACGATACCAAACACTCTACCTAGAAGATCTCGTCTGAACCCTTACATAAGGGTTCGTAGAAAAGCTGCTGGCCAGCAGATAGCCAGCATATTTTCTCTGTTTAAGTCAGATTTCTGAAACTATGAAGTTTCATATTAAGTATTTGGTATCGTTGAAAAGGTCCTACTTGTGGCTATTGTAAACTTAAAGAAAATTTTCAAAATTGTTCCTCTGTGCACTATGGACTAGCCTCAAAGGTTGTCAAAAACATACTTTTTTAAATCATTATGAGAAAAAGTTCCTAATGTGGATTTTATATTTTTTATTCGTTTTTTTTGAAGAATAATTTGCATACTAAAAGGTCTTGAAAAGATTTAAAATTTTATAATTTTTTTTAAATAAATAAAATCCACAGTAGGAACTTTTTCTCATAATGATTTAAAAAAGTATGTTTTTGACAACCTTTGAGGCTAGTCCATAGTGCACAGAGGAACAATTTTGAAAATTTTCTTTAAGTTTACAGTAGCCACAAGTAAGACCTTTTTAACGATACCAAACACTCTACCTAGAAGATCTCGTCTGAACCCTTACATAAGGGTTCGTAGAAAAGCTGCTGGCCAGCAGATAGCCAGCATATTTTCTCTGTTTAAGTCAGATTTCTGAAACTATGAAGTTTCATATTAAGTATTTGGTATCGTTGAAAAGGTCCTACTTGTGGCTATTGTAAACTTAAAGAAAATTTTCAAAATTGTTCCTCTGTGCACTATGGACTAGCCTCAAAGGTTGTCAAAAACATACTTTTTTAAATCATTATGAGAAAAAGTTCCTAATGTGGATTTTATATTTTTTATTCGTTTTTTTTGAAGAATAATTTGCATACTAAAAGGTCTTGAAAAGATTTAAAATTTTATAATTTTTTTTAAATAAATAAAATCCACAGTAGGAACTTTTTCTCATAATGATTTAAAAAAGTATGTTTTTGACAACCTTTGAGGCTAGTCCATAGTGCACAGAGGAACAATTTTGAAAATTTTCTTTAAGTTTACAGAAGCCAGAAGTAGGACCTTTTTAACGATACCAAACACTCTACCTAGAAGATCTCGTCTGAGTCCTTACATAAGGGTTCGTAGAAAAGCTGCTGGCCAGCGGATAGCCAGCATATTTTCTCTGTTTAAGTCAGATTTCTGAAACTATGAAGTTTCATATTAAGTATTTGGTATCGTTAAAAAGGTCCTACTTGTGGTTATTGTAAACTTAAAGAAAATTTTCAAAATTGTTCCTCTGTGCACTACGGACTAGCCTCAAAGGTTGCCAAAAACATACTTTTTTAAATCATTATGAGAAAAAGTTCCTAATGTGGATTTTATATTTTTTATTCGTTTTTTTGAAGAATAATTTGCATACTAAAAGGTCTTGAAAAGATTTGAAATTTTATAATTTTTTTTAAATAAATAAAATCCACAGTAGGAACTTTTTCTCATAATGATTTAAAAAAGGTATGTTTTTGACAACCTTTGAGGCTAGTCCATAGTGCACAGAGGAACAATTTTGAAAATTTTCTTTAAGTTTACAGTAGCCACAAGTAAGACCTTTTTAACGATACCAAACACTCTACCTAGAAGATCTCGTCTGAACCCTTACATAAGGGTTCGTAGAAAAGCTGCTGGCCAGCAGATAGCCAGCATATTTTCTCTGTTTAAGTCAGATTTCTGAAACTATGAAGTTTCATATTAAGTATTTGGTATCGTTGAAAAGGTCCTACTTGTGGCTATTGTAAACTTAAAGAAAATTTTCAAAATTGTTCCTCTGTGCACTATGGACTAGCCTCAAAGGTTGTCAAAAACATACTTTTTTAAATCATTATGAGAAAAAGTTCCTAATGTGGATTTTATATTTTTTATTCGTTTTTTTGAAGAATAATTTGCATACTAAAAGGTCTTGAAAAGATTTAAAATTTTATAATTTTTTTTAAATAAATAAAATCCACAGTAGGAACTTTTTCTCATAATGATTTAAAAAAGTATGTTTTTGACAACCTTTGAGGCTAGTCCATAGTGCACAGAGGAACAATTTTGAAAATTTTCTTTAAGTTTACAGTAGCCAGAAGTAGGACCTTTTTAACGATACCAAACACTCTACCTAGAAGATCTCGTCTGAATCCTTACATAAGGGTTCGTAGAAAAGCTGCTGGCCAGCAGATAGCCAGCATATTTTCTCTGTTTAAGTCAGATTTCTGAAACTATGAAGTTTCATATTAAGTATTTGGTATCGTTAAAAAGTTCCTACTTGTGGTTATTGTAAACTTAAAGAAAATTTTCAAAATTGTTCCTCTGTGCACTACGGACTAGCCTCAAAGGTTGCCAAAAACATACTTTTTTAAATCATTATGAGAAAAAGTTCCTACTGTGGATTTTATTTATTTAAAAAAAAATTATAAAATTTCAAATCTTTTCAAGACCTTTTAGTATGCAAATTATTCTTCAAAAAAACGAATAAAAAATATAAAATCCACATTAGGAACTTTTTCTCATAATGATTTAAAAAAGTATGTTTTTGACAACCTTTGAGGCTAGTCCATAGTGCACAGAGGAACAATTTTGAAAATTTTCTTTAAGTTTACAATAGCCACAAGTAGGACCTTTTTAACGATACCAAATACTTAATATGAAACTTCATAGTTTCAGAAATCTGACTTACAGAGAAAATATGCTGGCTATCTGCTGGCCAGCAGCTTTTCTACGAACCCTTATGTAAGGGTTCAGACGAGATCTTCTAGGTAGAGTGCTTGGTATCGTTAAAAAGGTCTTACTTGTGGCTACTGTAAACTTAAAGAAAATTTTCAAAATTGTTCCTCTATGCACTATGGACTAGCCTCAAAGGTTGTCAAAAACATACCTTTTTTAAATCATTATGAGAAAAAGTTCCTACTGTGGATTTTATTTATTTAAAAAAAATTATAAAATTTCAAATCTTTTCAAGACCTTTTAGTATGCAAATTATTCTTCAAAAAAACGAATAAAAAATATAAAATCCACATTAGGAACTTTTTCTCATAATGATTTAAAAAAGTATGTTTTTGGCAACCTTTGAGGCTAGTCCGTAGTGCACAGAGGAACAATTTTGAAAATTTTCTTTAAGTTTACAATAACCACAAGTAGGACCTTTTTAACGATACCAAATACTTAATATGAAACTTCATAGTTTCAGAAATCTGACTTAAACAGAGAAAATATGCTGGCTATCCGCTGGCCAGCAGCTTTTCTACGAACCCTTATGTAAGGACTCAGACGAGATCTTCTAGGTAGAGTGTTTGGTATCGTTAAAAAGGTCCTACTTCTGGCTACTGTAAACTTAAAGAAAATTTTCAAAATTGTTCCTCTGTGCACTATGGACTAGCCTCAAAGGTTGTCAAAAACATACTTTTTTAAATCATTATGAGAAAAAGTTCCTACTGTGGATTTTATTTATTTAAAAAAAATTATAAAATTTTAAATCTTTTCAAGACCTTTTAGTATGCAAATTATTCTTCAAAAAAAACGAATAAAAAATATAAAATCCACATTAGGAACTTTTTCTCATAATGATTTAAAAAAGTATGTTTTTGACAACCTTTGAGGCTAGTCCATAGTGCACAGAGGAACAATTTTGAAAATTTTCTTTAAGTTTACAGTAGCCACAAGTAAGACCTTTTTAACGATACCAAACACTCTACCTAGAAGATCTCGTCTGAACCCTTACATAAGGGTTCGTAGAAAAGCTGCTGGCCAGCAGATAGCCAGCATATTTTCTCTGTTTAAGTCAGATTTCTGAAACTATGAAGTTTCATATTAAGTATTTGGTATCGTTGAAAAGGTCCTACTTGTGGCTATTGTAAACTTAAAGAAAATTTTCAAAATTGTTCCTCTGTGCACTATGGACTAGCCTCAAAGGTTGTCAAAAACATACTTTTTTAAATCATTATGAGAAAAAGTTCCTAATGTGGATTTTATATTTTTTATTCGTTTTTTTTGAAGAATAATTTGCATACTAAAAGGTCTTGAAAAGATTTAAAATTTTATAATTTTTTTTAAATAAATAAAATCCACAGTAGGAACTTTTTCTCATAATGATTTAAAAAAGTATGTTTTTGACAACCTTTGAGGCTAGTCCATAGTGCACAGAGGAACAATTTTGAAAATTTTCTTTAAGTTTACAGTAGCCACAAGTAAGACCTTTTTAACGATACCAAACACTCTACCTAGAAGATGAACCCTTACATAAGGGTTCGTAGAAAAGCTGCTGGCCAGCAGATAGCCAGCATATTTTCTCTGTTTAAGTCAGATTTCTGAAACTATGAAGTTTCATATTAAGTATTTGGTATCGTTGAAAAGGTCCTACTTGTGGCTATTGTAAACTTAAAGAAAATTTTCAAAATTGTTCCTCTGTGCACTATGGACTAGCCTCAAAGGTTGTCAAAAACATACTTTTTTAAATCATTATGAGAAAAAGTTCCTAATGTGGATTTTATATTTTTTATTCGTTTTTTTTGAAGAATAATTTGCATACTAAAAGGTCTTGAAAAGATTTAAAATTTTATAATTTTTTTTAAATAAATAAAATCCACAGTAGGAACTTTTTCTCATAATGATTTAAAAAAGTATGTTTTTGACAACCTTTGAGGCTAGTCCATAGTGCACAGAGGAACAATTTTGAAAATTTTCTTTAAGTTTACAGTAGCCAGAAGTAGGACCTTTTTAACGATACCAAACACTCTACCTAGAAGATCTCGTCTGAGTCCTTACATAAGGGTTCGTAGAAAAGCTGCTGGCCAGCGGATAGCCAGCATATTTTCTCTGTTTAAGTCAGATTTCTGAAACTATGAAGTTTCATATTAAGTATTTGGTATCGTTAAAAAGGTCCTACTTGTGGTTATTGTAAACTTAAAGAAAATTTTCAAAATTGTTCCTCTGTGCACTACGGACTAGCCTCAAAGGTTGCCAAAAACATACTTTTTTAAATCATTATGAGAAAAAGTTCCTAATGTGGATTTTATATTTTTTATTCGTTTTTTTGAAGAATAATTTGCATACTAAAAGGTCTTGAAAAGATTTGAAATTTTATAATTTTTTTTAAATAAATAAAATCCACAGTAGGAACTTTTTCTCATAATGATTTAAAAAAGGTATGTTTTTGACAACCTTTGAGGCTAGTCCATAGTGCATAGAGGAACAATTTTGAAAATTTTCTTTAAGTTTACAGTAGCCACAAGTAAGACCTTTTTAACGATACCAAGCACTCTACCTAGAAGATCTCGTCTGAACCCTTACATAAGGGTTCGTAGAAAAGCTGCTGGCCAGCAGATAGCCAGCATATTTTCTCTGTAAGTCAGATTTCTGAAACTATGAAGTTTCATATTAAGTATTTGGTATCGTTAAAAAGGTCCTACTTGTGGCTATTGTAAACTTAAAGAAAATTTTCAAAATTGTTCCTCTGTGCACTATGGACTAGCCTCAAAGGTTGTCAAAAACATACTTTTTTAAATCATTATGAGAAAAAGTTCCTAATGTGGATTTTATATTTTTTATTCGTTTTTTTGAAGAATAATTTGCATACTAAAAGGTCTTGAAAAGATTTGAAATTTTATAATTTTTTTTTAAATAAATAAAATCCACAGTAGGAACTTTTTCTCATAATGATTTAAAAAAGGTATGTTTTTGACAACCTTTGAGGCTAGTCCATAGTGCACAGAGGAACAATTTTGAAAATTTTCTTTAAGTTTACAGTAGCCACAAGTAAGACCTTTTTAACGATACCAAACACTCTACCTAGAAGATCTCGTCTGAACCCTTACATAAGGGTTCGTAGAAAAGCTGCTGGCCAGCAGATAGCCAGCATATTTTCTCTGTTTAAGTCAGATTTCTGAAACTATGAAGTTTCATATTAAGTATTTGGTATCGTTGAAAAGGTCCTACTTGTGGCTATTGTAAACTTAAAGAAAATTTTCAAAATTGTTCCTCTGTGCACTATGGACTAGCCTCAAAGGTTGTCAAAAACATACTTTTTTAAATCATTATGAGAAAAAGTTCCTAATGTGGATTTTATATTTTTTATTCGTTTTTTTGAAGAATAATTTGCATACTAAAAGGTCTTGAAAAGATTTAAAATTTTATAATTTTTTTTAAATAAATAAAATCCACAGTAGGAACTTTTTCTCATAATGATTTAAAAAAGTATGTTTTTGACAACCTTTGAGGCTAGTCCATAGTGCACAGAGGAACAATTTTGAAAATTTTCTTTAAGTTTACAGTAGCCAGAAGTAGGACCTTTTTAACGATACCAAACACTCTACCTAGAAGATCTCGTCTGAATCCTTACATAAGGGTTCGTAGAAAAGCTGCTGGCCAGCAGATAGCCAGCATATTTTCTCTGTTTAAGTCAGATTTCTGAAACTATGAAGTTTCATATTAAGTATTTGGTATCGTTAAAAAGTTCCTACTTGTGGTTATTGTAAACTTAAAGAAAATTTTCAAAATTGTTCCTCTGTGCACTACGGACTAGCCTCAAAGGTTGCCAAAAACATACTTTTTTAAATCATTATGAGAAAAAGTTCCTAATGTGGATTTTATATTTTTTATTCATTTTTTTGAAGAATAATTTGCATACTAAAAGGTCTTGAAAAGATTTGAAATTTTATAATTTTTTTTAAATAAATAAAATCCACAGTAGGAACTTTTTCTCATAATGATTTAAAAAAGGTATGTTTTTGACAACCTTTGAGGCTAGTCCATAGTGCACAGAGGAACAATTTTGAAAATTTTCTTTAAGTTTACAGTAGCCACAAGTAAGACCTTTTTAACGATACCAAACACTCTACCTAGAAGATCTCTTCTGAACCCTTACATAAGGGTTCGTAGAAAAGCTGCTGGCCAGCAGATAGCCAGCATATTTTCTCTGTTTAAGTCAGATTTCTGAAACTATGAAGTTTCATATTAAGTATTTGGTATCGTTAAAAAGGTCCTACTTGTGGTTATTGTAAACTTAAAGAAAATTTTCAAAATTGTTCCTCTGTGCACTACGGACTAGCCTCAAAGGTTGCCAAAAACATACTTTTTTAAATCATTATGAGAAAAAGTTCCTAATGTGGATTTTATATTTTTTATTCGTTTTTTTGAAGAATAATTTGCATACTAAAAGGTCTTGAAAAGATTTGAAATTTTATAATTTTTTTTTAAATAAATAAAATCCACAGTAGGAACTTTTTCTCATAATGATTTAAAAAAGGTATGTTTTTGACAACCTTTGAGGCTAGTCCATAGTGCACAGAGGAACAATTTTGAAAATTTTCTTTAAGTTTACAGTAGCCACAAGTAAGACCTTTTTAACGATACCAAACACTCTACCTAGAAGATCTCGTCTGAACCCTTACATAAGGGTTCGTAGAAAAGCTGCTGGCCAGCAGATAGCCAGCATATTTTCTCTGTTTAAGTCAGATTTCTGAAACTATGAAGTTTCATATTAAGTATTTGGTATCGTTGAAAAGGTCCTACTTGTGGCTATTGTAAACTTAAAGAAAATTTTCAAAATTGTTCCTCTGTGCACTATGGACTAGCCTCAAAGGTTGTCAAAAACATACTTTTTTAAATCATTATGAGAAAAAGTTCCACAGTGGATTTTATATTTTTTATTCGTTTTTTTGAAGAATAATTTGCATACTAAAAGGTCTTGAAAAGTTTTGAAATTTTATAATTTTTTTTAAATAAATAAAATCCACAGTAGGAACTTTTTCTCATAATGATTTAAAAAAGGTATGTTTTTGACAACCTTTGAGGCTAGTCCATAGTGCACAGAGGAACAATTTTGAAAATTTTCTTTAAGTTTACAGTAGCCACAAGTAAGACCTTTTTAACGATACCAAACACTCTACCTAGGAGATCTCGTCTGAACCCTTACATAAGGGTTCGTAGAAAAGCTGCTGGCCAGCAGATAGCCAGCATATTTTCTCTGTTTGAGTCAGATTTCTGAAACTATGAAGTTTCATATTAAGTATTTGGTATCGTTGAAAAGGTCCTACTTGTGGCTATTGTAAACTTAAAGAAAATTTTCAAAATTGTTCCTCTGTGCACTATGGACTAGCCTCAAAGGTTGTCAAAAACATACTTTTTTAAATCATTATGAGAAAAAGTTCCTAATGTGGATTTTATATTTTTTATTCGTTTTTTTGAAGAATAATTTGCATACTAAAAGGTCTTGAAAAGATTTGAAATTTTATAATTTTTTTTAAATAAATAAAATCCACAGTAGGAACTTTTTCTCATAATGATTTAAAAAAGGTATGTTTTTGACAACCTTTGAGGCTAGTCCATAGTGCACAGAGGAACAATTTTGAAAATTTTCTTTAAGTTTACAGTAGCCACAAGTAAGACCTTTTTAACGATACCAAACACTCTACCTAGAAGATCTCGTCTGAACCCTTACATAAGGGTTCGTAGAAAAGCTGCTGGCCAGCAGATAGCCAGCATATTTTCTCTGTTTAAGTCAGATTTCTGAAACTATGAAGTTTCATATTAATTATTTGGTATCGTTGAAAAGGTCCTACTTGTGGCTATTGTAAACTTAAAGAAAATTTTCAAAATTGTTCCTCTGTGCACTATGGACTAGCCTCAAAGGTTGTCAAAAACATACTTTTTTAAATCATTATGAGAAAAAGTTCCACAGTGGATTTTATATTTTTTATTCGTTTTTTTGAAGAATAATTTGCATACTAAAAGGTCTTGAAAAGTTTTGAAATTTTATAATTTTTTTTAAATAAATAAAATCCACAGTAGGAACTTTTTCTCATAATGATTTAAAAAAGGTATGTTTTTGACAACCTTTGAGGCTAGTCCATAGTGCACAGAGGAACAATTTTGAAAATTTTCTTTAAGTTTACAGTAGCCACAAGTAAGACCTTTTTAACGATACCAAACACTCTACCTAGAAGATCTCGTCTGAAACCTTACATAAGGGTTCGTAGAAAAGCTGCTGGCCAGCAGATAAAAGCATATTTTCTCTGTTTAAGTCAGATTTCTGAAACTATGAAGTTTCATATTAAGTATTTGGTATCGTTGAAAAGGTCCTACTTGTGGCTATTGTAAACTTAAAGAAAATTTTCAAAATTGTTCCTCTGTGCACTATGGACTAGCCTCAAAGGTTGTCAAATACATACTTTTTTAAATCATTATGAGAAAAAGTTCCTAATGTGGATTTTATATTTTTTATTCGTTTTTTTGAAGAATAATTTGCATACTAAAAGGTCTTGAAAAGATTTAAAATTTTATAATTTTTTTTAAATAAATAAAATCCACAGTAGGAACTTTTTCTCATAATGATTTAAAAAAGTATGTTTTTGACAACCTTTGAGGCTAGTCCATAGTGCACAGAGGAACAATTTTGAAAATTTTCTTTAAGTTTACAGTAGCCAGAAGTAGGACCTTTTTAACGATACCAAACACTCTACCTAGAAGATCTCGTCTGAACCCTTACATAAGGGTTCGTAGAAAAGCTGCTGGCCAGCAGATAGCCAGCATATTTTCTCTGTTTAAGTCAGATTTCTGAAACTATGAAGTTTCATATTAAGTATTTGGTATCGTAAAGATTTATTGATTTTTAAAGAAAAATGGATTTTTAGATTTTTATTATAAATTTTTTTAAATTAAATCTAGAAAATCTTGTTGGATCTTTGTACACTTTTCATCTTTATTGTTATATAATATCCAAACGACTTTTCTTGAACATTTATGATGACAAAGAACCTTTATTTCTGTTGATTTGAGTACCCAAACATCTGGATGGCGTGAGACTGGATTTAACCAAATCTAACTGTTTTTATTTTTACTGTGTGCCGTTTGAGCAACATCATAAAAATTAATGCTAGGAATATGTCTTAGTTATTTTTTGGTGCAGATTCCATTACTCACATTTGAGAATTTATTAATTCTAAGAATCTTTAATCTTCCTGGGTTTATTTTTCATTATTAAATTTCTGGAATAAAAAATAATGACAAATATTATTTCCTTAAATATTGCATAATCTCATAAGCACACAAATGAGAAATTTCCTTAAAATGCTCAAAATTAATTTAAGACGCACAAAAAAATTCATTCAATGATTCTTTCTTTAAGAATTTTTTACTGAAATTAAAATTAATTCTACTTCATCTTAATTTTTTTAAATATCAAATTACATGTAGATTACAGTTATTTATCTAACATTATATGTAGAGGTACATATATTGTGATATGAAGAGCAGAAACGTAGAAATAACACATGTTGAATATTTTATGCTGAATTCTTCAATATATCTTCATATAAAAACGGTAAAATAAAGGAATAAGAATCCTAAAAGGAACGAAAGCATCTGCGAAAAGAAAAATTAATTAGTAATTTATTCCATATGCTTGAAATGCAAAAGAAAACGTTGAATAATTTTCATAAGATTGTATTAATATGTTGCGAAAATAATTTTAGAGTGCGCTTATATGACTGAAGCTTTATATAACACCTGTTGTTGCTCAATTTTTATTACTTTCTCATATAAATAAATACTTCAAGGTAAAACTCACATTCATTCCTCATGTGGGAGAAACGTGCTTTTTGCACTTTATTCTGTCATGTGTCTACTTGACGATGTTCAAGTTATGAAAATATCCTTCGGTATCAAGTTTTGAGTAAATCATACTTTATGATTATGTGCATCAGTTTACTACTTATATAAAGAAAGAAAGTCTGTAGTCTATTTTAAGTTCTGCAACTATTCTTCAAGTTTGAATCCATTTATATGACAGTTGAGTTTAAAATTAAATTTCATAATTGTTGAATTATTGAATTATAAATTTGATTGAAACATAGTAATCATTTTTTTACTTTTTTTTTTTAAAAAAAAATAAATTTATAATTGTGAAAAAGTTTATCGTTTGATACAGATTGTTCATTTAAATCTTGTTAGATAAATATCTCCTGTTATTAATTCTAAATAATACTTTTGTAATTTCAAACTTTGAAATTGAAATTAAAGACATCATTTAGAATCAAAACACGATTTTATAGCTTATGACTAGCGAAAGAATAAAAAACCATTTATTTATTCCACCAGTGACTTTTATGCCTTTCTGCCCATTCATATTATAAAAAAGTACCAAATTGTGAAAGCTTATTCATCAATATTGAAGAATAATTGCTTCGAAAACAAGGCTTTTATCAATTTTCTCGCTTGATATCATTCAAACTTTTCTACTTTATTCAACTTATTGTTGCAAAAAAGAAATTATGATGCTTTCTTGCATAATTGTGAAATGTATATCTTTTCACATTTCAATAGAGCTCACGTTTTTATGTTCTTTGGTAATGCAAAAAGATTGGAAATGAAAAAAGTTCTGCTGTTTCTGTTTCCAATTTATTGAAAGAAATGAAATAAAAAAACAAAGTTGTTGTGAGATTTTAAAAAATTTAAGTGTAGCAAAAGTTAAATGCATTTTTCCAACTTTCTAATCAGAAGTTCTGAAAAATAATTGACGACATTATAAAGTTTAAGTCTGAAAATGGAAATTAAATAAATTAAGCGCATTTTTGGAGCAAAATACCATAAAATGCAGATAATTCTAATCTTTCTTTTAAATCGACTACAAATTAAATTGAAGAACATGGAACACAACAAAATTTCTATTAACCTTTTAAAAATATCATGAAAAGAAAATTTCTTCAGCAGGATACAGATTCAAGTTGCCAATGTTATTCAACTGAGTGCTATTTTTAGAAAACACAGCTTTATCCCGAATGAAACATATGACATTGTTTAAGTGTAGGGTGACCAGATATTTCTTGAAAACTTTTCTATTCCAATTTTCACTTTTTGAGTACAATTTTTGTGTCGACGTTTTTTTTTGGTTCGGCACTTGAGTCCATCTTATCTCGTGTAAAGCAACAAAATTTGAAAATAGAGGACAGTCCTCTGAAAAACCAAGCAGATGGTCAGCCTACTTAAGTGCTATGGTGTCATAGAAAACTATGATGTGAAATGATTGAGTTTGGTCATGAGAAGGAGAAAAGTCTTGAAAGTTTTTGTTAGAAATCCATTCCCAGAAGATGATTTGTCATACATAGAAGGAAAGTCGTTTGCTATGAGTATAAAAGAAAATGTGATCAAAAGCTTGCTGTATATTCGCTTTAGAAGTCTTCTGGATTTTTGTGACTTCAAATATCAATTTCTTTCTCATTGTCACGAATTTAATGATCGTGAATACGCATTGTTATTTTAAAATAACAGGCTACACGTTTTACCATTCAGTTTCCTTTTGGCCTAGCCCAACAATTTTTTTCCAGATTTTATCACAAACAATGCTCTTTTGTTCCGTGACTATAGATCGAATTATTATTTAAAAGATATAAAATTCATTATTGAAAAATACTGCGTGGTATGTTTACGACAGAACCGAATGCTGCGTAAAATTTATGAAAAACAGAAAATTGGATCAATGAAGTGTGAACTTTTTATGGTAAAATATGAATGAAATAATTTTAATAAATTAATGACGCAAAAATTAAACGTAAAATATTGAATTTCGAACTTTAATGAAGCATTTCGAATTTAACATAAATTTATTGTTATTGACGTAAATTGAGCTTTTGTGAAACATCTTGAGTTTCATTAACTAAATCTAATTACTGTAATTATAAATGAAAATAAATCATGAATTATTAATTTTCCTTGTGGGCAGATGAAGAAATCATCCTTTGACACTAAGCAATATGATAAATAGATAAACTTATTCAACTAATGGAAAACAGTTACTCTTAATAGGACTTTAGGAAGAGTAAAGAAGAGGTTTTGTAAATCAGATGATATTCTTTTAAATCTTTGACCAAATCGTAGCTGAAATTTTGCATTAAGGAAGGTGTTGGTGTAAATAAACTACACGATTATAATGTAATTAAAAGTGACTTAATGTTTATTTAATAAGAGACGATGTTGTCTCATACGAGTTATAATAAAAACTAACTTTTACATAGAGATGGGAAAACAACTCAAAAAGGGGAAGTCAACTAGTTGTAGTTGCTTTTACAATTCAAATATAAAATGACCGTTGATATATTCCCAACAGAAGGTTAAAGAAGTTACCAGAAGAAGCCAGCTATCATAGCCCACAGCAGACAGTGGATCAATTGCAATTCATCATTAATGAAGAAATCTATTAAGATTTAAGTCCAAGATTTGTTAAACTCATTGTACAACTTTTCCATAACTTAAGATCAAGTTTGCTTTTGTTTTCATCCCCCTGAATAAAATAGATTAATTTTAATTCTCAATGACAAATCATCCAAGTTCTATTGAATAATTTAACTTTAATCCTTTGAGCATAAGTAATTGAAATATAAATCTAAATTTAATTCACTTTAGGTGAACACTCAGAATATTCGAATAAAATGTCAGTACGTATGTCAATTTCTTCAAGTAGAAGTACTTTAGTAATGAATTAGAGAAAATTGCAGAATTCTTCTTTGTTAAGCAGTTATATGCGAATAAAAGGTCTTGGTTGGTTGCAGATTGTCTTGACTTCATTGTTTAAATTTATTCAACTTAGTTTTTATTTTCACTTTTCTTCATTCAACCCCAGACCTCATCTTTCCTGCTAAAACCATGATAAAAGCTAATTAAAAGAAAAAGTATCGGAATCTTGAACGAAATATGTCCCATAGTGAAGCAACTAAATGAAAAATAACCAGACTGACTTGTCTAAAAAAACATATTTGACTTGTTTCCATTTCTTTTCAATTTACATTTCTATAATAAAAGAAAGTATGAAGGACATGAGAGAAGAGATGCTATAAAATATAACGAATCGTCTCAAATAAATTGTTTCCTTCCATCTACTCACTTTAAATGTCTGAATGTATTTACCTCTCATTTATAATATCATAAAGTACGTAACAACCTTTATGCATGTAAACTAGCAACATATCATATGTAAGGTAGCATATGATATGTGTACACTTATGTTCCATTTGAATTTAGAATAAGACCACTTACTTATTATTCCAAACTTTTAAAGATTTACTCGAGCAATGGAAAAAAGGGAAGAATAATTTTTTTAAGTTGCATACCGAACTCAAATTTATTCATAGAACTCGCTTTATTTGCTTACTTATTATATAAACTTATGTAGCAACAACACAAGTGGTCCTTCTGCAAAATATATGATGAATATTAAAATCAATGTAAATATTTGAGGGCCCTCATCACATCACTTCAAAAATTCCTCGTGCTGAAAAGCATTTTTCATCAAATGAAAACTTTTTCCTTCATTTCTGAGCTGTTTTTGTGGCACATAGTTTTTATAACATCAGTTATGTACTTTAAAAAGGTTAATTAGATAAGAGATTTACTCATTTAAATAGTTTCATGCAGAAAAATGCTTTATTAACAGACTTATTTTTTAATATACTAAGGGGTCGTTCGCAAATTACGTCACGCAAAAAAAACTATTTTTTTCACAAATTTTTCAAAGAAAGAAAATTTTGTAGTCCCCCCTAAAGCATGACATAATTTGCGAACGACCCCTATGAATCAGCATAATATGTTTTTACAATTTTCAAGATAAAGGAAAATTCTTTCAGCACAAATTAATTAAGGACCTAACAAATAAGAAGCTTAAGATCACATCAAGCACGAATTAGGAAAAAATATTTCAATATCTTTTTATTCTCCACTGAATCTTTTCAATTTCATTTCCAATTACTTAGTAATTGCTCTTATGATAATTGGATACAAAATTCGATCTTAATTTAATTTACCTTTTCTTTCTGCTTGCAATTTTTATTTAACTTCTTTGAAATTCTTTGGAATGAATTCATTTGACTAACTAGAGCCCCAGATAACAAGAGTTAAGAGGAGGCCAGAAGGATTTAGAGGGGTTGGAAGAATTTAAACAAGCCAGAAGGGTAAAAGTGTTATATTCAGAAGTGAAGCCGAAGGGGTAAAGGGGAGGATGAGGGGTAATAAAAGACAACTCTGCCTCTGACGTCCTTACTTCCATTTATACGCATTTGAATATTCACTGATGCTACTGGACCTACAAAAAAAACGAAAATTCACTTCAAATTTATGTATTAATTTTATGCATCGCAAAATAGTTGTTTTGAATTTTCAACAGTATACTAAAACCTCAATAATCTGCATTTCAAAATTTACATTGGTATTAAAACTTCCAAAACTTTTATTACAAAAACTGAACAAAAATTTATTTTGCATTTTGTAAGCTTACAAAGTATAAAATTAATTAAAATTTCAAAACAAGTTGTAGAGTTAACCATATAATTTAATAAAAGCTAACGAGGAGTTGAAAACTGAGAAATAAAAACACTTCAGTGATTAAAACTAGTTGCACCAAACGAAGTGTAAAACGAGAAAAACCAACACTTGATTCTCTATACGCATTTGCTTCTCCGTTTATGGATGTGCATGCAAGTATGTATCTTATTGCTATTTACTACTTCAGCAACAAAGTTTTATAACTAAAACTTTTTTATTCGTTCATAAAGTTTATTTTTATTCATGTTGCTATATTTCTTGCTCATGTAAGGACGTAAAATTAACAAATTCTTGATGTATTTAAGACTATTAATTGAAATAAAATAAAACTCAAAGACTTTGTACTAAAATATTTATTGACAATAAATGTAAATTGACAAGCTTGATGGAAGTGACAATTTATTTCTGTTTTAACGCTTGCTATTTCTATTTTTGTACTCATCTGCATTACTAATTCATATCGACACTCACACAGTTATATCGAACCACATCACTGTAAACAGAAAGTAAAAAGTCCTTTAAAAATTTTAATAGTGAAGAATATGAAAGCCATCACTAGCTGTGAACAGGGGCATATTCAGGGGGAGATTTGACCCTCGATGAAAATTTTCATCAATTTGCTTGGGTTTTTCGAGAAAAACACCCCTTAAAATTTTGTATTTTTAAAACACCACCCTCAAAAAATTCCTGGATACGCCCCTGGCTGTGAAAAAATAAAGACTGTGAAAATCCCTTTGATGTCAACAATGGATGGAAAAAGCTTAGCAAGTTTGACAGTTTGGAATTTTGTAAGCGCACATTATTCGAATAAAATTTTACGAGACAATAAGGAGACGTTAAAAATATGAAAATGGTCAGTGCTTAGAGTTTTATGTAAAGGCTGTATTATTTAATCATATCCCTTTAATCATAGGAAGCAAAACGCCACTCTCAGTTGATAACATTCAAAATGACAATTCCAAAATCAAATAAGTGATTTCTCGAAAGTTCTTGAACTAACAGCAGGAGGACCTTAGTCAGGCTGACAATTTTACGTGATGATTAATCAAATAAAAAGGCGAATGATATCCACAAAATATCCTTTAACAGTATAGACCTACAAAATAAATGAAACAACTCATGTGCTACAAAAAATGAAAACGTTAGCAAAAAAAGGAATTTAGTCACAAACTGTGATGCTGATCTGCCTTGGTGATAAAAAAATGTAATGACAGGGGAGAAGTTGAAGGTCGATAAAAATTCTCAAACGTAAAGTTTATAATTGAACCCACTATAGACATAATGTTCTTCGTATTTTTTTTTTCTTACTAGTTCTTAAGTTTTTCTTTTTTTGTATATAATTTGATTTCATTTGGTCTTTTTTTATAATTTTTTGGACCTTTACCACATTACTTTCCAAATGTAACTTCACGCTATGATTGTCATTTTCTTGCCATTATCGTATTTGATTTAAAACCGACTAGGTTAACATCAATGTTTAAATTCTTTTGTTCCGCCATGATTCTCATATTGTTAATAAAGGATTATTATTATTATTATAATTGAACCCATTAAGGTTTCAACGTAAAAGCTTCCTTCCTAAAATAACCTGCAGTATCAGAAAGAGATTTTGATACGGATAAGTTGCAAATGAAAATGCTGTAAAGTTTTTAATTACGAAATTGTCGTATTTTTTCTCTAAATCTCTTTGCAGAGGTTTGTTTGAAGTGAAATTTGAAACTTTAAGTGAGTGACATGTTGTTTCAGGACAAGCAAAGAAATCACTTGAGTGGAAATGTTGAAGAAATATTGACAAGTTCATTGAACCTTCTGGTTTGAGCTGGTGTTGATGAAAAAATAAATTCGACAAGTGAAGTGACGAACGTGTACCGATTGAAGGTCTAACTGGCTCCTGAACCAGGTGTACTTTAAGATCTAGAGGTTGATTTTAATACTTTATGTTATATTTAAGGAATTATTATTCTAATTAGTTCCTGTTGGTTTTATTTATGTCTGGTGCAGGTGATGTTTTCACGTCAAGCACAGTCAATATTGCCTATCTGTAATTAGCACTGATATTTAATATTTCTTGCTTCGAATTCCTAAATAATAAGTCTAAAATATCAAAAATTTATGTTGCCGCTATATTCATATTAAAACTTGTTGTAGGGGCGCTTTTCTAGCATTTTGGGGCATCTTATATAGACCCCTGGTACACCACTGGGTAAGCATATAGACTTAATACCACAAAAAATTAGTAGATCTGTAAAAAAACAAATTAAATAGTTGGATTTCACCTTTTATAAAACCCACAGCAACGTTACATCAGCTGATCTCACATTTTAATTTTCATCATAGAGAATGAATAATAAAATATCAAGTAAAAAGTGCTAATTTTAGTGACTCACCTGATATCAGTTTCACATTGTTTGGAACATGGGATGAACATTATTAGACCAGTGGGTATTTACATGTTTTTCACTTGACATAATAAATTTTCAAAAAGTTTACGAGCAAGAAATTATGATCCCTTTAGGGATTAGGGGGTATTTTGATTTTTATTGCATGTAAGAAAACTTTAGGGAGGTGTTTTTTGGGATTTTTTCTCTAATAACTTTAGCAAGTTGAATAAAATTTCCGTCAAGGGGTTGTTTAGACACTCAAAACACCTACCTTGGCTACGTCCCTACCTTTTGGAAAATTTATTACCTTTTGAAACTTTAATTCATTTTATCGCCATTTAGGGACCATTTTTCAAAATAGAAACAATGTATGATTAACAGCTATATTTTTATATCAAGAAAAGTGCGTCATAAAAATTTCTATTTTCACTTGAAAACTCATTTTACATTCTCGTTTAATTTGATTTTCCTTATCATGTCTATATGTACAAAACTAATATGAAATGAGAGATTTAACAAGTGTCCCAAGCACACACACTTACACCATCATTTTCCATTTATATTTCTCATGTCAATTAAACACGTGATAAGTATCTTTCATATGTACATATTATAAAAAGCTGTAAGTTGACTGATGTTAAATGTTATATAAAAAAGTAGATCAAAATAGAAAAATATCATGACATTAGTCATCTATCACGTAAGTCTACATTTTCTATTTTCATTTGCACTTTTTGCTCATTTTGATATGTCACGTGTACATGATACGTTATCATTCTGAGATTTATTTGAAGAGATGTACAGCCCAAACACACATTTCTGGTTGAGATTAATGTTTTACAGATCTGATTACTCCGTTCCACTAAATTAGTTTCATAAGAATAAAATTCTGTGTGGGAAAAGTCCTGAAAATTGAGGTAGGATTTGATATCAAATTAAATTGACATTCAAATGCAACAGTTTATTATTTCATTCTCATCCAATGCGCATGTTACCCCCAGGTCTTCCAATTCCATGCACACATACACTTAAATTCATATTGAAACAACCAAGACTTCCAGTCAGTTCCTCGTTCCTTTTTGTGTACACAATAAACGAGTGCTTTTGAAAACAAAAGTTCTCTTATTCATTTCCTTTTTGATATGCAAATGTACATGTTGAATGACAAAATGTTCTAGGAACTTTTTAACTTCCACGCAAAAGCGTGTAAGTTATTTAGTTTCACGAAAAACACATTTTTTTACTACGGTATTAAGACTTCTATCTTTAACAAAATTCTAATGATGTTTAAAGTTTGCCCTCGCAAGGCTGCATTTTTCTGTATATAAACTTTTTACACTAAGCATCATCTTTAGTTCCAAAACCTTGAAAAACGTGTTTTTTTGGCGTCTTTTTTGTCCACAAATTTGGTAATCAGGGTCACAGCCGAGCCATGTGCATATGGAAATTTGGTTTTTTTGCCATTTGGTCACACATATCAAGCGACCAGGGGAATGGAAAGTCATTTTAAGAAATTTTGAAATCTTTAGTGACCTTGAGGCTGTCAAAGTTGACAAACCTAGAAAAAATGACACTTTTGTTCAAACGCCTGACGACCCAGGGTTTTTTTCAAACTGGATATAACTTTGTATCCTATCTTATAGCACTCTTCATGATGTTTACAAAAATACCCCACATGACTATGTTTGGACTTAATCCTGAGATTCTACAGCACTTTGAAAATCAGAAAAAAAGGATTTTTTTTAAAAAAAATTAATTATCATAAAGGCTCTGAATGATTACTGGATCTTATATAAACGGACCTAGAGGCTCTTCATGATTACTGGATCTTATATAGAGGCTGTGGATGATTACTGGATCTTATATAGAGGCTCTGGATGAATACTGGATCTTATATAGAGGCTCTGGATGATTACTAGATCTTATATAGAGGCTCTGGATGATTACTGGATCTTATATAGAGGCTCTGGATGGTAACTGGATTTTATTTAGAGGCTCTGGATGAATACTGGATCTTATATAGAGGCTGTGGATGATTACTGGATCTTATATAGAGGCTCTGGATGATTACTGGATCTTATTTATTAGACAAAGAGGCTCTGCATGAAGACTGGATCTCATTTTTATTGAACATTTTGAACTATTAATACTTTTTGAGTGCAAATTTGGGCATAAAAAATATTGATCCACTGTGCATCAATATTAATTTTTGGTTAAAATCTTTACCATAAAATTTGTTAAATTTACTAAATATTTAGTTATTTTTTAACAAAAGTTAAATTAATATTTTTCGGATCATAACTATTATCCTAAAAATTAATAGTCGTTTGAGTTAACCAAATATGTTGTAAACGCTTTTTTATCGATTTTTTGGCTAAAATTTGCATACAAATAGTTAAAGTTTTGTAAAATTATTTCTATGAGTATAAGTCGCGCAAACGAAACTTACGGCCTATAGATATACGTAAGATATAAATAGTTGAATTTACTTTATATACGGTATTAATACTTCTGTTTTAAAAAAATCTAATGATGCCAAAGTTGTGTATCGCAAGTCTGCATTTTTCTGATTATAAATTTTTTGGATTAAGTATCATCTAACGGTTCAAAACTTCAAAAAACGAGTATTTTGGGGGCCTCGTTACCTCGGCCGCATACTTTTACTACTTTTTCATAATAATTAGTTTGGACGAAAACCGGATTAGGTTGAGCAAATTTTTACATCCTGAATGGAGTGAATAGGAGTAAAGAATGTGGATGTACAAAAAAAACTTTATGGTATAATATTAGATATTGTTAAAACTAAAAGATCTATAAGGGTAAATCCACGAAAGATTTTTTCCAGTAGATTTACTTTTTCATAAAATTCTTCAAAACTATTTGATATTTACATTCGTTTTGTTATTTTATGAATAAAATGAAGCTTTAATTAAAGAATTATTGAAGTTTTAAAATATTTTAGGTATAATTTTCCAAAAACTGTGGTTTTTCAAATTCTTTTTTCTAACTTAAATTCTTTTTAATCTAAAACAAGACAGTGTGGATTGTAATATTTGTTTATACTCAAATCTAATATAAGAGAGCGTGGAAGTTTCTGGCGTGATCTGTACGTCGTGATTTTTTTATTTTCATTCTGAATATTATTTTTTTTTAAAAAGTTTGATCTCATCAGCATTGAGGTTTATTAATCAAAAAAGTTTTACTTTATGCAAGACTGATTTGTTCTCGGAAAAGCTGTAGATTTTTTTTCCATTCAAGAATGCCTGCCGTGCATCTTCTTGAATGAGTTTACTCTTTAATTAATTTCATAAAAATTTTAATTAATGTTTAAGAAGAATGTCTGTACTGATGAAATTTTTGAATTTTAATTGCTTTAATCCCACGTTTTTAGGCTGTTAATCTGAAAGGATTTGCTTATTTATATTAATTAAATAATATCTGCAAGATGATTTCTTTATCTGATTTACTTTTATTTAAGCAACAAATTTTTATGTAAATATTGCATTTTTATTTTTTTCTTTAATTTTTTTAATGGAAAATCTAGGCATTAAATCTTTCTTTTGAAGCATAAAGCTAGTCATTGAAAATTGCTAGATAAAAAAATATAGGTCAACAAACGGGGTTCATGTGTAGGATAACAGGAAAAAATGATTTTCACTAGGAAAATCTCATGTGGAAATTCCAAGAACTACTTACCGGAAAAGATATAAGAACTTTCTATCGTGATAAAATAAGACAGTCGACTTGACATGGAAATGGTTGTGTCAAGGATGTCAAAACTCCATTTTCACCTACAAACTTATTGTTTTTCATCATTTACGGCAGAATCTAAATTAATATAGTCTCCATTGTCTAGAAAGGTAAACCATAAACATTTTACTTGTTCCATCCAACAGAGACATTTTAAAGCTCTATGGGATTCAAAATCATTGATTAAAATAAGGAAAATTTCCAAGAAAAAGTGAGTATAAATATTTGCACAGCAACACACAGGTAGCATTTTCATCAGTGAAATTGATAGAATGACTTGCTAGATGGTATGATCAACAGTCTGATTATTTTAGAGTATGCAGCTGTGTATGTTTTTATGCTTAGTAAGTTTAAGCTATAAAATTCATTTCAACGTTTGCTGTAAAAAGCTTGAATTCTGGGCGAAAAATGCAATTTAACGGTTTCCTGTGGCAACGCCATGATAAGGTCACAATAATTGATTTTTTTATGGCATTTATATTTTAATGATCTGATTTTTTGTTGCCATCTGGAAGTTTTTAATTGCAAACTTCTGAAAAATTCTTTAAATTCCTGCTTAGGTTTTTCATCTGTTAATTAAACTTTAAAAATTTTCTCAGAAAAATTGACAATTTTTTTTTTCATTTCATAATAAAAGTTTGTTCAAAGTTTTGTAGAACTCAAAAGTAGATTTTCGCAGAATTTAGTATTTATTAATTTAACATTTTCTTTGAAAGTAAAAAAATATGTAGTCTTACAAACAGCATTGAAATTGAGTGTTTCCATATAGAAATGGGAAAACAGCAATTTTGACATTTTTAATCATATTTCTGATCCTTTAAAGCTTTGTATATAATGTTTGGTATCGTTAGAAAGGTCTTACTTGTGGCTATTCAGAACTCAAAGATTTTTTTTTAAAAATGCCACTGTGCCTTAGTGGCCTGCCTCAAAGGTGGTCAGAAACATGCATTTTTCCTACCCATTTTTCAGGCATAGACCAAAAATTTTTTTTATATCTTATGATTGTTTTTGGTAGAGTCGAGGACATACTAGAAGGCAGCGGTGACCGAATTTGATTTAGTCTCTTTAGTGAAAAGATATGGAACTGCAAACTTTTGAATTTTTGCTATTTTTTTTTATTTTTTACATACGAATTTTTAGATTTTTTGCTATAACTTTTCATTAACACGACGAAACAACTTTTAGTTTTCGATTTTAAAGCTTAAGTATACAGGGTTATTTATTAAAAATAATTGAAACAGGTTTTGTTCAGTATAAACAAATTTAAAAGCAGTTTTGTTTAATTAGGTACAAAAATCAAACCAAAATTACCCTGAAAAATGGTTAAAACTAATTTTAAGATAGTTTATGCTGAACAAAACCAGTTTCAATTATTTTTATTAAATAACCCTGTATACTTAAGCTTTAAAACCGAAAACTAAAAGTTGTTTCGTCGTGTTAATGAAAAGTTATAGCAAAAAATGTAATAATTTGTATTTAAAAAAATAAAAAAAAATCGCCAATATTCAAAACTTTGCAGTTTCATATCTTTTCACTAAAGAGACTAAATCAAATTCGGTCACCGCTGCCTTCTAGTATGTCCTCGACTCTACCAAAAACAATCATAAGATATAAAAAAAATTTTTGGTCTATGCCTGAAAAATGGGTAGGAAAAATGCATGTTTCTGACCACCTTTGAGGCAGGCCACTAAGGCACAGTGGCACTTTAAAAAAAAAATCTTTGAGTTCTGAATAGCCACAAGTAAGACCTTTCTAACGATACCAAACATTATATACAAAGCTTTAAAGGATCAGAAATATGATTAAAAATGTCAAAATTGCTGTTTTCCCATTTCTATATGGAAACACTCAATTATTCTATCTCTTTAAAATAAGCAAGAAAATTGAAGGCCGATAAATTAAAATAATTTAAAATTCACAAACAAAAGAAGAATTCAGCACCTAGATACTTGCGTGTTCTAAAGACAAACTTTTTTAAATTCTTTAAAACTTTAATTAAAAAATTTCTCGGCATGAAGAACAAGTTTATGCGGTTCGAAAACTTTTAATTTAATTGAGTGGCAATATCGCTTTGAAAAAAAGAGAATAAAAGAAGTGTAGAGGGATTTGGTCAAAATAAAAAGAGACTTGTTATGTATCGGATTAAAACTTTCTTATCTTCTTCATGCTTTTGTTCGACTTCGCATTTTTAAATTTAATTTCTTGATTTTTTTGTTTGATTCTAACTTTATTCATTCCATGGAACTTCAGAAAATAAACAAAAGCATAAGTTTTTGTTGTGAACGAGAAAAATTGACAATGCAAAGGCTAATGAATACGTAGAAATGACAAAAAATAGACTATATCCACTGTAAAGAGAATTTTTCTCAAATAATAAGAATAAAGGAAAGCTTTCAATGTCTTTTGTATAAAAATATTTCCCTCTTTTCGGATTATCTTCATTTTTTGACTTCAAATACGTATTCATTTCTTAAAAGATGAAAAAGTTCTTCTTATTCGTTTTTTCTTTTATCTACATTCCTTTTATCCTTAACACTTTCTGAACAAAAGAGAAAAGAAACAATTTTTTAAAAGGATTAAAATCGGGAAGTATCATAAGCGCATTTCAATGTTTCAGAAACTCTTATTGAAATGCCTTGCATTTGACTCGGTTCAACTGCTATAATTGCGTAATCAAGGGTAATCCAAGACAGGGGTGAAAGTTTTGTATGTACGAAAAAATCTAGGGGTAAAAAGCAAGGGGTTCAAGGGGTCAGGACCACATTTGTTACTCAATATCCGAACATAGACTTACTCAAATTAATAGCTGAGTGGTAAAATCTCATAAATAATCAAGTCTTTCAATCTAATTTTTGATATGTAGAAGAAAAATGCAAAATTAATAAAGGATTCTTTTATCAAAACAGAATTTATTTCCACATATCGCTTTGTTCCAATTACCAAAGTGAATATGAGATTCAACTCAATTTACAGTATAACATTTTATTCAAATAATATTCAAGCGTGCTGCCTCGTTTTGCCTTTGACTTGATGTTATACTTCAAAAACCCTAAAAAAATACACAAAAATTTTAAAGCATTGAGGAATCCTCACATACTTGACATACAAACCCACACACACGGAAATTGTTTGAATGGAAGTATGATAATGGTATAGAATTACACAATAAAGTCGGCCACAAATAAGCTTTTGAACTTTATGGTTCAGTGAATAATTTAAAGATTTCAAGCTATGTGGTGAAAGACACGAGCTTTAATATCAGTGCAGTTTAAATGAAAATGACAGGGATTTAAAAATGAATTATTATAGAATTAATTTAAAATACATTTTCTATATTTAATTCAACATAAATTAACAGTTATCTGCTCATTAAACATGAATACACGAGAATCATAACTATTATGTTAATTTATCATGTACAATTTTCATTTCAATTGTTGATGAAAAATAAAAAGCATATATACATACTCATATAATCACAAAAGCTCATTCATTTCAATTTAAAATGATTGTTATAAAGTTTTTGAAAACACAGAAAGTTATGCCAGCACGTTTTTGCACTGAAAAATAAATATTCAATCTCATAAACAAATTATGACATGATTTTGTAGTCAATTGGAGAACTATTGGGTATTGAAATAAATGAATTAATGATGTCCCTTGGGGATTGAAAATTTAATTGTTTTCTAGTTCTGTTGTTTCCACGTTTGGAAAAAAGATGCGTGAAATTTTCAGAGTATTGATCGGCACTAATGATATCATGACATGATTTATATTGTAGTAGTTTGAATAGAAACACATTCTGTGATTGTAATTTGCATCACTGACTCAACATTTGATATTGGGATGCTTTGAAATTCCCATATGAAGACTATCCAGGGGCTTATCTAGAAATTTTTCGAGGGGGAGTTTTGAAATTTTTTGAAAGGATAAGAAAACTTAAGGAGAGTTTTAGTATATTTTTATTAAAAGAAATTTAGTAGGGGGAGGGTTGACTCCAAAACCCCTCCGTGAATATACCCCTGTTACTATCCATATGTGTTTTTAATCAAAAAGGATCTATGCTCTTCTTATTTTACATACTTGTTCCATCTCAGAGTCAAAAATATTTTGAGCTTCACTTTTATCCACTCCAATACACAATACATTATTTTATGGTCGAGAAAAGTGATGAAGGCACTAAATGACCATATTCGTTGGAGTACATAATTGTTGGAGAGCAGCATTGGTCAGAGAATAAAGCAATTGTCACTGGATTACATAGAATGAAGCACGAGATAAAATTTACACAAGCATTGCATGCAATGTATGACATCCTACATAAATTTAAATCAATGACAAAAGAGAACATAAGCTGGCAACAAAGAATTGCACATTTAATATTCCATTATGTAAAAATTATGGAAACTGTATAAAAATTCTTCAAAAAATACCCACTGGAGACATAAATATTCAGATATTGAATGTCTGAAGCTATAACAGTTTATTGAAAATAATTTCTCGTCATATTTTATAACCCAATATCAGAATAAAAAACGTATGCTGAAAATGATCATGCAAAATGAATGAATGGGAAATTTGGCATATAATTTTTTATCGAAAAACTTTAAGAGGGAGCAAAAATAATGTTGTACAGCATGATAATCACCTCTTGAATAAAACAATAATTTTGTAATTAGTCTCAATTGTTTGTCAATTTGAAACACGAATTTTCGGGTTGTGTTTACATGGCAGACAGAATGTAATGTTACCGTTGGGAATTTCAACAGAAGATTACATCTCTTGATCTCCTGTCATGTGTAAACGATTAGTGTGATTACATTATGTCCTTTATTTTCACCTTTTTGAGTGGAATAATATTATGATGGATAAGATTTTGATGTATACTTAAGTTGCTTTTAATGGAGACACATTTTAAAGCTGAGATTTTCTGAGATCCCAGCTCATTGCTGTATAAAATTCTTTCAAAATTAAATTCCATAAATTCTGAATTTATTTTTTTTTGTCATATTAAGTATGTAAATAAAAATAAAGTTGTAAATGAGAATTCTGTAAAAGCTTTTTACTGTTTTCTTTCAAAACTTTATGATGCAGCAGATGAAAATTTACGGATTTTCTTATGTAAATTCTATGCAACGTTTACCCGAGTAAAGCATGATAGATTAAGTTTTTTTTTGCATTTTCTGTGTTATTAATTTAGATTTACATAAATTCATGATTAAGGAGATGGAAGGGTTTAATATTAAGAGGGTCGAAACACTGCAAAAAACACGCTGTACATAGAAAGCCACGAACTTCCACGCTTTACTTATGTTAGATTGCAGAACTTACTTAAACACGCTGTACATAGAAAGCCACGAACTTCCACGTTTTACTTATGTTAGATTACAGAATTTACTAAACACGCTGTACATAGAAAGCCACGAACTTCCACGTTTTACTTATTTTAGATTACAGAATTTACTAAACACGCTGTACATTGAAAGTCTCGAACTTCCACGTTTTACTTATTTTAGATTACAGAATTTACTAAACACGCTGTACATAGAAAGCCTCGAACTTCCATGTTTTACTTATGTTAGATTACAGAATTTACTAATATCAGACTACCGATTACAAAAAATGAACGTTAAAGAAAATTTCAATTTTTTTTAATTTTTTTGTCGTTAATACCAAAACCTTATTTTATATTTTAGCTTTCTTCAAAAAATTAATGACTATAAAAGCGTGGAGCGTTTGAAATCAATTCGCAATTTAACTTTACTTGCGCTCCAAGCTTGAGCTTGAGCTACGCTCGCTCGACTTGCTTAGAATCACAGTTTTTACATAGATCACAGTAGAGTCGAGCTTGAGCTACGCTCGCTCGACTTGTTAAGAATTACAGTTTTTAAATAGATCACAGTAGAGTCGAGCTTGAGCTACGCTCGCTCGACTTGTTAAGAATTACAGTTCTTAAATAGATCACAGTAGAGTCGAGCTTGAGCTACGCTCGCTCGACTTGTTAAGAATTACAGTTTTTAAATAGATCACAGTAGAGTCGAGCTTGAGCTACGCTCGCTCGACTTGTTAAGAATTACAGTTTTTAAATAGATCACAGTAGAGTCGAGCTTGAGCTACGCTCGCTCGACTTGTTAAGAATTACAGTTTTTAAATAAATCACAGTAGAGTCGAGCTTGAGCTACGCTCGCTCGACTTGTTTAGAATCACAGTTTTTACATAGATCACAGTAGAGTCGAGCTTGAGCTACGCTCGCTCGACTTGTTTAGAATTACAGTTTTTAAATAGATCACCGTAGAGTCGAGCTTGAGCTACGCTCGCTCGACTTGTTAAGAATTACAGTTTTTAAATAGATCACAGTAGAGTCGAGCTTGAGCTACGCTCGCTCGACTTGCTTAGAATCACAGTTTTTACATAGATCACAGTAGAGTCGAGCTTGAGCTACGCTCGCTCTCTTTAGAATTCAAACCTTATAACGGTCAATATATTTTTGAAATTTTTCTCCAAAAGGTGTGTGAATTAAATGTCCATAGCTTCTATGTCTAATTAAACAAGATCCAGTAAACATCTACAGCCTCTATGCCCAATAAAAATAAGATCCAGATCATCTATCTCTAATAAAATGAGATCCAGTTAGTCATCTACAGTCTCTATGTCCAGTAAAAATGAGATCCAGTAAACATCTACATTCTGCGTGTCCAATAAAAATTAGATCCAGATCCTGTCTCCAATAAAAATGAGATCCAGTAACTATCAAGAAAATCTAAATCCTCTATGCCTAATAAAAATAAGATCTAGCAATCTTTTAGAGCCTCTATTTCCAATAAAATGAGATCTAGTTGGTCTATATTCATTCAAACAATATTTTTAAGTAAAATTCACGTTACTTAATTTTACGTTATAACTTTTATAACAATCTTATTCATGCTGTAACTATTTACAGAAGGCTCTAAAGGACCAACATAGCGGATATTAAATGTAGATGTTGATCTTTCATTATAATCCTATTCTAATGCTTGAAATGTTAATTACAGTGAGTAATCAAAAATGGCGTAACTGTCATAAAAAATCATGTTTTTTTGCATTTTTCGGTCACTAAACGAACGTAAAGTTTGGATGTTATGTAGCAACTTTTAGTTTTTAGGTACGATCGGGTATGATCTATTGTATCAAATAGAAGAAACTGTATAAAAGTCATCGCATAGAAATTTTTCATACAAATTTTTGGTTTTTAACGGTTTTTTGTGTCTAGTTCCAACGCAACGGAACTGGCTGGAACCAAACATATCTTAGGTAATAGCCATTTCCAGTATCTGTCATATGAGAGCAAAAACGTATTGATTAATGCTTTCGTTGACTCAAAAAAGAAGGAAGTTAAAATGGTACGTGTTTTGGACCTTAAGCAGGCACAGCGGAACTGACCAAGAAAGTATATATGTCAGTCGATAGGAAATTTTAATATCAACAACTAAAACCTAGATTGTTGGTGCTAATAATGCTTAGTTTTCTCAAAAAATTGAAAAACCATATAAAATGACACGTGGTTTTGGACCTAGAGCAGGCACAGCGGAACTGACCAAAAAAGTATATATACCAGTCGATAGGTAATTTTAATGGCTAAATTTAGAACTTAGGTTATTGCGGGTAATAATGCTTAGTTGTCTCAAAAAATTGAGAAAACATGAAAAATGACACGTGTTTTGGACCTAAAGCAGGCACAGCGGAACTGACCAAAAAAGTATATATGTCAGTCGATAGATAATTTTCATACCTACATTTGATATGCTGATTGTTGGTGCTAATAATGCTTAGTTTTCTCAAAAAAATGAAAAACATGAAAAATGACACGTGTTTTGGACCTAAAGCAGGCACAGCGGAACTGATCAAAAAAGTATATATGTCAGTCGATAGATAATTTTCATACCTACATTTGATATGCTGATTGTTGGTGCTAATAATGCTTAGTTTTCTCAAAAAAATGAAAAACATGAAAAATGACACGTGGTTTTGGACCTAGAGCAGGCACAGCGGAACTGACCAAAAAAGTATATATACCAGTCGATAGGTAATTTTAATGGCTAAATTTAGAACTTAGGTTATTGCGGGTAATAATGCTTAGTTGTCTCAAAAAAATGAAAAACGTGAAAAATGACACGTGGTTTTGGACCTAGAGCAGGCACAGCGGAGCTGACCAAAAAAGTATATATACCAGTCGATAGATAATTTTAATACCTACATTTATTACCTTGGTTATTGGGGCTAATAATGCTTAGTTGTCTCAAAAAAATGAAAAACATGAAAAATGACACGTGGTTTTGGACCTAGAGCAGGCACAGCGGAACTGACCAAAAAAGTATATATACCAGTCGATAGATAATTTCAATACCAATAATAAAAATTACAATGATTGGGCTAATAATGCTTACTGTTCCCAAAAAATTGAAAAAACCACGTGGTTTTCGGACACTTTCAGGTTTTGAGGCTAAAGCCTCACTTATCCTCAAAATCACGCAAAGCGCATAGCTTTCCCCAAGGGTTCACTAGTTGCCTGATAGAATGGCATCGAAAACTGCATCAAAATATATGGTTCCTGACCCGGTAACCCTGTCCACAAAATTTGTAGTACATTTTGACACGTGTTTTTTGGACCTAGAGCAGGCACAGCGGAACTGACAAAAAAAGTGAATATACCAGTTGATAGATAATTCCAATACCTACATTTGGTATGCTAGTTGTTGGGGCTAATAATGCTTAGTTTTCTCAAAAAATTGAAAAAACGTGAAAATCAGGTCATTGTAGAAACCAATAACTTACACGCTATAGCGTGGAAGTTAATACACGCTATAGCGTGGAAGTTAAAAAATTAGAATATATCTTTGGACAATAAATTTCAAAAAGAAATTCTTTATAGGTCAGTGATGGTCATTCACTTAAGATAAACAATATTTGAAATTATTATTTTGATTAGTATCAGAATTGTAGCAAGAAAAGAGAGATTCAAGATTCATACCGAAGTTAATCAAACTATGTATTAAATTTGACTATATACGAGGATGGCTGCTGTTCACTAATAGAAATATATGGTTTAAAATAGATAGTCATGGTTTCAGGTCCATTTCGACATTTATTTCTCGTGACATGCTTAATGTGTTGTAATAATAATGTGAACCTATACAGTGCTATAGTTTTGGAAGATGCTGGGTCATCAGTGACTTAAAGCAGTTTCATGCTTTAGATAACTAGTAAGACAAACATATATAACGAAATTTCTATGTCACTCGGAAAAGGAAAGAAATGAAACGTAAACATTTTCACATACATCAAAAATGAAGTAAGATGAAATTTTATCATTTTGAGTTGTGAACCAACATGCATTAAAATAAATATGTGAATTTTCATATTTTGATGTTTAAAGTTTTGTACTACTTGGAAGTTATTCACTCATAAGCAATAAATGTGAATTTTCAAGGAAATAATTTCATACCGTCTGGTATGTAGGATGATCTTGATAATAAACTTGCGTTTCATGAATATTCATCATAAAATCCAACAAAACAACAAATTTTTTACTCACTTTAAATTAATGAAAATGAATGAAAGGTCTTCCATGTAATTTGTTTTCAATGTTATGCCTTACAGATCAGAAAAATTGATTTCGATACTTTTTAAATTACTTTGAAAAATTACAAAAAAGGCACGAAAATCTTTTTTATTGACGGTACTTCCGATAAAAGAAAATGATTGCTTACAAAAAATTCTCTTATGTCAACAAAATTACGGATCATTGGAAGGTTAACAAAGATTTAATTATTGGATATTTGCTTGTGTAACATATTATTGAAAATTTTCTTGGAAATAACTTTGATTTCATTTTTGAATCGCTTTGTGTTGTGACATTTGAGATTTTTTGGATCCAAAAATTTTACAAAAGGCACAAAAAAAAGGCACAAAGCTCGATATCCAAGCTAAACATTTTTTCGTGCTTTGTTTCTAAAAATAACAAATTCGGGTATTTACCTTGTCGTTGCAGGTCTGTTGACAAGCTGACACGCTTTTTTACTGGCCTGTTCAGTAATTGTTTGAATTGCAATTTGGATGACTGCTGTCTTAATTGATTAATAACAAAAATAACGTGTGCATGGATAAAGTTTCGAGGTGTCTATGTGGCATTTTAAATAATTATTATTGATTATTAGATTAGTTGGTAATTATTTAAAACTAAGTGAATAATTGAATAATCATTTGACAGGTTAAATTGATCAATGGAAAATCTAACTATTTTCGAGGTATTAAATATTTGATTGAAATTTCAATTATAATTTATTTTCTGTTTGGTTTGATTTATTAATAAATATGAATATTGAACATTAAATTTATAACTAAGATGACCTCATTCATAAAATGGAGAGTAGGTGTAATGACATAAACATTGTGCAAACCTTTATCATATCATATCGTAATTCTTATAATGACAGATTATTTTATATTTTATATATTAATTTAATTTATTAGTAATGATCGCCTCATTCTTCAAAATGAAATGATTAATTAAATAATTTGCTTAATTAAAAATAAAAAAATTCACAATTTTATACAGTATTTTTATTTTTCAAATAAAAATATGTTGATCAGTTTACGTGACTTAAACAAATAAATAACAATCAAAATAAATATTTTGATACTGATCTAAACAAAATGTTTATATTTATGATTATAAGATCAGAGACGGGCTTTCCAATCATTAAAAACCTATTATGTAATTGTAAATTTGTGTCTAAGAAATTTCTCCTTTAAAATTTTCAATTTCACTTTTTCACAATCTTGCAAGAGACATAATAAAATCTCGTTTGGATGGCATGTCCATTATTCTGTCAAAAAGGGACAGGCAGAAAATATCAATTTAGACGTTTTTTCTCATATAATAGCTTCCCACATAGGACTTTACGCAAAATTACTTTTCTCCTTAAAAAAATCACAATATCATGCTTGTCAGTCGGTATTTATGACCAGTCAAAAGTTATGTTAAGGAAGGAAAAGAAAATCATAATGTCGTGATCAGTGAAAAAGTTTCCGAGAGCAATCATATTTTGATTATTGTTCTAGTCATTATGAGCTTGCATAAAATATCTTCAAACACCATATACAGATGTATGCATGTCCCTTGTAGCTTTTGAAAATGTAAAACGAGAAAAGGTGGAGCACACTATGGGGCAAAATGAAAAAAAATCGGACATTCACTTGGTTTTTGGCAATGTTTCAAATATCCATTTCAAAGTTATTTTTTCTTGTAGAGGACATAAAAAGAGACTTGTATGCCAAATTTCAGGTCATTTGGTGCTACTTTCACGATTCTAGGGCTGTTTGAAGTTGAAAAGGGACCAAAAAACTGATTTTTCCATGCCATCTTTGAACTAAGAAATCTCTGCAATGATAAAAGATATTGAAAAACGGGTTTCAGTTCCTAGTAGCGCTATATAAGAGCTTCATTTTGACATATGGCAAAGTTTATAACTTTATAGTTTTGGTACCGGTATGCTAGGAAATACATGAAAATCATAGGAAAAATGACCTTGGACATGTCGCAATTACCTTAGATGGTCGGGATTCCCTTAAGGATACATACCAGCGTGTAGCCACTGGCTTCTAGTTTGCAAAACTGTATAAAGCTTTTCTCAACTCATCGACGAAAAAAAGTTATGTTGATTTTAGTAAGTCGATCTATATTTGGCCAAAAACTAACTTTTCTGAGAAAAAAATGAGAAGTATAAAAATAAATATGGTTTTTGATGTATTTTAGTCACTTATGCTGTTTTAAGACAAATTGCGAAGAAATTTTCTCAAAAAGTTCAAAATATACCGAGATATAGGGTACATGTGTTCTCTGACGACTTGACCCTTTTTCACCTCACTCAAACAGCTGTAACTTTTACAAGGTGTAATACTATTTAATTTTGTTTTCTGGTTATTATAGCTGATATCAATACCTTTCTAATGATATATTATACTTAATAGTTGAGTATGGTCATGGTCATGAAATCGGTCCTTGTTTGTGACCGACCCCAAACTAGTGAAACGCTATTTCTTAATATACTATTTAAAAGCATATTTAGATATTGTATTTAGGTTTTTTATATTTATTTATGATATTTATGACCATTTATACCCAAATTTTGTGTTTTGGAATTTCTTTGCTATCTGTGGGTAGTCTCTTGCTAGCCTCCTAGGAAGTACCCTAGTAGCCTCAATTTTGTCAACAAATCTTGCAACTGAAGTTATTTTACAGACTTTTATCGATTGATCTATGAAATTTATATATGTTCTAGGCAAAATACATATATTTTAGGTACATTACACTGAAAAATTGGGATTTTTGGTAATTTTGTTTGAGATTGGCTTGCGTTGGTCACATTCAATGCACTACCATGGCAACAAGGATGACTATATGTCCAAGTATTATACATTTTTGGAAAGGTATTAACATCAACTAGCAAAAACAGGAAACAGGATCAAGAAATATTATTCCTATAAAAAGTTCTAAGCTGTTAAGTAGTCTCAAAAACCACCTAGTCGACAACCAACAGAGGCAAAAACGTGGTTTTGATAATTTCAAGCTTATTTTGGTTTCTCATCCATTTTTTTAAGTTCCTATATGACTTTTAATTACTTTTTGCTTCAAATACTTATGAAATATCATCAAAATTTTCAAAATCACGTTTTTGCCTATGCTGGTTGCCGACTTGGTGGTTTTTGAGACTACTTAACAGCTTAGAACTTTTTATAGGAATAATATTTCTTGATCCTGTTTTCTGTTTTTGCTAGCTGATGTTAATACCTTTCCAAAAATGTATAATACTTGGACATATAGTCATCCTTGTTGCCATGGTAGTGCATTGAATGTGACCAACGCAAGCCAATCTCAAACAAAATTACCAAAAATCCCAATTTTTCAGTGTAATGTACCTAAAATATATGTATTTTGCCTAGAACATATATAAATTTCATAGATCAATCGATAAAAGTCTGTAAAATAACTTCAGTTGCAAGATTTGTTGACAAAATTGAGGCTACTAGGGTACTTCCTAGGAGGCTAGCAAGAGACTACCCATAGGTAGCAAGAAGTTTTGAAAACACAAAATTTGAGTCTTAGTAGTCATAATTATCATAAATAAACATAAAAAACTCAAATACAATGTCTAATTATGTTTATAAGTAGGTTATTAAGAAATAGTGTTTTTGACATTTTCACTAGTCTGGGGTCGGTCACAAACAAGGACTGATTTCATGACCATGACCATACCTAACTATTAAGTATAATATATCATTAGAAAGGTATTGATATCAGCTATAATAATCAGAAAACAAAATTAAAAAGTATTACACCTTGTAAAAGTTACAGCTGTTTGAGTGAGGTGAAAAAGGGTCAAGTCGTCAGAGAACACATGTACCCTATATCTCGGTATATTTTGAACTTTTTGAGAAAATTTCTTCGCAATTTGTCTTAAAACAGCATAAGTGACTAAAATACATCAAAAACCATATTTATTTTTATACTTCTCATTTTTTTCTCAGAAAAGTTAGTTTTTGGCCAAATATAGATCGACTTACTAAAATCAACATAACTTTTTTTCGCCGATGAGTTGAGAAAAGCTTTATACAGTTTTGCAAACTAGAAGCCAGTGGCTACACGCTGGTATGTATCCTTAAGGGAATCCCGACCATCTAAGGTAATTGCGACATGTCCAAGGTCATTTTTCCTATGATTTTCATGTATTTCCTAGCATACCGGTACCAAAACTATAAAGTTATAAACTTTGCCATAAAAACTTTGCCATATGTCAAAATGAAGCTCTTATATAGCGCTACTAGGAACTGAAACCCGTTTTTCAATATCTTCTATCATTGCAGAGATTTCTTAGTTCAAAGATCCCGAGCGACACAAATGACAAAATCGCCATATGGAAGCCATTAAGGTTCCATCAGGGATACATTTATTAACACCAGATGGATTCCGCGCCGCCTCCACCTCCGTATGGAATCCATATGGAAGTCATATGGATTCCGCGCCACCTACACCTCCATGATGACTTCCATATGGATTCCATACGGAGGTGGAGGCGGCGCGGAATCCATCTGGTGTTAATAAATGTATCCCTGATGGAACCTTAATGGCTTCCATATGGCGATTTTGTCATTTGTGTCGCTCGGGGATGGCATGAAAAAATCAGTTTTTTGGTCCCTTTTCAACTTCAAACAGCCCTAGAATCGTGAAAGTAGCACCAAATGACCTGAAATTTGGCATACAAGTCTCTTTTTATGTCCTCTACAAGAAAAAATAACTTTGAAATGGATATTTGAAACATTGCCAAAAACCAAGTGAATGTCCGATTTTTTTTCATTTTGCCCCATAGTGGAGCATAAAGGTTATCGTGATTGTCACAAAACACAGAACTCTAAAGCTGTGACTTTTTTATTCAACTTTTTTTCTCTCGAAAAGCTCTCATGACATAAATTTTTACAACACTGAACAATAGAATTTTTATTATTTTCTGTTGAATGTGCTTGAAAATTTTTTAGCTGCCACATTTTTTTGAAGGGTGAAATTACCAGGAAATGCGAAAGAGTGATTTACTCGTTAACCCAATTACAGTTTGTTCCGACACTCAGCATTCCAAACAGAAGAGCGAGTGAAAATAAGGATTAATGTAACTTGATTATTGCAACTTTTGTTTTCATTTACACGAGAGGTGATGACCGTCGCGCAACATTCAATTGGAGAAGTGCAAAAAAAGAAGTGATGGTATCTTACTTTATGCTGCAAAAGTTTTTTTAAACCATATTCTCAATGTTAAAGTTAGATGTTACTGCTATCTTATTAGATAGAATTTTGTGTTTAATTAAATAGTGTTAGTATACAAGATATTTTAAGGCAGTCAAATGAGGATGTAATCATTTTTTACTTGACAATGGCTTATAAGATTATGTTTGGATGTCCTTAATGGCAAGATTGTTCCGCTTTTGAAGAAAAATTACGTATCTTACTTTGGACACCAAAAAGCCATAAAAGTTCATCAAAAATTTAGAAACTGATAATTTATTTCTGAATCTTGTAGGACAACTTACATTAAGTACGGACGTATGGACGTACGTTTAAATTAAATTCATTACTGTCATAAATTCATCGTTAAACAGCAACTTAAGTCTCTTAGTACAACTCTGCTACAAAAATTATTTACCATCATTTAAGTTCTTCAAACTGTTTCCAATTCAAAATTAAAGAAATAGAAAACTTCTTAATCACAAAAGTTCGATTCCCTTGCTGCAAACTTTGCTTCTTCTTTTCCATTCTTTTTATTCTACATTGAAAGCGTTCACCAAAGCTTTGGTCATTATATAAATGACCTTCTTAATTGATGATGAAGAGGAGTAGAGATGTGGAGAGAAGGAAAGCATTAAGTGGAAATAAAGAGTAGATAACGCTATAGCACAGTCGTATCCATTTAATGCCAATATGTGAAAATTTACAATGTGAAATGAAAAATTTCTTGCCATATTTTTTTTAAAAATCATTTAATCGTGTGCACACTTGACATCCTGGCTATCATTTTATGATTATATTGTAGTTTATGATCCTGTTTTTTGGCTACAAATGACGTCAGATTATTTTATGAAGCCAATAATTTCGCCCTTATTTAATGATGCCAATGAACATGTCTTGTTGTTTTTTTGGATATATTTCTCTCAGTTTGAGATACATTAGTGCTTTTATGTGGATTTCTTTTTGTGTCGTTTATTAAACGTGTTGTGAATTGTGGTTATGAACGTCAATATTGGTAGCTGAAATGGTGAAGATTAATATGTCAGAATTTTTGAGATGACAAAATCAATTTATTACCTTTCTGTAAAAGTCAAACGAGTGATTTATAAAAGAATATGTGTATCAAGGACAAAGCATTACACATACGATTTCAGCAGCCTTGCTTGATTCGTAATATTTCCTTCCAACAACACAAAAACACCTTTGCAAAAAAAATAAATGCTGTTTCGTGAATTTTTTCCATTTCCATTTAATTCTGTTATTGTCATTTATTTGATTAATTTTCACTGTATTGGGAAAAATTGAGAATGTTTGATTATAAATTTGCGGTATATCATTCCGATCAGCATTTTAAGTGCTACCTGAGGAATCATTAATTATGTTTTCGAGATATGTTTATCATGATTTCCTTTGGTTTGTACTTTTATCTTCTTTCTACTTAAGAATGGCTTCAACTTAATGTCTGTTTTTGGCAACAATTGTATGTTTATGTTAAGGATAAGATTAAGTTCTCTCAGATTTCCAACTTGTGTTTTTTAAAGCTTTATAACTTCAGTTAAATTGCTTTTAATTCAAGTAGAAAAAATAATTTCTTCGTAAAAGAAACCTGCTCATGGGCGTACCCAGAGGAGGAGGGGGGTCCGTAGTTTGAAACTAAGTATTAATGGAACCCTTTTGAAAAACTAATGATTCTTTAACTTCTTGACTACACCTAGTTAACATGAATCAAATAAAACTTTTAAAAACGTTGGTACAATCTTCTTGAAAAATGAGTTTGAAAACTCGAACCCCTCATGTGAGTATGGACAGACTGCGATGCAAAATATTTTTCCCCAAAGGAGAAGTCCCAAGAAGAGTCCGGACTCCACTGGAGACACCTCCAAAATAGACATCTGCCAACTCTGATTCAGAGTCATCATAAATTGAAGCTTAAACCCAGGCTTAAATTTAAACTCATTCACCAGTTTTACAAGCTACTTTATCTTTTATATTCTTTAAATCTTATTCACTGAATTTTATTATCCATTATGAAGCATAACATAAAAGCTTCAAATGTCATGGGAAATGAAATAATAGATAATAACATTTCCTATATTCAACGATAAGCTTTCAATAAAATGCGAACGGAAATGAAAATGATGATAAAGAAATTGTACGAGATATTTTATTTTGTTACATGTAATTTGGAATGGGGAGTTAAATTTCCGTTTTGTCGTGAAGAAGCATGTCTTAAAGCTCTCACGTCAGTTGACTTGTTATCGCATGTAATTTTTATTTAATGCTTTGGTGGAGACAAAAAAGTGGCAACAGTAAAACGTACAATCATACAGTATTCAACTTTTTTATTTATCTTACATAAAATATTTTTTGATTTGCTATGACAGCAGTAAGATTATAGATGCTCGACATTGAAAGGCAATCCTATTGTTAAGACATTTCAGAAAAGCTTTGACAAATTTCAAGATCATTTTTCAAACACAACATAATATATTTTTTTCAAATATCACTTAAGGCAAATTTAAAGCCTTTCCATTTACGCTGACGTAAACCTTTAGTCAATTAACATTCAGAATTCTTTAATTATTTTAAAAGTTCAACAGCTTTATTTTGAAAGAAAACAAGTATTCAATGTGGGATGATTAATGAACATAGAAATATTGGGTTTATAAAATCACTATGATCAACAATCAACTTTTCGCATAATGAAACCTCATAATAAAAGTATTAAAAAACTTACCACGTGGCGAACACTTGGCAATTAAAAAAGGTCATGATTCAAAAATACATCCAAACATGGATCCATGATTCAACCCCCCTCCCCCACCCCTCCTTAAAAAAGTCTCTGGTTATAAGTATAGTGGTCAACATTTTAATGTTGCCAATCGGGACAAAAGCTATTGTGCTTCCAAAATACACCAAAACAGAGACTCCTCCTCCCTTTCTAACATATTTTCCGTAGATAAAAAAAAGTCTTTTGTTTGAATTGTCATACAACCTAACACTTCCTTTTCTTTCTCCTTAAAGCATGAGGTTGGTGGTTGATTTAGGTACCATTTATTTATTTTCAAATTAAAGACTTTATCTTCTTTGACGTCAACTAAGGCATTGAGTAACACCCCAAAAAAGGTGTATTTTAATGATTTTGCAGGCTAGTAAAGCCAAAAATTTTGAAAAAGGCATGCTATTGGAGAGTTGGGACGTAATGATGATGTACAGCTATTATATTTCATGACGTATTTCAAATTTCTAACTAAAGCAACTCAGATAAGAATTCCACTTTCTATGATAATCAGTTTGCTGGTTCAAGATACATCAATCCTTGACTGACTTGTTCTTAATCTTCTAAGACTTATTTAAAATCTAACAGACAATGCCCAATGAGCATATTGCGGTACAAGTGAGAATTATTAGAAAAAGTATGCTTCTGTACATGTATGCACATAAACAGCTGCTTCTTTCGGTTGGACGCGACTGATGAACAAGAAAATAAATTTCAATTTTGTTCCTTGCATCGAGAAATTTTTGATAATCCTAATTCTTATTTATTTTTGGGTCTACGTTGCTATAACTCTATTTTTTAAGGTGTACGCGACATTTTCCTTCTTTTTACCTTATGAAATATGTGTATGTGTCACATGATGATAAAATGATATCATTATTTATTTCATTCCTTTCCAAAATCTTTTCCCATTTTCTTTCAAGATTTAATGAAAAGAAATGTGTTTATACTTAACATCGTTTACTTTTCTTTCCTACTTTTCCCATTTTCTCGTCTGCTGTAAACGAAATGAAAGAAAATAAGACGATTGTATTATTGTTATGTCTGAATTGGTTGTGCTTTTTATTGTAGCTCATTTTCAATGTTTGCGTTGCCCATTCACATATAACTATTGAACTTCTGACCGTAATGATGATGATTCTTATTTTTCTGCAAATCGTTGGTTAGGATAAGGTAAAATAGATTTGATATTTGGAAAAAGTCGTAGATGAGATGAAATTTTTTCAAGTCATAACATTTTACAATATTTAAGCAATGTTCAGTCATATATTCAGTTTGAAGCTTTAAAAACTTGTTTCAAATTCGTAAATAAAGTTTACGAATTTATTGAACAAAAACACCCCTCCCCCCACAAATTCCTATCAACAATACTAAATATAGATCCACTGCTGCCTCTATGTGAACCTTTGATAGCTTTAAGGGAAAAATCTAAGAAAACATATTGAAGGATTCGTGTTTAAAGAATTTATGAAATAGAATCAGTACCTACGCATCCAAATAATAATGTGAAGGCGTTGAGAAGTGAAAATTAGGTTACTTGTTAAACACAAGCATAACAGCATTGCGAGCTCCTTTTCAGTCGAAAAGGTTGTTAAATTTTATGAGATGTTGATAAATTATGAACATTTTGGCTGAACAATATTAATTCACGATGAATTGCTCTTGGATATGAATATTTATGGTAAGACTGAAATATGAGCGTGAATGCAGACTTTATTTGATTTATGAACAGTCTTAAGGTAAGAGGAGCTCTTCAACAATTTATAGATTATTTTAAAAAATCGAGACAGTTATCCACCCTTGGATAAAGAGTTTCGTTGATTTTTTTCTGCCGACATTGACAAAGACTTTGAAAATTCTAAACAAATTATTTAATTTCCAAAATTCATGTTGTCAAATGAAAACCTAACAGATGTGCTTCGATAATTACTCATGCCGCTCCATTATCAAACGCTATACGCCTCAACTCTTAACATTGTTTTCCTTTGAATTCATCAATTTCAACACAAGATTTGTGTTTGCCATAAAAAAAACTTTTTTATCTCAAATCATAAAAGAAAAGTTTTGTTTACGACTTCAAAACTTTGCCATAAATAATTGATCCTTCAATCTACAAACAATTTATTCTGTATTTAAAAATGCATGACCGTAAACTACGTTTTAATTTATGGGAGGCAAACAAATGAGTTTTTCCCTTTCCATTTCTTACAAATTATCACTTTAACTCTATCGGAAAAAGAAATGAAAGAACGGAAATTTCTTTTCGAGCACGCGAAATATGATCTAAAAATAGAGACAGTTCAGTTTGTGTGAAAAGAACCACCGATGAATTTACTTTTCATGACCTACATCTCTATACAGTTTTCATTTCTTTTCTTCTTGTTCTCTTCAGCCAGTGTTTTCTTTTCATTTTCCTTTTGTGCTTGGTTCTTAATTTACCCAGAAGCTTTATTGTCATATGTCTTACGTGCAGGTTTTGTTCCTTCACTTCTTTTTGTGTCTCTCATCATTCAATAGAATATGAGAATAGAATGGAAAATATTGTATGTCGAAACAGAACTTGATAGGAAAATGTCTATAGAAAAGAAATTATTTCTTTCCGTGAAATGTAAGAACATCAGCGATAGTAGTTGTCGGCATGTATAATCTGTTGCATTTCACACTTGTTTCATTCCAAATTGAAAATCTTGCGCATGTCAAATGCCGTACAATGGTCCTAGGATGTAGTAATTGAAATTTCCCCGATTTTCCAGTGACTCACACAGCTATATCCACAAGAAACATTTTCTCCTACAACTTTTTCCCACTGATAAAGCTTTCATATGGGAAATCATAATCAGTCTTCTCGGGACGGTCGATGTGAACAGTACAAAAAGAAAACTTTTGCTGCTGTACATCCAATTAAATATTTGCTTGCATTTCTGGTTTGAAAATCCAGACAGCACATATTGTTGAAGTTAAAGCATTGAGTTATCAAAATTGAGGTTAAAATTTAAACTGAATTGAATCATTTTTTGGATAAAGTGTTGGAAAGTAATTATTTGTGAATGTTGAAACAAGGTTGATGGAAAATCGGAAGTAAGGAAATGAGATCAACAGGCTTTTTTGCTTATATGATGTGATCATGCATTAGGTAGTGGATTAAATTGGCCATTATGAGACTCTGTGGTTGTAGATAAATAGTGCTAATAATCTTACAGATTTATTTCCAATTTCTAAGTGCGCTTGTGAGTTAATTTTGTGTTAATAGCAGCGATTTCTCATTCATCAACGCCAACCCCCCTCGTTTTAATGTGGAAAAATAATTTTTATGTGTCTATTGATAAGGTGAAAATTGATAAGCATACATGAAAAAGAAGATATAATGAGATAAAAAGCTGAAACATGTGAAATGCATACGCACAAAAGCTTATGAATGTAAAAGTGAAAAAGCAAAATAGAATCTGATGAGATTAATTCGTATAATGGCTTCAATCATTTTCATAATGAAAAACAATTTTTTTCTTCATTCATGATCTAAATTTGGAATTGTTATGTACGTCTAAAAAATTAATTCAATGCTCCTTGTAGGTCTGTATTGAATGTTATCCTATGGATATCACAATATGAGACTGTAGATCTCATCTTTTATTAACTTTTTGACATTTTAAGCTCTTGGAGTTTTGAAATTTTTATAATAAAATGAAGAGGATTAATTTCCTTCCCTGGGGATTATTTTGACTGAATTTTTATGTTGCATGCCTCAATGAGTTACATGAGGATGTTAAGAATGATTGTTGAGATGAAACTTAGGTCAGAATATTTCATGAACATTCATAAAAGGAAAGGTCCTTTTATTCATAAGAAATTTTTCTGAGTCACTGGAGTTTCAAAAATTATTTTAGGTCAGAAAATTTAATACCAAAATTATTTTATTGAAGTTCTGTCTAATAATTTTTTTATTAATTTTAAATTTTTCGTTATTTTCCAAATTTTTACTAACCACAAATTTTCAAACTAATTGCTTAAGATTATCCGACCTAAAATTTTGTTTAAAAAATTGTTGCCACAATTTTCATCAAATATTAAGAAAACCGCGCTAAAAATATTATTGGGCCCCCTTTTTCATTAATCATTATCGAAGCAGAAAATATTTTTGGATGTGATTGAGTTGTGACATGAAAAATAAAATTACGGAAATCGAAAAATAATATGAATGAATATTATCTGCCACCCTCGTTTATCGGAACTGCTCATGAAGAAATATTTAATTATTGGTTGTAAAGTTAATTACTAGAGTTGTGACTGATAATTAATGGAAAATTACTGAAGGGTGAAATGTTTTTAATTTAGGAATGAAAATTAAGAGTTTCGGAATTTTTATTTAATAAAATATTTTATTTAAAACTTAAAATTTTAATTCAAAGTTTCTATGAAGATTCAAAAAAATTTATTTTGAGTTCTCTGCCAATTTTATAAAGATGTGCTTTAAAAAAGTATATTTCTTTCTAAAACTATTTAAACAATTATTTTACCCTAAAGAAATTTATTCCAAAAAGTATTTGATTAATTCACATTAAAAACTTATTTAGATGGAAACATGACAGAATATTTTTTAAACAATATTTCTACATTTATTGATTTTTTCTCAAATTGTAAATCACTGAGTAGGTGTTCTGAAGAGTATGAAAATTTAATGAGCATTTTTTATTACTTCATTATTTCCAACAAAAGTATACGCAGCGTCTATGATTTGATTAAAGTCTTTAAAAACATTTCAAATTTTCTCACAAGAAACTCGAGGAAATTATTTTCATTCAACTGAAATGAAATCAAAAGAAAGTTTAAAGTAAATAATCTCAATGAACTCAAATCAAAATATTTAAAATGCATTAATAATTCAGACGTCTAATGTTGAAAAAGAGCATTATTCTGAATTTATTTCACATATTTATCAACTTTTCATGATAAAATTCATCAAAAATAACTTTCTGCGTGTAGCATATATGAAATATTCGAGTTTCATGGAAATTGTCTAATGACATTTATTTCTAAAGTAAATTTCAAATTTCATTTCGTGATGTTTATTCAAACAAATTTTCCTAATTGTATCTAATAAAAAATTAATGGAATAATTTTATATTTTAAGCAAATAACATTAAGTGCACTCGAAAAAGAAGACAAACAGTTGAAACTTTTAAGATTTTGTTCTTGCAAAATAAAATTACTTTGAAGCACAAAGTGTTAGTGGTCGCGGTTAACGTAAAATTTCCCATGTGGGTAATCGAAGTCGTAAAAATTTATATTTATCTGTTTTGTAGTATCATAATAAGCATTTTGCATCTCAAATGTCCTTTTTAGTAGAAAAAGCATGAGCTCTTCTGAGAAGAGTATCCCGAATATTCAATGAGCATAAAATCGATTAATTTACGAGCTTCATCAAAGATTTTATGAATATAGAATTTTATATGAAAATGTTTTCAATTCTCTCTTAAAAACTCGCAGCTAGAAAAATTTTTTGGACTTTTTTTTGAAGAGGGAAAACTTTTTTCATAGAATTTTTTTGCCGGAAATAAATTTTCATATTCCAATTAGGAACATTTCAGCTTGATGAAATCAGGACAATAATTTAGTGCACTTCAAGGTACTTCTAGATTTTTATCGCTTGAATACTTTAATGTTCGAGAAAAAGTCGAAATTGTTTAATAAACTTCACGACTTGTTTGTAGAAAATATTTTGAGGTGTGTGAAAAATATTTGTCAAAAGAAAATCTCTTCAAAGAAAACTTTGAAAACTTCAAAGAATTTGAATTAAAATGAGGGAAATGGGGAGAATTTCTAAACAACTTTTTGGCTTCATTCAAGTACACCTAAAATAAGTTTAAAAAGTAATGAGGATTTTTTGTAAAAAAATTACTCCCTCCTGGAAAAAGCTGTAAAAATTATAATTGAGGACATTTTTAATAATTTTTTAAAATTATATGCTTTAAATCAGCGACTTAGCCAGGATCATCATAAAAGTTAAAGGCTTGGATTCAAAAATCTTCAGAACAAAAAATTCATTTTATTCGTCGTTAATACTTTACAGTTCAAAAATTAATAACTTACGAGCAAAATAAATTTTAATTTTTTTAAACTAAATTTTAAACCATTTTATTAAAAATGATTTTTCTACCCAATCACACCCCTGGCTACGCGCATACATGAGTCAGGCTTGAATACAAATATTAATGAGAAAATCAATGCAGAATGTTGAATAAAAGTCCTTATCAAAGCACTCCAACCACATACTTATTAATGTCTTATTTAATCCTCAACCATTATCATAACCAACCATAAACCTAAAATAATAATAATAATAATTTGTGAAGGAAGTAATTTCCCCGCTATATATTTTATTAATAACCAATAAATAAAACAAATAAAAAGTGAATTTCTTCACCAACAGCTGATAGGAAATGATGGAAATATGATGTTTTTGTGAATAAAAGGAAATAATAAAAGCATAAAAATAAAACAACAAAAAATAATATTTGAACATGGAATATGAAAAATTATTATGTGTGATACAGTGAAGAAACAATAAATAGAAAAATTGTGAGTAAAAATCATATGCTAAAAAAATCTAGAGCAAGGAAGGGGGATACGGATGAGGATGAGATCGGCAATCAAGCATGAAAACCTTTTCAAAAATACAACAGAAAAAAATACATGGAGAGGATAAAGAAAATTTTTGTGGTTACTAAACAAGCAAAAGGGCAGCATTCATTAAGTTCCATTTGCTTTGTGGACCTCGAAAATTATATAGACTAACAAAGTCTTTATTATTGGGCACATACACGTACAACATTCGAGTCTGAACGTTTTGAGCCTCTAACGTTGATTCAGGCAAAATAATGAGCATAACATGAAAAAAGGGGAGAAAAAGTAAAGCAAAGAAAATTAAAATGTCACAGAAATATGAAGCAATTTGAATTTTTACGAACCAGAAATTCTCGTCAACTGGATTATGTAGGATTTAGCTTTTGTTTCAGAAAGGGAGCATTTCCTTCTTGCTTTTTTAAATAACGTTTTTATCATGACATGCTTTTCCCATTAGGCTCCGTAAGTTGTGAGTTTCATTGATTCTTTATAATCCATAACTTTATTATTGCCACTCCAAATGGTCTGTTAATTTTCTCAAAATGTCATCGATATTACTCAATTATGATTAAGATTCCATTCCGGTATACAGCTGTGAACCTTTGTTCGCTTTCTTAATTTCCTTAACCCTGAATCCTTTGAAACAGCTGTCAGATTTTGAGTCTGTGAGTCACAGACTGTGACCTTTTAATTATTTTAACTAAGAACAGAGGCATATCCAGATATTGTCTGAGTGTTGCTGAAGGCACTGCGAAATTTTTTTAATGGAATATATTGCCTCGTATCACTTAGACCTACATTTTATATTGAAATCCAGATCAAAAAATTTAAAAAAAATCTGACAAAATCCCCACACAAAGTACGATGATAATCAAAAGCATAGCAAGCGACCAGTTTTAGGAAAAAGGATAAAGAAAAGCTGATGAACTGATTTAAATTATTTACATGCGGGAAATGAAATTTAAGTAAGCGAAAGAAGAAAAATTTGTCCCAAATGGTTAAGAAAAAATTATTAAGAAGAATTAAAAACTTTTCATCGCAAGTCCGTTGTGGGAAATTCCTTTGTTTGTGCTACAAAAGGAAAAAGAAATTAATCATTTAAATTTACAGTATGTGAAATGAAAAAGAATGAGAGAAATAAGAATGAAAAACAAGAAAAAAATCTGACGAACATAATGGGTTGAAGTAGTAACAAGTAGCAAGTTGTAAAAGAAAAAAAAATTATGGCAGCAGCATTCTATACCATCGAGAGAATATGGTAAACATCCTGAGTTTTATCTGTGTACATACATGTCTTGTACACATGTCTTGAAGGGAGAAATTGTGTTTAAGGAACAGTAAAATAAGAAGAGGAATTTTTTATGAATGACTGAGTAAAGCGTTGTCGAATTTCTTTACCATTTTGTGCCTTTCTTTATTTTCATGTCTGACTGAAACCCTTTTTATGTGTGCAATGCATCGTCGGAATATGAAAGATTGCCTTTTTAGGGAAAATTGACATAATATGTTTATGAGAAGTTGTCAAGAAGGTCAAAATGTGCCGAACACAGATGGTGAGGTTCCGATAAAGACAAGCTTTTAGGGGCGTTGGGATAGTTTTTTTAAATTTACATGATTTTTTGGGTCCCTTAATTTGAAAGTAACTTTTTTGAAACTTGAAGTCAGCCACCTATCTCGTTTTGGAAACGTTCGCTAAATTTGGGATAGAATCTGAACCTTTTACTTAGATTAGAAATTTAAATTCCATGATTTGCAACAACTGAACAGCCTGATGATTTTCATATCTTACTCGGTTTGACAAGGAATGAAAAATATCAGAATAAATGCAAAAAGTTCCCGAAAATGTATTTTCAATTTTTCCCCCAAGGCATTAATAGTGATCTACAAGCAACAATAAATCCCTGAGGAAGGATAAATTTAAATCATATTTATATTCCCGAGCGACACAAATGACAAAATTGCCATATGGAAGCCATTAAGGTTCCATCAGGGATACATTTATTAACACCAGATGGATTCCGCGCCGCCTCCACCTCCGTATGGAATCCATATGGAAGTCATCATGGAGGTGTAGGCGGCGCGGAATCCATATGACTTCCATATGGATTCCATACGGAGGTGGAGGCGGCGCGGAATCCATCTGGTGTTAATAAATGTATCCCTGATGGAACCTTAATGGCTTCCATATGGCGATTTTGTCATTTGTGTCGCTCGGGATTTCATCATGTTTTTCATGCAATTTATTTTCAATTGTTAAATTTTTTCTGAAAATTAATAGGCTTATTATTAAGGGGATATCATGGTCGTAACAATGCTCTTTTCATATCATTTTTAAAATTTACAATTATTTTGTTCCTTTGTTATTTTCATGACTCTGTTTGCCACCATTATTTGCATTGTATTGATTAATTGTTCATATAACGTCGAAGGAAATTGATGATTATCATTTAAAAATGTTTTTTTTGATAACCAGAATTAAAAGTTTGTTAATGAGCATTTTCTTTAAATAAAAAACAAGCCTTAGTAATGTGCTTTGTTGAGAAAAAGGGAATGTTTCAATAACATTAAGGGTAAAGTTATTGGATTGGAAAGATCGAGAATTAATTTTTTCTCCAACTTTAAAATCAACAAATAAATATTTCTTCAGTAAATGGATTGGGGTTTTCTGTCTTACCCCTATCCACAACTTTTTGAAACTTTATTGAGAACATTTTTCCTTTTTTGTTATTTTTAAAGTTTTCTGTAAACAAGTGGGAATTTCTTATCTTTATTAAGTCCCACGTTTAAAATGTTATATATAAACAACAAAGATTTTTAACAAAATCTTCTAAATTTTTTTTGCATGTAGCTGTAAATCACCAAACTAAATTTTTTCCTCAAATTTTGTTAAACTCAAAAATATTTTAGTGGGGAAAGTGTTAAAAGCCATTAAGTATTTTCACTTCAACTATGCATATGGACTGAGTTATCCAGGAACAACCCTCCCATCAAATTAAAGTTTTAATCTACATAATTATAATTACAACACACCACACCTAATAGTCTCAATGGTGCAATTGTGGTAGACCAATTATACTTTTTACACAGAAACCAGGCTTTTCCGTTTTTTGAGGAAATGATAGTGAAAATGCGTAGCATTGAAACATTTTCGTATAAATAATTACGATAGCTTAAAGCACTTCTTATTTTAAATTATTTATAGACCAACAATTTTATGCGGAACTGGGCGGAAACAAGTGCGTAGTTTCTGTTGTGAATATTTTAAAAAGAACAAAGGTTCGACCTTTAATTTAATGACATGTGCTTTGATCCACGCGTCTACAATTTTCTCGTGAATTATTTCTTAAAGAATTACCTGAGTTAAAAGAAACAACGCAATAAAGGCGGAGGATTGACATCTACGGCTTTTAAAATATCAAAACTGGATCAGAACTATCCTGACTAATTGGGATTGACATTTTATAAGGTTCATTCTCGAAAATTATTCCACATGAATTTTTGGTCGAAAGTTAATAACAAATGGCGTTCATAAAGGCTGATTTACATTCGCTGTTCAAGCTTCACTTCCGCATCCGCACGAATGTGGTAAAATTAAAACTAACAAGATTTTGATGTTTTCTTTAATAATTGAAACTACGAAACTTTCCTCATTTATTATACGATGCTGGCATTTTTATGTACGCCCAATAGAACTTTTCATAATCATAGCAGTCCATTAGACCTATATAATTTTTTCCCTCTCTGATACTACCTAAGGATTATAAAGTACACAACCGCATAGGGACATGGAAATTCCATTTGAAAACTTTTATCAAATGAAAATTTCCATTCGATTTTATAGAACAAGTTTTTCTATTCCCACTCATTGTTGCTTACGAAAGCAAAACTTTCTCTGACCATTCCCACTGAGATAGAAAATGAAATCGACAAGTTTATAGAATTGCTCATAATATATGGCATAACTAATTTTAAAAGAACAACAAGGTTATGGTTTGCTTAATTGACCGAGTCAAGTTTACAGTTAATTTGAATTACAAATGTGCTAAATATGTGCACATGGTTTGTTGTTAGGCAAAAAAATATATACTGCTCGGATAATGCTATGGATTTTGCGGTTTAAACTTTTAGGAAGAGAGTCTTAGAGAAATGATGTTGGAATTTATTTGCAATTTTATAAAGCCCAAACTCTAACATAATCAACTTGTAAATGGGAATCGTCATTGACTCCTAAATTCCATCCTGGTAACCAATCATTCCTTTTCTTCCAGAAGTCTGTTGCTGCTCTCGAACTTTCTGTGTTTTTCCTATGTAAAATTATCAATTATTATTGATATATTTGAGACCAAATCTATAAAACCTACCATGATTTTGGATGTGGTTTATTTACGTCACTATCCGGAAAATATCCACCAGTGCCTCCGACAGCAAGATTCATGATAATGTAAAAATCTTGATCAAATGGTGCCATGAAATTATGAAATTAATTAACTGTTCTAAATACTGAAATTTTATTTAAAATGTTCATACATTTTGCTTCCATTAGCCCAGGGATTTGCCATTCCTGACTTCCACAACTGAGCTCGTTCCCAAAATCCATTCTCTACATCAACAGGTCCATAAAGTTTATTATCAACATAGAACTCTATATTTGTTGTATTTCACATCAATTTGTACACATGAAATCCGTCATTAAAACCTGATTTTCGTTCTTGGACGAAACTAGCTGTTGAGAATCCATTATGTTCAGGACTTGGTCCAAAATGAAGTGTTCAGCTGAATTGTTTAACGCCAATTTGACTATTCCAAGCACGGAAATCTCGATTACCACGTGATTCCATTAAATCAATTTCACCTGATCTTGGAGAACTTCCATAGACATTATTCTTAGGAAGCATCCACAGAGCAGGCCACAACCAATCACCTACTGGAAGTTTTGCTTTAATTTCTACCGTACTTCTTATTGGATTAATGATATTATCTCGACTTCCTGTTCTTTCACAACCTCGATCAGTACTCCACGTACATTGACCTGTAGGAATAACAACCCTCTAAGATGTTAAATATCTTTCACCAAAAATGTTTGCTGTTGTAGTCGGTGCAATGTGTAATTTTCCATTTGTTGTATAAGCATTTTTAATGTCATGGCCTGGGTACCATTGGAATTCCCAGTTGCCTCCACCTAATGTGTTCTCAAACTTCCATTTTGATTTGTCTAGTGAATCAAAATTGTCCTCAAAAATTAACTGACCTGAGCAAATTTGGTTTGGTGCTTTTGATCCACTTGCCTTTGTTATTGTAGGATTGCATGCAAAACTAGCACTAAATACATAACTAGCGCTTACAGTACTGATTACTAAATGAAAAAATTCTGAGAGAGGAACGGCTGTTGTTTTACAACTTTAGTAGTAATCAGCAAACAAAATTTCCATATTTACATATGCGCAAATTGAGAGAAAATATCTCAGATCTGCTATTATTAACAGCAATTGCAATCCGGAAAAATCTCAAGTTCAAACGTCACTGAATCAAATAATAAATAATCACGATTTCTCAACACATTAAAACAACGTCCAATGCTAATTGAAATATAAAACTATATATTCGCATCTATATCGTGTTGATCCATCAGTTATTCACACTCCATTGAGTGCCAATAAATAATATATTAGTGAAACCAATAAGTCACATTGAATTAGGATATTGCATCAGTAAATTTGAACATTCAAACTGTGTGTTCATTATTTGCTATTGAGTAGATATAAAAAACTTTTCTCGCCTTCAACTTTCGCATAAATTTAAAACAAAAATGAACAAAAATAATTTTTTTACTACAAATACAACCGAAAATGCAAATCTATACATACGTTATCAGAAATTGAAAGCGAGCTAGTCAACGAGAGTGAAATAAATAGAAAAAAGTTGATATTCCATTTCTTTGCTTCTGTCACTCGCATATACAATTTTTATCGATTTAATCAAATATGATTTTCTGTTCCAATCTACATTCCCTATTTCTCGCATGGTATGAAATTAAATGAGAATTTTTTTCTGTACGAGTTTGATTTTTTCCCTCCATTTTTTATGAATTTATACGTGTGATAACGTTCCTGAGATTTTAAATATGCAAATGTTTGCTATCAAGCGCTATGTCATCGTAAAAGTCAAAATGAATGAAATAAACATTTCCATGACAGTTAAAAGAAAACATTAAAATTTTCACATAAAACAATTGAGCTCGAATTCTTTTAATTTTGCAAAGCAGTCCATATATGAGTATTTATGACATTTTTTTGTATCATTGACCTGTGGTAATGAGGTTGTGGAAAAATGTGAAAATCAAAACAAATTTGTTAATAAATTTTTGAATATTGAGTGACGTTGAAAATACTTTTTGGGATTCTAATGATCAATATCAATTTTCAGCATCAAAAGCTGATAGCTTTCATTATGAGAGAAACCTAAAAAACCACAATGAGATAACCTAGTTTGCTGTGAATATTTGTATACTAGAATTTTTGATGACTAATGACAGCAAGAGCATCTGAATGATGAATTTGTATTTTCATATGTGAGTGAGATATTAACAAGCTGACAGTCAGGTGTTTGGAATTATCATACGATAACAAATGACTGGCATTTTGCGTTCATGTCATTTAAAAGAAAATCTTCATATAAATGGTTGGGCTATGGTAAGCTAATATTTTTATAAGGGTTTAGACAGGGCTAGAGAATTAATATTTTTTGAATCATGTCTTATCTGAAATGACCTTTTTTGGTCAACACTGCATTGGCTTATCAAGGGTTGATAAGGTAGAATATTTGGAAGAAGCACAATAATTTGTAAAATTTAACCATGATGATTGTATTCCAGGCGCGTAGCCAGAGGAGAGGATTGTTGGACAAACTCCTTTCTCGATGGAAAAATGTATTTAATTAAGGTTTTTAATAAAAATTCCTAAAAGTACCCCCCTCCCCCACCTAGATTTTTCCAATACAAAAATGTTGAAAGTCCTTCCTCGAAAAATTTCTGGCTATGCCCCTGCTGTGTTCCATCATTGAGTCTGAAATCCATTCCTTTTTGCATCAATATGTATTTTGCGCCACAATATTAGTAAAAATATATTATAATTTTGTTTTGATTCCATCTGAAAGTAAAACTTCCACAAAACCACGTAATCCTATTGACAAACAAGAAGATGAATACGTTTGCCCAAAATAGGTCAGACAAAAATCTAGTAAACGTGAGATGTGGTTTTAATACCTGCTTTATCATATCATACGATAACAGTTGATTCAAATTTAATGGAAGTAAATAAATCGACTTGTGAGTAAATCTGTACTTATACAGGCATTCTAAAAAAAGTCAGCAAAAAATTTAATCTAAGGGATAAAAAACGGCTCTGCAAATTTGACATTAACATTTTGTGTGTGTGTATTTTTTAGTACTTTAAACTTTATTTTTCTACCCTCCCAACAAAGTAAATGGAACATTTGAATGCTCATCCCATGTGTAATCATTCGTTGCCATGACATTTGCTCGTTCAAGGCTAATGAGCTTGTAAATCAAATTTGAATAAATTTGAATCTCCATCGCGTAGAAAATTTAATTTTAACTAACAAGAAAATTACTGTCAATTAAATTAAATCTACATTTTATGTGCTTTAAGCAATTCAATATTTTTTGTTGGTCTTTAAAAAATTAATTCGTACGGATGTGAAAAATATAATTCAATCAAAACTTTTACGTTCTCATACTTCTAAATTCCTCTCAGTCATACTTGCTTAATCACAGTAATTTTACTGATTTATTGCAAAGCAAAAATACATGATTTATCATGATGACAGTTCAAATAAGAACATGGCGTGTGAGGAGAACAAGAAATATAAATTTTTGTGGATGCCGCAGGAATTTTTCATTCGATTCTCTCCCGCTATTTCCCTTTCTGGTGCTCTCAACAATATTTTTATATAAATTACTGCTTTTTTAGAAGAAAAAGTGAAAAATTTAAATTGTGAATTATTTCTCATTCAACTTAAATATTTTTTTATTCAAGGTATAAATCAAAACCACGATTCGTACCGATGCCGGCACGAAAGGGGCTTCTTGCGCCCCAAAATACTTTTCTTGATACGATAGCGACACGTTTTGATGGAACACGTAAGTTGAATTGTTTTTATTCATGTTGTACTTGACACATTTAGACATATGTTAGCATTCATTCCATCCTTTTGTATTCTTTACATTTTTCATTTCCATTCTCATCTCTTTTTTTAATTCATTCAAAAGTAGCTTATGGAACATTAAGCATACATTTTCATTGAGAATTAAATCTATTGTATTAAATGTTCTTCAAAGCTGATCAAGTTTATGCTCGAGAAGACATTTTAAACGAAAGAGTTTATTAAAAATGCTTGAAAAGTTTGCGAAGTAAATGCAATTAAAATTATTGCTGCACGAAGATGTCAAAAAATTCCGTCGCAAAATTAAAACGAAAAACTTTTTGCGAAGAAAAAGTATTAAAGCAAAAAAGTGAAAAGAAATGATTTAAATTAATTTTGAGAGAGTTGAACTGTGGGTGTGAATGAAATTCATTAAAATCCTAAATGCTTAGTCAATTGATTTTGCATTGAATGAATTTTAAATAAATTGAATTTAAATCCGATTAGATTCTTCATGCATTCTTCATGTTAAATAATTGAAATGCACGACATTCTGTATGCATAATTGAAAGTGTTTTATGGAAAATTTCGAAAAATGTGGTCATGAGGTTCTTCAGGGCTTAAATTTCTAAATATTCACCATTTACATTTATCTTCCACAAAATTCGAATTTTTAAAAGAATTTAATTGATTGCAGGACTTCTGTATTCTATTTAGTTGTAAAATATCTTCCTTTATATGACAAAAAATTCATGAATTCTTGCATTGAACCAAGCAAAAAAATTTAAATGTCACTCGTTATGTTATTTTTGGAGCAACCTGATACCCAATCTAAATTATTCAAAAACTGTCTTTAAAGCATAACACAGAAAATTAGATTAATAACATTTGGACATTTCGGGTACGTGAGCACGTAAGCAAACATGATATTTTTTCATAAGTGTGTGAGTAAAAGATTATAAAAGAAAAAAATCTAAAAATATTACTGAATAGAAAGGACATACGTGATATTGAATAACAAGAATTTAAACGATGGAATTATTCTCTAACTTGAAATTTTGCTAGTAAAGATCGAATGGAGAAATTATGCTATATTGGGGGTTATTCCTGATTAGGGAAGTAGGTGGTCAAAATTTTGTTACGATTCATATTAAAGTTTTACAATTTTCTCACAAATTTTGTTACGGAGCGGATAGATTTTACTTAGTATCCAAACGACCCCTTATCTGGTTCTAAGTAAACAGTCAGATCACGCATTGATTTGCTGATGACGCTCTCAAATGTGAGTGAGAACTAGTTCAATACCTGAAAAACTGAGTTCGAATTTGAGTCAGATTTTATATAGAAAAATTGATTTCACTTCGAGCTCTGCTGATAAGCGTATGAAAATTATGTAAAAAGACAAAAAAAAGTTAAAGAAATCCCAAAAACCAAATTTTTTTAAACTCAAAATTAATGCGCAAATTCAAATGATTGTCATATAAAGTACATCAAGTGCTCAGATTTTATTTAACTTCTATTGAGTTACACACCGAACTCACCTATTAAATAACTATAAATCATTGACAATCATGATATGTCATGTAGTTGAAAACAAGACAAAAGTAAGCAGAAGTTCCCAGTCGAGAAATTTCCAATGACGCAAAACATTCAGAGCATTCAACAAATCTTCAAGAAAATTCTATTAAAAGAACATTCAAAGTAACTTTGCATTCTTTATGGACTTTTGTCATTAATGTGTAAAAAAAGTTTCTATAATTTACGTAGTTGCGCGTAGGAGCTAAAGAGCTTCAATTAGAAAATATCTAGCACGACTAAATGTTATTTCAAGTTCTCTCTTAAATGAAAAAGTCCCCAATTGAATTATGTGAACCTTTTCCAAAGCTTTTTTTCTAGAATAGCGGGTGTACAGAATGAGCGCTTGACATTTTGAATGCAATTAAAAACATTAAAATTATTCTTCAAAGCTCGAAAGTGCAATTATAAATCTACAAAGGTACGATTTTAAAATGACTCTCAACTTGAAGACATGGCTCTCATCGCGCTCCTTTTAAATCTAATATACGATTAAATTTACTAAATTTACTAATTTAAAGATGAAAGCTTACCGCATTTAATAATTTAATACCCCAAAGGATGAATTTGCGACAATGTAGTAAGCGACATCATAGAAAATTACATTGAAGGCTCTTGTAAACGAGTTGTTGCCAATAAATGTAGTACGTCTTCTTATACAAAGCTATAAAATTTCACTAAAGAAAATTAATTTTGTTGTTGAACTGTAAAAACGTTGTCAATGTAGGTAGCATTTATCGGTAGCAAACAGATGCTTATGGATTCTTTTCAATTAAACCCATTGAAATGTGGGATTTATCTGGAAACATCAGCGTAGCGGGGCGTGACTATAAAGGCTTCATTAGAGTTTTCAAATTAAAATAAAATATTCCTAAGACAACTTTTTGATCCACTTCCTTAACCAGTGCTTACCAGTGGCATTTAGGTAAGTCTTTAGTAATGTGTCGTGGAACATAATTAGAACATCACTGGTTAAACAATTTCTTAACTATGATCTCCTTTTGACTGAAAGGGCAGGAGTGTTGTATATTCCTGCGTTTTATTATACTCAGGATTCTTAGATCCTGATCTTGAAATTTCCAATTCTCCAACATGACCTTACAACCGTGTAAATATATTAAATTTAAAATTGCCAAAAACCTTGTGAAATTTCAAAGAACAAACAGTACTGCTGCCTTGATATATATATTTTTTTTAATTTGATAACTTAATCAGAATTATTGACCATCAGACCTTAACTCTAATTAAAAACTTATTGAAAAATCTGAAACAAATGTCAATCAACAACTCATTTCCTGCAGAAAATCATTCTTCATTGTTGAGTAAAACTTTTCATTGTGAAAAATTATTTCCTCGATTTTTATTTTTCCTTTTCAATATTCGCTGATATAATTTTCAATGAAAACTCTCTCACTTCCCCAGTTTCTATAGCATCATTCATAAGCATGACAATATTTTATCGCATTATTCAGTTCATTCAGACAACATTGTCAGCATTATTTTCCTATCACCAGTCATAAGCATACTTTAGTTGATTCATTAACTCATTTTATCTTGTTATAATTAATATTTTCTATTCAATTGATTGGAAGAGATGAATATGTTTCTTAGTAACGCTCTTATGATTTCATAAGAATTTTATTTTATTTTCAACTTCGTGGAATCTCATCATTCTTAACAATCTTTTCATGAAGGAAAACTTGAACTGATATTTGTGCTACAAAATCCTGATTGAATTTTTTTCTCTTCTTCTTTCAGATTCAAATTTTGTGCTGGGTAATGCACAGGTGACCGGCTATCCAATAGTTTATTGTTCTGATGGTTTTGTCGAACTATCAGGATTTAGTCGAGCGCAAATAATGCAAAAAGGTAAATATACTGAGGAGTTGCAAATTTTTTTTATTCCTTAGCTATTATTGTGCTGGATGTTTGATGATAAGGTGCAGTAAATCGGGCTGCTTTAAAATAATTCACCAAATGTCTTGATGATTTAAATTTTTAGACTTGATATTTAATAAAGAAAAGGGTCACCCAAATTGAAGCTTGCCTCAAATAAACAGACCCAAAATAAATAAAAAATCAAAATAAATCTCTGTGATATGAAAAAGCAGCCTGTAAAACTAAATCTGCAACAAGCAGCAAATTTGCTTATCCAACAATCAGAATACAAATTTACTTACCTGACTATCCCACCTCCAACACATTTTGTATCGTTATAAATAAGCCGACACACAAAGGCCAACCTGAAACATAGAAAAAATAAACTGAAGGAAGAAGTCAGTGTGTAGTTGACATGAGAGCTGCTTTTGTTAATTATTTTTTTATATAAAAGCCCTTTGTTGTTATTTTAAAAAAATGTGACTGACTTTTTCAGTTTTAAGGTAAACCTTTTTCATCCTTATTCTTGAAAAGAGAACAATAAAAATGTTAAAGCGAAATAGAAAAACCTAATCTTATTTAGATAAAAACAGTGAATTATTGTGCTAAAAATAAGAAGCCAGACTCCGGTAAATTTCAAAATTTTACGCTTCTTTGATCCTGTTTGTTGAATTTTTCTCTGTGGGATGAGCTTTTGCTTAACACAACACATGTGTCTATATCTCGCATTTGTGCGTTTATTTACTTTTCACACGAAAAAAAGCACACAATAAAGACATCACACGTGCTTATTTGTGGATGATTCATAGCGTATTTTTATCAATGCTTGGGTAAATACGATTTGCATGGAATTTCTGCTGAAATATTTAATCATGGCTTACCTGGAATTTTGTTGTCACAAATTTTTTAATGGCTGTTTACGAAGAAAATTGAGAAAACATTCGAGAAGTTATTTAGTTGATTTGAATGTTGTAATTCCTATTTCCATGTAATTACTTAAATGTCTTATTGAGCATATGTTATGAATAAAAAAAATAATAATAATAATAATGATGGCATAAATTTTTGTTTTTGTTTTGTGTAGAACGAATTTCTCGGTTTTATAAGAATTCTTTAAATAAAGTCATCAGATTTTACCACATAAAGTTTCGTGACATCCCTCTTCTTAAAGATTTATGAAGAAAATAATTTCAAACTCAAAGCATTTAATATATAAATGATAAATTATGTCTATAGCATAAATAGGGATGACTTCATTGGGCTTTTCCTTAGCATTAAACACTTAATGGATTTGAATCTTTAAGATGAATAGCGATTAATTTCACTTTATACTCCGCATGTAAGCACTTAATTTTAATTAATTAAAAACTTAAAATTAATTGAAACTTTTTAGGTGTAAATTTCCCGGAAGCGATTGAAAGGCACAATTAAAATTAATTGAAATAACAAGATGGAGGCAAAGTGGTTTTTGTTAACTTGAATTCAAAATTAATTAATTTTCATTAATCTTTTGGAATTTTAACGAGATCGTTTTTGTTTTGGAAATTCAAATTGTTGTGTTTTAGAATGGATGATTAAAAGTTGGTTAATTTAAAAAAACATTGAAACATTATTTTCTGACTTCTTGATTATCAAGTTCTGTGGAAATTTAATTAAATTTATATATTTTTTGAGAAATTTTTCGATATAATTGAGATGATGACTAGGGTGCACAGTGGAAAATTTTGGGACGCAGAACAAAAATTTCGTTACAGCTTAAAAAAATTAAATAATGGACTGGTATAACCCAAACTGAGGATTTATCTAGTCAAATTTTGGACACATCCAGTTTGAAAATGATGAAATTAGCAAGTTAGACTTTTCAGAGTATCGAATCGTGTAGCTGTCCACAAGATATAACTCCAAAGTGACCAATTCAAGAAGTATGAAGTTCTGGTGAAACTTAAAATTAAAGTGGCATGAATAGGAATGTACCATAAATTTAAAAACTACTATCAAAATTTCCTTAAAGTTATCTGGCTCTTTCAACGTACATATGCTATAAATCTACAATTAATAGAGCAAAATAGCTCTATTACATATCCATAAATGTAAAAGGATCACTAAAGGAAATATTAACTAAAGCATTTCAAAAAACAATTAATCTAACCCGACCGAAAAAAAGTTTCAAAACCTCACCTTCATCATCATTATGACGTATCTGGCAAGTTCAAGTTTTTTTAGCTATACACCTTCTCAATTTTTGAAGCTTTCTATCCATTTTTTTCTCAGACTACCTAACTTTGAATTTATATCTTTCAGTGATTCTACATAAATTGACGTACGAAATTCAATTTTCGAACCGAAGATCCTCTTTACGTCTTAAACGGAACAAAGTGAATGATATTAATGATTTCAAACCTTCTACAAATCATTCGTCGTCGAATATATCTGTTGAAAATTGTATAGAATTGAAAAATGAAGACGGATATAGTCACGATTTTAGTTATCTTTTTCCTCCTCGCTCAATGTCGAGGAAGCGAGCACAAAAAAATGTCTATGGTATAAATTTCAATTTCATTTATATATTTCAAACAGGAAATATGTTTTCCATCTGCTTATGAACTCATTCTCTTTCACATACGCGCTAGCATTCTATTATGCTAGCGAACAGCAATTTTACAGAATGGTACAAGTAAGATTTACAAGAGTAGGAGAAGAACATCCTCAAACGAAGAGGAAAAGTGAAAAGAATAGAATCATTTTTATATTTCAAAGCACCAAAAGCATTTCATTTACAATATTTTCGCTACTTGACGATAATAATGTTACTCTTAAAAGCATCTAAAAGAATGTAAAGGAACAGAAAAAAAGAGAACAAAAAGCACAGAAAAAATCTTCTTCCAATGATTAATGGAGGATTTCGTGCGAGAGATGAAAACAAAAAGGTTCCCAATTTTCTGGTGCTTGAGAGTGAAAATGTTGAGCGAATGAGGCGGTGCACATTATTATTGTTAACAAAAAAAAATTGCAGAGGATGTTGTTGAAAGCATACGCTACAGTGCTTGAAGGAGTCATTATTATCAGTCTCATAACGCGTCTGTTTCAATTTCTGTATTTATTTTCTCATCATAATAATTGCATGTTATTTGCTTGGCTTCTCTGCTCATTCTGTTTTGCTGGTTGCTTGGAATCATTTGATATGGAAATATGCATTCATGAAAATAGAGGAACTTTAGTCATTTAGGTCATTCACTTACAAAGAGATAAGTACAGGGACCGTACTCCTCTAAAAAGTGTTTGGGCGTTGATTTCAACTTTACAATATTACTTATTGCAGGCATAAATGTGAGAACAAACCACTTCCTTTGATGACATTTCTGTTTGTAGTCTACAAAGGAAGGCTGTGAGCTTCATTTACAGTACATAAGGTTTGAAAAGGGCCAAGTGAAAGTGTCCCAAAGAAATAAATCATTACGCCATCGAGTCACCTCAGCTCATTCATATACGATGTCCATGATTTTTGTGTAAGAGGTGACCAGGAGGATATTATAACTACATTTTTGGACGTAAATTTTATGAACGACCATTAATAAGAATCCAATCAATTAGTCGACCAGAGATAAAATCCAGTGTCTATCTTTGAATCTTCATAACCTCCTGAATCACCCATTTTTCATGGTTATTATACAGTCATAACTAAAATCAATTTACAGTAAAAATTAGTGAGGCTTAAAAATTTTTTGTTCGGCCACGCAAAATTAATTCCAAAAGCCCCATTTTCACAAAAATAAACTGATTAAAATTCATTTACTAAACCATTCATCTGAATTACTTCCTGTTGAACTACAACAAAAGTCCGCTAGACAATGTTGGCATACAAATTATAGCTTTACATTCCGACATCCCAAAAATATTCATAGAAGCTGAAACATTCCAAATATCTATATTATTGAATCTTTTTTCTTCCTTTTCAAGGACACTGTTGAATCTTTATTAGACTCGTCTATTAGACTTTAAGGGAAATGACTTCTCAAAACTTTTGAAACGACCGAAGAATAACTTTTTTACAACAATAATTCTACAACTTTTATTATGTATGAACTGAATTTGATGACTGTTTTTTACGATGGTCTGGTGGAGACAGATTTGTGAGAAGTTTCAGTTTTATTCAGCAAAACATACTTTAATAATTTAATAAAAATAGTTAATCAAAAACTGAAAATGAAAAGTAAAAAACTTTTTGTATTAAGAGGTCAAATAAGGTAATTAAATATCAAAGGTATTGAGATTGAAGCGATAAGCCACAATAATTTCGATGAAATTTAATGACCGCTATAGAGATGAGAAGCTAGAAATGAAGACTCAGTCACTTTAGTGGGTGTCACATTTTCGTGGGTTTGGTAAATTTTAATCTAGAATCAAAAAAGTTTTGATTAAAAACTGAAGCACACTCGTGTCAACTGCTAATGATCTGCTTAAGCATCCTCCAGTCTAGTATTCTTGAACAAGTGTCTTTCTATATTATAAATTTTGTAACAAAAATTCTTTTATTATCTTTATTTTCTTCTTTTTTACGAATCACAGGCTGTGCGTGTAGGTTTCTTTATGGTCCTGAAACAAAAGATGAACACAAGGGACAAATTGAGAAAAGTTTGGATGGTAAACTGGAGCTGAAATTAGAAGTAATATTTTATAAGAAGAATGGTGAGTATATCAAATGTTTAGACATGTTCTATTCCCCATCCATTCGTTCATCATTCACTCATGACATCAATTAATTTTGATATGATATATATGCCGGAATGAGAAAGATAAGCATTACTTTGAGTTTGCTTTTCGTGAAATGAGCTTGAGTTGTGTTAAGAGAGAGAGAGAGAGAGAACATTTTCAATGATTATCTATTTTATGGCAATCTTGTAGAGCGAGAGCAAAAGGATAAAAGAAAAGTTAAACAAAATTAATTATAACTTTCTTGCATGTCTCGAAGAGGAAGAAGACATTATTAATTTAAAATAAATGAGCTGATATATGGAGATTAATCTAAGAAATTTCTACAACACCAACATAAAAATCTATGAGAAATTTTCTTCATCTTATCTCATCGTAATTTTATGCTTATTATCATTTAACAAAGTTAAAAGGCGAGTAGAAAACAATTCTATGGTAACTACTTGTCATGCCATTTCCCAAGTATTAAAACATTCGTATTCATTACCTTTCTAAATTGATAACAAATTGACAAAAAAAGAATCACAGTAAAAGTTGAAACTTTTCCCATCTTTTTTGACATTACAATCTCCGTCTCAGTGTCTTCCTTCTTCTTCATCTTTTTTTTGTGGGCGATGAAAAGGCAGGGTTGTTGGTGAAAACATTGACAAAAAAATTCAAGATTTAAATCTCTTCCTAACTCAAGAGCACTACGACATCCCTTCCACAACCCTGTGCAACAAAGAAAAACAGAAAAGTAAATTTTTGGTTTTGTAGCCGTATGACAGGTGAAACAACAGTCGAAAGATACAAAAACTCAATTTATTTTCATGATGGAGTGGGAGATGGAATCTAATTTATGGCAGACCACAAGCCATAGGTTAAAACTTCTAGCTGAAGTAAAACTTTTTGATCCTATTGCTCAATCAACAACTTCAGTCGTTCGTTGATGCTTTTCGAGATTTTTTTTTGTGTGAAGAAAAAGTTTGCAAAATGAAGAAAGTCGCTAGACTCATAAACACAATGAATTTAAGGGAGGGTAGGAAAAATTTTGCGGTAAAAGAATTTATTTCTCGATGTGCGTGAAATAAAAGAATTGAAATTTGACTTACACGACTTCTTTATAACTTTTTCAATAACCTCATTGAGAATATAAGAAGAGTCAAATGATAAATGGAAGAAAATGTTGCCATTAATTTTCAGGCCCTCAAATTAAATGGATTATAAAAAATTAATAAATAATTTTCTCCAACATTGTAAGCGTTATTTTCATATCAATCAAACTCAAGCACAGAACAGAATACGAAATTTATTAACAAAACATTTTCTCGCATTAACATGGAATATCTATTGTGCGAGTGATTTCTTATGAATGTTTGAGTGTTTGAGAGCACACACAAAAAAAGAATGAAAGGGCATGTGTGCATGCAAACGAAAAGTTTTCTTTCATATCAAAACGTGACATCTTTTATAATCTCAACTTTACTATTAAATCAAATAATTTCCTTTCCAATAAACTTTGCGTCGTATTGGGTCGTTCACTAATGACGTCTTATATTTAAGGGGGGTTCTAAAGCTATATAACCCCGAGTAGCACACAGCGTAAAATAGCAGCAACAGGCCATCTAGAATCCGGCATGCAATCAGATTCAGTGTAATGTGACTTCACGCTAATCTCATGCTATTATATGCCATGATGGGATAGGATGGGATTTTAATGTTGTATAAATAAATGGACGTCATTTATGAACAACTATTATCTTCAGTATAACCTTCATCCGTTCCAAATTTATTAAATGAGTAAAGTTTTTCACGCCTCTTTATTGTCGACAAATAAGTTTGAAATGGATGACATGATAAAGATATTTCTTCGTTTTTTGTCCCAAGGGTTAGAGAGTGAAGGATTCAATTCTCAGAAAACTCATTATTGTTTTGAAAGCTTTGAACATTAAAGGAAGAGACTCGAGAAATATTAGGAAAATGAAAAATACATCACAAAAATGTTGTAAAGTAATTTACTAAAAAATTATACTCTATTTCTAACTAGGGTAACCAGACATTTTCAAGAAAAATAGATGACATCCCCCATGTCGATTTTATTTTTGAAAAATAAAACCAAGCAGATGGTCAGCCTATTTATAACAGACGAACCGTTTTTAATCAAAAGCATTCGATCATTTTGCTTTTAAAAGTGTACCTTACTCAATTATTTAAAGCTTGAATTTTTTGTTATACGATTAAAAAAAGAGTGATAAAATGGAGTGTTTTTTGTTATTGATGATCTTGACGTGATGGAAACATATGAGACAATTTTCATATATTGGTTCTCAGGTGTAAAAAAATAGAGTAAATTTATATACTTTTGTAGAAGAAAATGGAAAAGCTTTTGCTAATGGCACAGGGTGTAAAAGTTTGGTTGGTGTGAAGCCTGTTTTCACCAAATGTGTGCCATTCGAATTTGTGTGAAGAATTTAATTTTGAAATTGATAAATTTTAAGACATAGGTTTTATATTAATATTAATATTTTTACAGATTTGCGTGAAAACGATTTAATTTAACGTCTTTCACACAATTTTATATTATTCTATCTAGTGGCATATCCAGGTGGGGTAGGTAGGGGTTTTTACTGAAAAATTGTTTTTTCACCCCCCCCCCCCCCCCCTCCAAAAAAAAATCTGCCTACGCTGCTAGTTCCATCCCATTTCATCTAAATGATGTTCTTCACAAATAAATAAAAATGGACGCAAAAAAAAGAATGAATGAAAATTTAAAATGAAAAAAATTTGAAAATTTAAGAAATGTAAAGAATCTTTAACCATCTTTAATAAAACCTTTAATTTTTATGAACTTCAGAAATATTTATAAGTAAACACGTCTAAAAAATTAGATGCTTTATAAAAATTTTGGTTTCATCAGTTTTTTTGTGAAAGAATATTTTAACACCTACATAATGTTTCTTGTAAAATAACACACTTTTCTGTTTTCTGCTCAAAGCTTTTTAAATAAAAATTTTGCTACTTAAAGTTGAATAATTTTTTTTTCAACCTTTAATGTATATTGAAATGAAATTTAACCTTGAACTTCCTGGTAGTGACAATTTCAATAATATTGAAATAAAATATTCCTTATTTGCTATTTAAAATAACATTAGACTCCTCCACGTAGTTGTGAGATGTTACAAGTTTGTAAAAACGGTTTATTCCTTTAACGGTGAAACAAAATACCGTTTTGGGTGTCTGTTAAATTTGCATGTATATTATTCCCTTGTGCTATAACCCAAATACCATAATACTAGACTTTATGAATGAAAATGATCGCTTTAGGGAAATTAAGGAAAGAAAAATTGAAGAAAGAGAAACTTGGAGACAAAATATTTAAATTTGGTATGACTCATAATTGTATCTGTAAACACGAGAAACACTGTCTCAGTGGAATGGTAGGCTGAGTAAATTATCAGAACATTCAATATTTTATTAACCTTTCCTGTATCGTTAAGTTAAGCATAGCAGCTTTTAAGAATGGAAACTTTTTTTGATACCCCTTTTTGAGGAATTTTTAATTAAATTTTTAATACATACTCCTCGCATTAAAATCCACATTTCTGGGTTAATTTCTGTAATTAGAATTAAAGGAATTAAAGATTTTACATGGGAGTCTATTTATAAAGGAAATTAATGTACATAAAAAATTACAAAAGAGCATTAATGTGAGTATGTATACACATTTGAATGGATCATTTTACGTAACATGTATACACCGTAATTATAGCATTATTTGATGCTGTATGCATACATTTCACGGATAATGAATAGATGGAGAATAAAGGAAGCGGAAAAAATTTATTTACATAATCAACTGTTCATTTAGATGTAATCAATCATTAAAGTCTCTTTACAGTCATTCATTCTACATTTTTACATCCTAATGAGTGTATGAACATGATAAAAAAAGAAAAAGAAACATAATCAAAATGATTTAATGATTTATCATAGATTATGAAGATGTATGTGAACATGTATTTTAAACAAGAAGAAATAAGTAAGAAGAAGCCACTGAGATGATTGATATGGGCGCATTTGCGTATGTTTGTAAATTTGAATAGAAATTTGATTTATTTACTAAAGCTCGCATGTAATTCAGTAACTCAACATTATTCTCTTGCTAAAAATAACATCATTCGTCCTTGATGATAATCATTGATTCAATGAACTTGTTATTTGCATTTTGAGACATAAATCTGGGCTTTTTATTTACAATGGGTTATTCACTTAGGACGAATATAAAAATTTGAAAATTTTGACTTCTTTCCTCTCTGGTCTATTATTTGCATCACCAAACCATCTGTTCTGTATTCTTATACAATTTCTTAAGTTAAAGGATACTTATGGTTGAACTTTCCCGCCCCTTGACTGTGTCGCTGACCTAAACACTCAATTTATCTCATTCTACATACCACACAAAAAATTAAAAAAATTTCTTCATTAACAATTTCCATTTCCCCATTTTGGAAAAAATGTTGGAAAAATGCTTTAAAGGTTGTATAAATGCATGAGTAAAATAATCCCAGAAGGAGCTTTTCGGATGAAATTGACCGGTAGATTCTAAGGAAATAACTGTAGGTGGAAAATTTGAATAAAAACAAAAGTTGATGAAGATTGATACCTTCAGCTCCATTGAGAAAAGTAGATAAGACCAAGAAAAATATTTTCCAATAATTTTGACTTAATGCTCGGTGCGTTGGTTGAGTTTGTTTTGAGAACATTTATTGTGGACTTTGTCGAGTTTTTTAGAACTTTTGGAAAAATATTGAATGACGCACAGATTTTCTGTAACTTTTTGAAGATTCTTAGAAAGTTATTCCCACTGCGTAAATTTACCCGAGAGGCATAACATAGTCATTAGGGCACCACTAAATTGCTAAATCGGTAATAATTCACTGTTGTCAGGTAGAAGCTAACAGGAAACGCAATAAGGACATTTTAAAGTCAAAATGTTCAACTCAATGGATGACAACAGTAGTATTAACCGTTATTTTTTATAAACTCAAATTTAAATTTTTAAAAATTGTTAAATTTACTAATGAAAATTTGTAACGGTTATTTTTTTGAAAAAAAAAATACATTGGTGTTCAACAAAAAATTAGCTTCCACATTTAGTGTGAAAAATCACACGAAACAGCATTTTCCCAATAATCGAACAAACGTCTTGCTAAATAATTCAATAAGATACACATCAGACTTCTAACCTCATGCATGAAGGCACAATGAGAAGCCGCTAGCATAATAATCAATAAATCAACCAACTTTTCTCCTTCCGTAAGATTTTGACTTGACTGCAATAAATCTCCATTTCATCTCACTCTTCATTGAATATTTCCTTAATAAGAAGGAAGAAGTTAATTTTTGGGTACGCGTAGCAGTCATGCATGACACAACCTTGAATAAAATTAGCTTACTCACTTTCAACGTTCAAATTTTTATTGCACGGTGTTTAGACGTCATTAAATGATATTACAATTTAGCCATAAAATCTTAAATAAGTGACTGTAAAATTTTATCACCACAGCATTAAAAAATTCACAACTCATTCATCTATTCAGTCAAGTATAAAAACTAGCTAGTCAAATGTATCTTTCATAAAAATGTGCTAAAAAGACAGATTTATGATAAAGATTATGACGTCTTAATATCATTTTATTGTGTCCCTTTTTATTTATTCATGACTGTTTGTCCCCCCTTCACCATCCACTGACATTACTTCTCATTTTTTTGACATTTTTACTCAGTTTTTTTATGTTTTATTTCAGGAACACCCTTTTGGTGCCTCTTGGACATTGTCCCAATCAAGAATGAGAAACGTGAAGTCGTCTTATTTCTTGCATCACATAAAGACATTACAACAAGTAAAATGGCAGAGATGTCATTATCAGATGAATGTGATAGTGGTAAGTTTTTGCAATTTATCTTCCTAAATAGTCTGACTATTGTTACTGTATAACAATGCAAATGTATGAAAGTTCGAAATTGAATGTGAATGTTAATGATGTCATACATTGCATTGTGAGCATTTCTAGCCAAATAATGGATGATATAAAATAAAATTAATGGATCTTACTCCTTTCTTTCCTTCCCGCCCATCCAACATATATATAAAAAATAATAAAAAATTTGTTTTGTAGCAAAATCAAATTTTTTAATTATAAAACTAAGAAAAAAACAGAATATTGTAGACGGTCATTGTTTTAGTGAAGCTTAATGTTCGTTCTCCCGTCATCCTTAATAAAATATATCAGATTATATATCTAATGTTCGCAATGTCGCTGCTGCTACTGTTTTGAATTGAATTCAGTTTTTCATCTTTCTATTTTCTCCCTCATTTATTTATTCATCTATCATTTCACCCCTTTTTTCCTTTTTAATTCCTTCAAAAACTGTGTATAGAACATTAATATTTATTTTTATGCCGCAAAAAGTAGCAAGATAAGCTTAAAAGCTTCTTCTTCTTCTTATTTATTTTTCTACTTCTATCTTGTTTCCTCTTTCGTGTGTATTCGTAACAAATATTAATGACTAGTTACTGCTGGAAACTTACGAGATAGCGCATTTGCAATGGATCAATCAGTAGATTAAATGTTTTTGTTTAGGCTATTGTATTTTACAGTCATTTTTTATTAGTTAGGGGTGCATATTAGGGATTAGGGGTGCATATTAGGTTGTGAAGAAGGTTAATTAAAATATGTTTATCTAGTCGTGAGAGATAAAATATTGTAAAATATATTAATACATCCTCAGATGTGTTAATATTTGGATATTTTGCTGGGAAGACACGTTCCAAAACAATTTGTGACACAAATGTAACCAGCACGGAACATTTATACCTCATGATTCATAACACCCAATGGTACGGTCATCCTTTACTTGTAAAGTCATTGAGGACCCCAAAGACAAGTTAACAAACACTTTTATACCGTTCACTGGCCCAGAAACCCAAATTGTCAACATTCTTGAGCAAACCAAAATCATTGATCTAGAATACCTTAAAAGTTACCCGAAAAGCTTGTAAAATTACATCACAAAGCTTTCAGATCGGTAAAATTTACATTTTAATTTGACCCATTAGAATTTTAAATGCAATTAAGTTGAGGTCGACATAAAAGGGTCATCCTTTTATGTAAGAAGCAGGGTAAGAAGGTTAAACTCTTGCAAACCTACAAATTCCAGCTATGATCTTTCCCGACCGGTACAAAGCCTACAAGGCGTCCTGAAGCGTTTCGTTCCATTTTTCATTGTTCTTGCTGCTCGGGTTTCTTACTAAATTTAAATTAGGATTAAGGTTTTATTTAACTTTCGAGGGTCAGTAAATGCATCAAAGTACCTTTTACATTTTGTATGAGTTTGACCTTTAGGCCATAAAGGTGTTCGACTTGCCACATGAGTTTGCATCTCGTAAAAGTTCTTCTTAACTTTGCAATTTGAGCATTTTACACGCGAAACAAATTGAAACAGATAATTAAATAAAAGTGCCCCTTTTCACAGGAAAAACTTAATTATTCATGCGTAAATTATTCACGAAGCAGTCAGACATACAAAGTAAGGAAAAATGAATCCGTGCTTAACTATCTCAGTGGAAATGTGTTGAACAACTTGAAAGCATTAAAAAGCAAAACAATTTTTTAAAGCTTTCGCAAAAACAGAGTTTGAAGGAACTGAAAAAGAGAGATAATAATCTAATTTTTGATAATGTTTCTTTCCTTTTCCTTATCTAAATTAGGGTATTTCGTTTCTATGCTACGAAAATCTCGTCTTAACTGTATAATTTAAATTTGTAATGAAAGTAATGTTTAATAATACCTTAAACAAGCTAATCTCTCTTTAACAACCTATTCTACATAAATAAGAAGATGCTAATGAAAAAGGAAACCATAAAGCATATTGATGAAAAAATTATGCATAAAAAATTCCATTACCCACAACATCTACATGTATAAATCTGATTAATGATGTTTTTCTTCTTAAAAAAAATTTTTTTTCATACATGAAGAAGGAAAGAAGGATTAGATTGGTTAGGGGTCATACACTTATGACATCCATCTGAGATTTTGTGATACTTCTAACGAAAATTTTGTGACAAAGGGAGAAAGGAAGTGTGAAAATTCAATTTTTTGATGTACATCATAAGTGATTGACCCCTTTAGATCTATAATGGAAGAGCATGAAGAAATCTCATGTTTACATTCGATAAATTCTTTCTCCTACATCCACATCCTTACATGTATACATAATCAATATTGACAACAGTTTAATATGTTTAAATGCTTTTCATGAATAAGAAATGATTGCATGTTGAACCCTTTTAAGTATTTAATCGCCGCTTTGGATCGTTTATACTACCCAGCCCATTCCTGTTAAATTCCTTGGAAAAAAATCATTTCATTCACAAGTTTTTTTGGGGTGTGTTTTCATTGTTTATTCCGGTTGGGATTTTGACAATGATGTGGACAAATTTATGTATCCTGATCAGGAATTCATGAATATTTAATAGCCAATATGTATTACATTGGCTAATGAAATGGATACGGAAGATTGTTTTGGATAGTATGTCAATATTTTACAACGTCTCCAGACGTAATAAATTAAAGTGGATTTAAACTGCAAAATAAGTTCAAATATTTTCTTTTGTTATGTCATTAAAGTTGTATTTTTCATATCTAATCTGCATATTTGCATAAGAAAATCCGAAATTCAAGTTCCTTGCAAATAAGCCCAACTGTTAGACAGAAGACAAAATTTACAATGAAAACAGACCCCAATAAATATCACATCCTTATTCCATCAAGAAATTGTATGTGAAAGATTGAAGGCAGTAAAATGTGTGTCTAGGCATCCGTATTCAATCATCTCCTTTCTTGAATCTGTTTCCTCTATGACAATTGTAAAATGTAATGATTTGGAAATTGTTTTGTCCTTCTTTTATTACGCCTTAGCATTTCAAAGGATATAATAAATGTGAAGATCATAAATTCTCCATTTCCATGATTTTCTTTCTCTCTCCATTTCATTGTCGTCTTCGGCAAAGTGGTGTAGGAATTCACTTAAAGAGAAAAATTTTCTTTTTATTTTATCTTCTATTAATTTGTTGAAAACGAAATAAGAATACTTGAGATGCTTTCCGTTCTCTTTTCTACCTTATGTACAAAGAAAAGGGGAGATTCTACTATTTATCATAAAGTTTTGTATATATAGAAGTTTGTAGGTTAGGTTTGGAATTTCTAACATATTAAATAGTGACTTTGGGTCTGTTCGTTGATGATGTCTATCAATTTTAATGAAGATTAAAGCTTAGATAGTAATCCATAGCTTCAGATCCTCTCCCACTTAAATATGGAGCGTCATAAATAAACAACTGATTTCGTCACAAAGATAAATGCTTAAGCCCACAACTTTCATGATAAGAAGTTGTCATTCAACCAAACAACAAAATCTAAAATTCCACGACACACCTCCAAGCCTAAATGCATGGTGATAAATGAAATAAATATGCAAATATCATCACGACACCTTCACACTTCCTCTTCAAGATTAACACCTACGATACAGCGCACAGACAGCTGGCAATATTTTTCATCGTGTGATAAAAATAAATATCAATATCACCAGAGCTGCTTGAAATTTATGGCTTATTTCCGTGTGGAGAAAAAATTTTCTCGATGATTAAAGCTCTTGTCTGGAGGTGTATGAAAAATGTTGTATTGTTTTAAAATAAATTGTCACTTTGCTAAAAAGCTTAAGTTTTCACCAGATGTCCAAAATTATATTATTATTATTATTAATAGGCTGATTGCGTGACAATTGTTTCGCATAAATTATGAGCATGCCTGTTTTTTAATAATAAAACTTGAACTGATAGCATCAAAAAGTATTTTCGGACATTCTTTAAATTTTTAATAAGTTTTTAAGCTGCTTAAAAAAAAGATATTGAAGAATGAAATTCAATCAACTTTCAATTATGTAGGATGGTTTTCTCAGATGAAGCTGGTGTCAATCATATCTCATATTAAAGTTTATGCGTAGGTGTCTGCATGAATTTCAGAGAATTCACTCCATTGGAAAATTTAAAGTAAAAATCAATACACCTACTATTTGAACTTCATCCTGAGCATATATTTTTGGGAATAATTCTATGAAGGTCGTTTATTTATTACGTTCAAATTTAGTAGGGTGGAGGAAAGGTTATATAGAGTAGTGGTGAACAACCATTTTATGCCGTGTTTTTGTGGAATAAAGCGTTGTCCATCACTTTTTTCCAATTTTTTTTTCTTGTTTGACCTTTTTAGACACCCCCCCCCCCCTAAAAAGCGAACGTAATAAGTGAACGACCCCTAATGGATTACATTAGTGTTTCTCAAGCTTTTTTGACTGGCAGCATATTAACCACCATTTTGCAGATTTGACGACCCACTAGAATCCCAAAAAACTTATGTTTTTATTTAATTTAAGTTGGTAAAGTTATCCAATTGTATCAAGTAGAATTTCGGACCTCGACCAATTTCAAGAAAACTGTCAGCAAACCAGATTCATAAAAATTTCGTGACACACCTGTGAAACTCTCACGGAACACAGTTTGAGAACCACTAGATTACCTAGTAAATAAATGACCTTGGGATAATTTTGAATTTTTGGGATTTTTGGGATAATCAAGAATAATTCCGACATAAATTCTAAGTAAAAGTTTTAAGCAATGAAGTTATGCATTGATCCAGCATAATACATTGCTTGGTTGGCAATTAGTATGCAGTTCCATTTGATGGAATAAGATTAATGACTTTCATCTCAATTTTCTAAGCCTATCTTTTCTAATTAAATACCAAAATTTGAATGAATAAATTTCCTTCAATGCAAAACGAGCACTCGACATTGTTCTCTTGCCATCTTTAATTCAAATATTTGAAAAAGTAAAAGTGAAGCTTTTTGTAAACTTCTTTTTTTACTTATAATTTGATAGCATTAACAAAACAAACGCTTTTTATGTCATTAATCTATTCTTCTTCTTTCATTTTTTTCTTCTTCTAACTTTCCTGTTTTTGTTTCCTCTTTTTTCTTTTCATATGCGCCAAAAAATGTGTTGTAAAATTTAAAATAAAATAACTTTTCGCTTGAATAAATGTGAGTGTCGAAAAAATATTCCTCACAAGACCGAATTTATGATTTTCAAATTGGAAAGATGAAATTAATCCCATTAAATGTAATTATGAATAATCAATACTTTGTTTTTAATTTAGATGCTTACTTCTATTTCTTCATTTTGTATATCCAATGCTTTTTATTATTTTAACTCTATGCAAATAGATTAAGTCAATATTTGATCAATATTCGCTTTTTTCGATAATTGATTGAGTTTTAAATTTCACTCGAAATTTTATTCATGATTATCAATATTTGTTGCTTAATCCTGTATAAATAACGCTGATTATGATTTATTTAAATAGTTTTATTTGCATGAAAATCCTCTTGAGCAAATTATACTTTTCAATCTTTCAATTGGAGGTTCCAAAATTGGTTCAAACTTCTGACTCGATTTCAGAAAATGAAAAAAATTTACATTTGTATCCAATGATACTTTTGGATATGTTAATGGATATTATGCTAACGATGCCGATGATATTGATCACTATGTAGGCAAAAATTCCAATGGATTCGAAAATGAATTTTTAAAAAATAGCTTCATTATTCCCATCACATTGAGCGTAAATGAAAAACTGAAAACTTAAAGCAAATACTCTGAAATTTTATTCGATTATCTCTTATATCAAATTAATTGAAATCATTGGGAATTATTCATAAATTTTGCACAAATAAAGTCCTCATTTGCATGTATATTGCTAAATATTAATTCATTTTTGATTAACAGAATTTTCAGCTTTGCTATCATCTCTATATATTCAGAAATATGGAGATTGTATTTTTTTACCTTAGTGATCGTCCACAAATGACGTCCATTATAATATGAAAATTTTAGAATTTCTCACCCTCTGCCACAAAAATTTCTTTTATTTCCTCGTCTCCTTTAAGTTTAGCCCTAATAATTATTTTTAAACCTTTAAACTCAATTTTAAATTTTGCTTCAGGTCACTAAAGAAAACTCTAAATGTACATCTCGAGATAATCCGTTGTCGACTTTACGATACCGAATATCCTAAAATAATCTTTTGAATGAGGGTGGATTATATGAAATTTAAGATAAAACCCTTTACAAGCTACTCGAGATACCCAAATACGTTATTTCCTTGCTAAATGATGCTCAGCATAGAGATGTTTTCCTTTTTAATGATACTCTGGAGAGAATATCCTTATAATGTATGATCCTCGTCCAAAATAAATATATTAATTAGACTGTGTCAATGACTTTGGGATACTTAAGTTTGTCCGAGAGCAGATGGGGTGATGTTATTTGGAAGTTAAGTATGTACTTCCTATTTGATATGAAAGTTCAAACAGACAGTGAAGCTTAAGGACCAAAACCTAAATTTCTTTAGTTTTCTTCGACATCTTTAAAGAGAAGCCATTCCAATTCTTATTTGAGGAAATTTCCACGTGAATTTTCAAAGTAATGAGATTTTAATAGCAATTACAGTAACTTCATCAATATGCACGCCTCAGGCTATAATTACTGAAATTCTTCAACTCATCGACATCATAGCAAATCATCCATAACCACCTTTCGTCATTTAATTTGGAACCTCCTCCACTATTTCTTGCCTACGTTATTTTCTGCACATAAAACATGTGAGAGTGGAAAAAATCACAACATGTAGGGATATAAAGTACGTGAAATAATTCTTATGTGACTCTTTCATAGAAATAAAAATGATCACAAGCGTGAAATCACTACGACGATGACTAAAAATTTCTCTTATATCATTCCTCCTTATTAAATTGACACTATATTATATAGCTGACGTAAATGAGATTATCTTTATGGAAAAAGTCTTATGAATGAATATAAGAATTATGATGAGCGACAAGTGTCGTATCTCATCGTATCGTTTCGTTTAGCATTAAAGCTAGCCTAGTAAATGACGTTGAGAAAATTTATGGTATATAAATAATTTCCTCGCTTCCTTTAGGGCATTTCGTGTTGAACATTATGTATGTGTTGTATATTTATAGAAACAGTAGTTTTGCTGATTCCATGACATAAACATTGTAGTCTTACAAATTATCGAGTTATCAGATGCTTCAATCCTATTATGTTGTGGTTTTTTGTAAGTGTATTAGACACAGCAATGTAGCTTATCAAATCAAAGCTTTAGTTCTAACAACTTCTTATTTTTACTCTATTAAAAAATTATCCTTGAAACTTTGCTTATTAAAAAACTCTTTTTATTAAAAAATATCCATAGCTGCTCTACTAGGTGCTCGTTTTCGCTCGAATGACTCCTGTTTAAATCCAGATGATGGAATTGATGGAAATGGCCCCCTTGACATTCCAGCCGGTTGTAACATGGGAAGACGTCGTTCGAGAGCCGTCCTCTATCAACTATCGGGGCATTATGTAAGGATCATATTCATCACTGCTGATGCAATAATCAACAATAAAAATTTGTTTATTATTCTTTTCATTACATGCAAATTCGTACATGTTTTGAAATCAGAAACCGGAGAAAACCAAGACTAAATTGAAACTTAATAACGTAAGTTCAGAACTTAATTCATTTTCACCTCACAAAGCTCTCATCATCACCCATATACACATTTTTATTCCATCCATGCATAATTTTTTGTGTATAAAAACAATTTTTATTCTGCTCTCATCTATCCTTTATACTCATCATCATCATCATCATCATGTGTATATTTTTTGGTACATTGTGTGCTTTCTCATGGGAAATGAAACTTGAACAATTTTTTTTCATGCTCATATTATGCCATATGTATTTGTATACAAGAAAGTAGGGAGAAAATGAGTATGAAAAGTAAGAGGTGCTTGATGTGAAAATTCAATTTGTGAAACTCAATATTTTTTCAGCAGGTATCGACATGATACTTTAGCTTTGTGTACATAGATACAAAATTATGTATGAATATTCGTTTTATAAGCCATAAAGTACTCATTTTACAGGCTGGGATTTCTTATTCCTTTTAAATCCATATTGAGTCAGCATGCATTCATATAAAATTACTTTTATGCTGATTTCTTTGGTATGTAAAATTGCAAATGCTGTGATTTGCAGTTTTATCAGCATGTAAATAATTGAGGGGATTATATTTGTGGAGGGGAGATGAAAAAATCTATGGATATCATCTAAAATAGCTAAATAAATTTTTGGCTTACAGGCATGTCATTATTTTTACTCAACCTTTCTAAAAATGAGTCAAATGCCAATACTAAGCAGTTTTATTTCAGCAAAAATCTAAAACCGAGTAACACATAACTGCGAAAGGGACAGAGAATATGCTGAGAACAGTTTAGGGTGTCAAAAAAATTGTTTTTAATTTTCAATCATACATTCAACTCACCTCGAAAAATTTCTTATTATGTCCCTGTAGTGAGAATGACTTGAGGTCCAAAACTCCTTTCAATTTATTTGGAGGTTTAGTAAAAAATTCCAAAAATCAACCCAAAAATTTTCAGTAAGTTCATTAACTTTGTGGACCGGAAAAAATTTCTTCTTTAGGCATCTTATAAATATAAGTATAACTTTCATCAGGAATATTTTATCAAGCCGTTCTTGACCTTTTTACATTATTCTTTTCCGAAATTAAAATAAAAAGAGCACAAAAAATTTATCTTCCTAAAAATATTAAGTTTATTGAAATTTTTTTGTTTAACTTCCGAGAGTAATAAAAGCACAATTTTAAATTTATTATTTCAATCCCTCTCGTAAAAAATCCACACAAAACTTTACAATTTTGTCGAAAAATTAAAATTAAATTTAAAATCTTTTTTATCCTTTTTTTATTTCAAACAGAATCTTTTACATACAACTATTGAACCATTGCCTGAGTATAAAACACAATCGTTAAAAAAATCTCGCTTCATTCTATCGCATTATGGAGTTTTTAAAGGATTTTGGGACTGGCTTATACTCGTTAGTACATTTTACGTTGCATTTGTTGTGCCATACAATGCAGCATTTGTTCAAACAGATCGCGCCACAATGGCCAGTGATGTTGTTGTTGAGGCTTTATTTATTGTAGGTAAGTTCATGAAAATGAATCCATAAGCGATCGTAAATTCCTTCTTATTGATTTTTATTTTATGTACATAACGAGACAGTTTACTTCTGAGGAGCATTAAAGCAACCTCATAATCATTAATAACGTATAATAAATTTTCCTTCATTTTTTTGTCTGCTTTTCTTCTTGTCTTCTTCCTACGCATATCAGATATTATTCTCAACTTCCGTACGACTTTCGTATCCAGTAAGGGCGAAGTGGTGTCGGACTCGAAACTGATTTGCCTTAATTATTTACGTGGTTGGTTTGTTGTCGATTTCCTAGCTGCAATACCCTTCGATCATCTTTATGCTAGTAATTTATTATCGGGCGAGGTGAGTAAATACATAAACACTACGTCTATGTATCGTACATAAGATAATAATTGACGTTTTGATGCGTGAAACGTGCTTGGTGTTACAACACATACGATTATTATTTAATTTAATATGAGTCGGTTACAATGGAGAGATAACAGCGACGATAACTGAAAATAATGACCAAGCTTTTGGCGAGGAAACTTTTTTCAGGGTTGATAATTGACTGAGCTTTATAATAAATTATGGATGAAATTGGTTGAGGAAAGGGCGATTGCAAAATCGGGATGATCAAATTTAGAATTTATTGATTTTTAATGCCGTTCATGAATTTTTAAAGAAATTATGTTCATTACTTTATCTTTTGTTAGTCATACCATCTGCTGGGTATTTAGAGGGTTATCCTCTTTTTCAGCTACTTTTCTTTCGACTAGAGTGACTTAATTTAAAGTAAATGCGGAACAAATACAATAAAACTATTTTCCAACAAAAAAGTTACATCTGGTCACCCAGATGGGTAGCGAGGGGACTCTTGGTAGCTCGGACACTTTCCCCCTCGAGAATGAATGCTGAAGGCTACTCACAGAATCAATCTTAATATCTAGCGAAGTATACCCACGTAACCAAAGTATTCCATACATTTTACGTCGACATCAATGGAAGATTTATGTACTTTCCATAAAATAGTCCATCTACGTATTCCTTTTGTATTACATTAATGGAAGGCCCATGTATAGTCCATATGTAGTACATCTATGTAATACTGACGAAAACCTGGTCAAGCGGACATTTAAGGACAATTTCGCGTTTTGTTTTTTCTAAAGTTGTTTGTTTACATTAAAAATGTGATTGAAAAATTATTATGAATTAAATAAAAATAGTTAATTTAAGTGTTTTGTGTGTTAAAATATAGATCAAATGATAGTAGAAGTTGTTTGGTAAGTGTCAAAAGTGGAAAATCGATAAATGAGGTAAGCAAAAATTAAAATTTTAGATTTAAATTTTTGAGATGTTTTAAACATCTCAAAAACATTTAATTAATCTTCTTTTTCTCATTTTTAGGTTCTTTAAGTATGTTTTAATCCAAATTAATGTTTTTTCAGCAATTTAATTATATTTTTTTGTGATTTATTTTTAGAGTTCAAGATTTTTTTGTGTGGATAATTTAATGTTTATAAGTTTTGTGAGTTTAATTTTATAAAATGTTTGAATAAATAAAGAATTTAGTGTCAAGTTAATCACAATTTAAGATTAAAATCTGGTTTAATTAACAAAAAATGTAGGTATTTTATGGTAGGAGGAACGTTCCATAATATATTACACAATGGTGATACATAAATAGTACATATGTATTACATTGATGTAATACATGAATCATCCTAGAGATTGTCCGAAAAATCATCCATCTTCTCAGGACAATCTTATTACATGTATTATCCATGTACAATACGTTTGTACTATCCATGGAAGATTTTAACGTAATACATATATCGTCCATAAATGGGATTTTGGTTACTTGGGTAAAAGCTATATATATTTCAATAAATTTTTTAAAAATTAAAAAAATTGGGAACCTCCCTTCGAAAATCCTGGCTACGTACCAAAGAAAAATGCTACAAAAAATTTTACATCATCCTGATCTTCTCGGAAAACAGATAGGTAACGTTTATTTATTAAGAACTCACATAACTAACTCAAATACCAGCAGTTCTCAATGAACTAAAAGAATTCAAATATAATTTAATGAAGCCGTCTCTTTGACAACGAGGCTTTCCTTAATGTTTGATCATTCGCCAACTCTGATGTTATTCATTCTAATAAAGCTCCACAAATTTTTTTCTCTTCTTTGTATTTAAGTGATGTAAAGGTAGAGAAAAAATAAATAAATAACAAATGAAATAGTCCCCACTTTACCTTCTTCAAATTTTTTCTTATCTTTACCTTCTTCTTGCCCTTCCACTTATGAACGAATAAAAAAGAGAAATGATGAAAGAGAAAAGAAAAATCTCTTTGCTTTCATTTTTCATTTAGATTGCTTTTGTTGACTTTCAACTTGAGCTGGCCAGGAAATGGCAAGGGCGTAATTTTCATTTCTTTTTGAACGTTCTTACTTGCCTTATTTACATTTGTGGCTTGATGAGTTGGGCGTGAGAGGATGAGGAATAAAAATATACCTTTTTAACGTCACATTATGAAACTTAAACCCTCAGTCACATCCTCTATACAATCTCTTTTGTCATCATTTCATCGTTGTCTTACCGTCTCTTTTTTTCCATGAGCAATAGTGAGTAAAATGTTGTTAATTAAGTGAGTAATTAGCAATTATAATTAGAAACACTCATCCGATTTACCTTAGTAAATAACTTGATACAAAATTACAATACACATTTAAGAGGATCTGATTTTTTTATAGCATTGCTTTAAGGCCAGGCAGGGTTAAGAAATTAACTTATGATAATTAATGGAAAATAATTTCAAGCACTACGTAAGATCACTTTTGTGAAGAGGCTATTGAGTTATTTGATTGATTTTTATCTAGATAATGATATTCACTATACATCATAATAATGAACTAGGGGAGCTTTCCTGGACAATTATATTTCTTTTAATCAGAGTTGGGGCTTAGTTGTTGTCTTGAAAAGTTGTTTGAATTGAATTCCTCATTTGCAGGATTATTGGGCAATCTTATGGGGAATCGAAGTTTACCTTAAGGAACCCTAAGTAAACCTTATTAGTAAAAATCCAGAAGCAATATTTAAAAGCAGAAAAAGGTCATTAAAATATCTGCATTAGGCATATTCAGGTAGCATTTGGTTATTACCAGATACCTGATTTTATTTGAAAAATGTAATTTCCTTGATTCTAGGAGTTTGCCTAATCTAGAGACCAATACGACATCTCAGCATTAAACGTTAATTTCCACATATACAAAAAGCAAGTCATGCCATGTACCATGAATTCCAATTTGTCCTCAAACACTTTTATCTACAAACAACAAAGTGAATGAAAATAACCAATGAGTATATCTCAGCAGATTACAATTAAGACCTTGTGTCATTTGGAATTACAACTCTATGATTAAATAATTCGCAAGTCGTTAATCTACAAACAACTGCTATCACATAAATAACTCTATTGTCATTTCTATTTCCTCACAGGAATCGCATATACATTTAGTAAAACTAACTCGTCTTCTACGCTTAGCACGATTACTTCAAAAGATGGATAGGTAAGTGATCATCAATAATGAACCGATTCATTCGTAAAAATAACAAAAAAAATTTCATTTCCTCTTTTCTCACCTCAAAAAATAAAACCATCATGAAAACAGATATAGTCAATATACGGCAATGATTTTAACTTTATTAATGGTAAGTGCTTTGTGGTTAATGATTCAAAAAAAATATTCGATTGGTAAATATTATATTTCATGGGGTGAATTTTCAATTAGCTCTACACATTCATTCATTTATTAACTTATTTATTGCTTCCATCATCATCATCATATTTTCGAGTGTTTGGCTTTGGTCCTTGGGAATAATAATGTCAGATTTATGACATGCCCTAACTGACAAAGAACACGTTAATTTTTTGAGTGAACTTACTCACGTGAGCATGCTCTTACATACAAAAATTGATGCCACTACTTTACCCCAAAAAGTACACTCACCTGAGCATGCTCAATAAACATACTCTGATCACGTTCAAATTGATGCACAAAAATAAAAATGAGTACACTCTGAACATGCTCTAGAATATACTCACTGAGCATACTCTCCATAGTGCACAGAGGAACAATTGTGAAAATTTTCTTTAAGTTTACAGTAGCCAGAAGTAGGACCTTTTTAACGATACCAAACACTCTACCTAGAAGATATCGTCTGAACCCTTACATAAGGGTTCGTAGAAAAGCTGCTGGCCAGCAGATAGCCAGCATATTTTCTCTGTTTAAGTCAGATTTCTGAAACTATGAAGTTTCATATTAAGTATTTGGTATCGTTGAAAAGGTCCTACTTGTGGCTATTGTAAACTTAAAGAAAATTTTCAAAATTGTTCCTCTGTGCACTATGGACTAGCCTCAAAGGTAGTCAAAAACATACTATTTTAAATCATTATGAGAAAAAGTTCCTACTGTGGATTTTATATTTTTTATTTGTTTTTTTGAAGAATAATTTGCATAATAAAAGGTCTTGAAAAGATTTGAAATTTTATAATTTTTTTTAAATAAATAAAATCCACAGTAGGAACTTTTTCTCATAATGATTTAAAATAGGTATGTCTTTGACAACCTTTGAGGCTAGTCCATAGTGCACAGAGGAACAATTTTGAAAATTTTCTTTAAGTTTACAGTAGCCACAAGTAAGACCTTTTTAACGATACCAAACACTCTACCTAGAAGATCTCGTCTGAACCCTTACATAAGGGTTCGTAGAAAAGCTGCTGGCCAGCAGATAGCCAGCATATTTTCTCTGTTTAAGTCAGATTTCTGAAACTATAAAGTTTCATATTAAGTATTTGGTATCGTTGAAAAGGTCCTACTTGTGGCTATTGTAAACTTAAAGAAAATTTTCAAAATTGTTCCTCTGTGCACTATGGACTAGCCTCAAAGGTTGTCAAAAACATACTTTTTTAAATCATTATGAGAAAAAGTTCCTACTGTGGATTTTATATTTTTTATTTGCTTTTTTGAAGAATAATTTGCATACTAAAAGGTCTTGAAAACTTTTGAAATTTTATAATTTTTTTTAAATAAATAAAATCCACAGTAGGAACTTTTTCTCATAATGATTTAAAAAAGGTATGTTTTTGACAACCTTCGAGGCTAGTCCATAGTGCACAGAGGAACAATTTTGAAAATTTTCTTTAAGTTTACAGTAGCCACAAGTAAGACCTTTTTAACGATATCAAACACTCTACCTAGAAGATCTCGTCTGAACCCTTACATAAGGGTTCGTAGAAAAGCTGCTGGCCAGCAGATAGCCAGCATATTTTCTCTGTTTAAGTCAGATTTCTGAAACTATAAAGTTTCATATTAAGTATTTGGTATCGTTGAAAAGTTCCTACTTGTGGCTATTGTAAACTTAAAGAAAATTTTCAAAATTGTTCCTCTGTGCACTATGGACTAGCCTCAAAGGTTGTCAAAAACATACTTTTTTAAATCATTATGAGAAAAAGTTCCTACTGTGGATTTTATATTTTTTATTTGCTTTTTTGAAGAATAATTTGCATACTAAAAGGTCTTGAAAACTTTTGAAATTTTATAATTTTTTTTAAATAAATAAAATCCACAGTAGGAACTTTTTCTCATAATGATTTAAAAAAGGTATGTTTTTGACAACCTTTGAGGCTAGTCCATAGTGCACAGAGGAACAATTTTGAAAATTTTCTTTAAGTTTACAGTAGCCACAAGTAAGACCTTTTTAACGATACCAAACACTCTACCTAGAAGATCTCGTCTGAACCCTTACATAAGGGTTCGTAGAAAAGCTGCTGGCCAGCAGATAGCCAGCATATTTTCTCTGTTTAAGTCAGATTTCTGAAACTATAAAGTTTCATATTAAGTATTTGGTATCGTTGAAAAGGTCCTACTTGTGGCTATTGTAAACTTAAAGAAAATTTTCAAAATTGTTCCTCTGTGCACTATGGACTAGCCTCAAAGGTTGTCAAAAACATACTTTTTTAAATCATTATGAGAAAAAGTTCCTACTGTGGATTTTATATTTTTTATTTGCTTTTTTGAAGAATAATTTGCATACTAAAAGGTCTTGAAAACTTTTGAAATTTTATAATTTTTTTTAAATAAATAAAATCCACAGTAGGAACTTTTTCTCATAATGATTTAAAAAAGGTATGTTTTTGACAACCTTCGAGGCTAGTCCATAGTGCACAGAGGAACAATTTTGAAAATTTTCTTTAAGTTTACAGTAGCCACAAGTAAGACCTTTTTAACGATACCAAACACTCTACCTAGAAGATCTCGTCTGAACCCTTACATAAGGGTTCGTAGAAAAGCTGCTGGCCAGCAGATAGCCAGCATATTTTCTCTGTTTAAGTCAGATTTCTGAAACTATAAAGTTTCATATTAAGTATTTGGTATCGTTGAAAAGGTCCTAATTGTGGCTATTGTAAACTTAAAGAAAATTTTCAAAATTGTTCCTCTGTGCATTATGGACTAGCCTCAAAGGTTGTCAAAAACATACTTTTTTAAATCATTATGAGAAAAAGTTCCTACTGTGGATTTTATATTTTTTATTTTCTTTTTTGAAGAATAATTTGCATACTAAAAGGTCTTGAAAAGTTTTGAAATTTTATGATTTTTTTTTAAATAAATAAAATCCACAGTAGGAACTTTTTCTCATAATGATTTAAAAAAGGTATGTTTTTGACAACCTTCGAGGCTAGTCCATAGTGCACAGAGGAACAATTTTGAAAATTTTCTTTAAGTTTACAGTAGCCACAAGTAAGACCTTTTTAACGATACCAAACACTCTACCTAGAAGATCTCGTCTGAACCCTTACATAAGGGTTCGTAGAAAAGCTGCTGGCCAGCAGATAGCCAGCATATTTTCTCTGTTTAAGTCAGATTTCTGAAACTATAAAGTTTCATATTAAGTATTTGGTATCGTTGAAAAGGTCCTACTTGTGGCTATTGTAAACTTAAAGAAAATTTTCAAAATTGTTCCTCTGTGCACTATGGACTAGCCTCAAAGGTTGTCAAAAACATACTTTTTTAAATCATTATGAGAAAAAGTTCCTACTGTGGATTTTATATTTTTTATTTGTTTTTTTGAAGAATAATATGCATACTAAAAGGTCTTGAAAAGATTTGAAATTTTATAATTTTTTTTAAATAAATAAAATCCACAGTATGAACTTTTTCTCATAATGATTTAAAAAAGGTATGTTTTTGACAACCTTTGAGGCTAGTCCATAGTGCACAGAGGAACAATTTTGAAAATTTTCTTTAAGTTTACAGTAGCCACAAGTAAGACCTTTTTAACGATACCAAACACTCTACCTAGAAGATCTCGTCTGAACCCTTACATAAGGGTTCGTAGAAAAGCTGCTGGCCAGCAGATAGCCAGCACATTTTCTCTGTTTAAGTCAGATTTCTGAAACTATAAAGTTTCATATTAAGTATTTGGTATCGTTGAAAAGGTCCTACTTGTGGCTATTGTAAACTTAAAGAAAATTTTCAAAATTGTTCCTCTGTGCACTATGGACTAGCCTCAAGGGTTGTCAAAAACATACTTTTTTAAATCATTATGAGAAAAAGTTCCTAATGTGGATTTTATATTTTTTATTCGTTTTTTGGAAGAATAATTTGCATACTAAAAGGTCTTGAAAAGATTTGAAATTTTATAATTTTTTTTTAAATAAATAAAATCCACAGTAGGAACTTTTTCTCATAATGATTTAAAAAAGGTATGTTTTTGACAACCTTTGAGGCTAGTCCATAGTGCACAGAGGAACAATTTTGAAAATTTTCTTTAAGTTTACAGTAGCCACAAGTAAGACCTTTTTAACGATACCAAACACTCTACCTAGAAGATCTCGTCTGAACCCTTACATAAGGGTTCGTAGAAAAGCTGCTGGCCAGCAGATAGCCAGCACATTTTCTCTGTTTAAGTCAGATTTCTGAAACTATAAAGTTTCATATTAAGTATTTGGTATCGTTGAAAAGGTCCTACTTGTGGCTATTGTAAACTTAAAGAAAATTTTCAAAATTGTTCCTCTGTGCACTATGGAGTAGCCTCAAAGGTTGTCAAAAACATACTTTTTTAAATCATTATGAGAAAAAGTTCCTAATGTGGATTTTATATTTTTTATTCGTTTTTTTGAAGAATAATTTGCATACTAAAAGTTCTTGAAAAGATTTGAAATTTTATAATTTTTTTAAATAAATAAAATCCACAGTAGGAACTTTTTCTCATAATGATTTAAAAAAGGTATGTTTTTGACAACCTTTGAGGCTAGTCCATAGTGCACAGAGGAACAATTTTTAAAAATTTTCTTTAAGTTTACAGTAGCCACAAGTAAGACCTTTTTAACGATACCAAACACTCTACCTAGAAGATCTCGTCTGAACCCTTACATAAGGGTTCGTAGAAAAGCTGCTGGCCAGCAGATAGCCAGCATATTTTCTCTGTTAAGTCAGATTTCTGAAACTATGAAGTTTCATATTAAGTATTTGGTATCGTTGAAAAGGTCCTACTTGTGGCTATTGTAAACTTAAAGAAAATTTTCAAAATTGTTCCTCTGTGCACTATGGACTAGCCTCAAAGGTTGTCAAAAACATACTTTTCTAAATCATTATGAGAAAAAGTTCCTAATGTGGATTTTATATTTTTTATTCGTTTTTTTGAAGAATAATTTGCATACTAAAAGGTCTTGAAAAGTTTTAAAATTTTATAATTTTTTTTAAATAAATAAAATCCACAGTAGAAACTTTTTCTCATAATGATTTAAAAAAGGTATGTTTTTGACAACCTTTGAGGCTAGTCCATAGTGCACAGAGGAACAATTTTGAAAATTTTCTTTAAGTTTACAGTAGCCACAAGTAAGACCTTTTTAACGATACCAAACACTCTACCTAGAAGATCTCGTCTGAACCCTTACATAAGGGTTCGTAGAAAAGCTGCTGGCCAGCAGATAGCCAGCATATTTTCTCTGTTTAAGTCAGATTTCTGAAACTATGAAGTTTCATATTAAGTATTTGGTATCGTTGAAAAGGTCCTACTTGTGGCTATTGTAAACTTAAAGAAAATTTTCAAAATTGTTCCTCTGTGCACTATGGACTAGCCTCAAAGGTTGTCAAAAACATACTTTTTTAAATCATTATGAGAAAAAGTTCCTACTGTGGATTTTATATTTTTTATTTGTTTTTTTGAAGAATAATATGCATAATAAAAGGTCTTGAAAAGTTTTGAAATTTTATAATTTTTTCTTGACAAAAATAAAATCCACAGTATGAACTTTTTCTCATAATGATTTAAAAAAGGTATGTTTTTGACAACCTTTGAGGCTAGTCCATAGTGCACAGAGGAACAATTTTGAAAATTTTCTTTAAGTTTACAGTAGCCACAAGTAAGACCTTTTTAACGATACCAAACACTCTACCTAGAAGATCTCGTCTGAACCCTTACATAAGGGTTCGTAGAAAAGCTGCTGGCCAGCAGATAGCCAGCATATTTTCTCTGTTTAAGTCAGTTTTCTGAAACTATGAAGTTTCATATTAAGTATTTGGTATCGTTGAAAAGGTCCTACTTGTGGCTATTGTAAACTTAAAGAAAATTTTCAAAATTGTTCCTCTGTGCACTATGGACTAGCCTCAAAGGTTGTCAAAAACATACTTTTCTAAATCATTATGAGAAAAAGTTCCTAATGTGGATTTTATATTTTTTATTCGTTTTTTTGAAGAATAATTTGCATACTAAAAGTTCTTGAAAAGATTTGAAATTTTATAATTTTTTTAAATAAATAAAATCCACAGTAGGAACTTTTTCTCATAATGATTTAAAAAAGGTATGTTTTTGACAACCTTTGAGGCTAGTCCATAGTGCACAGAGGAACAATTTTGAAAATTTTCTTTAAGTTTACAGTAGCCACAAGTAAGACCTTTTTAACGATACCAAACACTCTACCTAGAAGATCTCGTCTGAACCCTTACATAAGGGTTCGTAGAAAAGCTGCTGGCCAGCAGATAGCCAGCACATTTTCTCTGTTTAAGTCAGATTTCTGAAACTATAAAGTTTCATATTAAGTATTTGGTATCGTTGAAAAGGTCCTACTTGTGGCTATTGTAAACTTAAAGAAAATTTTCAAAATTGTTCCTCTGTGCACTATGGACTAGCCTCAAGGGTTGTCAAAAACATACTTTTTTAAATCATTATGAGAAAAAGTTCCTAATGTGGATTTTATATTTTTTATTCGTTTTTTGGAAGAATAATTTGCATACTAAAAGGTCTTGAAAAGATTTGAAATTTTATAATTTTTTTTTAAATAAATAAAATCCACAGTAGGAACTTTTTCTCATAATGATTTAAAAAAGGTATGTTTTTGACAACCTTTGAGGCTAGTCCATAGTGCACAGAGGAACAATTTTGAAAATTTTCTTTAAGTTTACAGTAGCCACAAGTAAGACCTTTTTAACGATACCAAACACTCTACCTAGAAGATCTCGTCTGAACCCTTACATAAGGGTTCGTAGAAAAGCTGCTGGCCAGCAGATAGCCAGCACATTTTCTCTGTTTAAGTCAGATTTCTGAAACTATAAAGTTTCATATTAAGTATTTGGTATCGTTGAAAAGGTCCTACTTGTGGCTATTGTAAACTTAAAGAAAATTTTCAAAATTGTTCCTCTGTGCACTATGGACTAGCCTCAAGGGTTGTCAAAAACATACTTTTTTAAATCATTATGAGAAAAAGTTCCTAATGTGGATTTTATATTTTTTATTCGTTTTTTGGAAGAATAATTTGCATACTAAAAGGTCTTGAAAAGATTTGAAATTTTATAATTTTTTTTTGAAAAAATAAAATCCACAGTATGAACTTTTTCTCATAATGATTTAAAAAAGGTATGTTTTTGACAACCTTTGAGGCTAGTCCATAGTGCACAGAGGAACAATTTTGAAAATTTTCTTTAAGTTTACAGTAGCCACAAGTAAGACCTTTTTAACGATACCAAACACTCTACCTAGAAGATCTCGTCTGAACCCTTACATAAGGGTTCGTAGAAAAGCTGCTGGCCAGCAGATAGCCAGCATATTTTCTCTGTTTAAGTCAGATTTCTGAAACTATGAAGTTTCATATTAAGTATTTGGTATCGTTGAAAAGGTCCTACTTGTGGCTATTGTAAACTTAAAGAAAATTTTCAAAATTGTTCCTCTGTGCACTATGGACTAGCCTCAAAGATTGTCAAAAACATACTTTTTTAAATCATTATGAGAAAAAGTTCCTAATGTGGATTTTATATTTTTTATTCGTTTTTTTGAAGAATAATTTGCATACTAAAAGGTCTTGAAAAGTTTTGAAATTTTATAATTTTTTTTAAATAAATAAAATCCACAGTAGGAACTTTTTCTCATAATGATTTAAAAAAGGTATGTTTTTGACAACCTTTGAGGCTAGTCCATAGTGCACAGAGGAACAATTTTGAAAATTTTCTTTAAGTTTACAGTAGCCACAAGTAAGACCTTTTTAACGATACCAAACACTCCACCTAGAAGATCTCGTCTGAACACTTACATAAGGGTTATAATGCTCAATTTTTTGAGCACGTTCATTGTCGATTAGGGATGGAATGAGAAAAGTTCAGTGATATTTTTTTGCTGAAGTCAGCAATAATTTGTAGGGTATGGAAGCAGATTTTATGGATGTTTTTGCTAGTTCCTTGTTCTAAACATTCTTTCCTTCATATTTTCTTGAAAAATTGTGCAACAGCATTTCTTGATTCAACTTTATAGCTGAATATGCTTTTCCTTGACACTCTGTTGGCATTTATTGAATTGAAGACGCATTGAAGGACAGACATTTGCTTTGAATGTTGACAAAAAAAACTTCTGATGGAGACACAAAAAACAGTAGAATTGTTGAGCACAAAAAACAACAACAGAACAATATCATAAATGTACCATCACGTAATGAAATCTTGACAATTATCAAAAACAAATCTGACAAAACAATTTCAGAGGCACAAAAAAACCGCGAAGGCATAAAAAAGTCGAGAAGGAAACCAAAAGCAACAACAAGAAAAAAGCTTAGAATTGAAGGCGTTGAATATAAATTATCATTTTTTTAGGGGGGACTAATAATAAATAACAGCGCGCTTTCCATCGCTCGTGCCAGCATAAATATTTTGTGTTCTTTTGCAGTCAGAAACAAATATTTCATTATGAAAGTAAAACATTAAAAAATAATTTCACTGCGATAAAATGAAAATGGGAAGAAACGACAACCACCAAGAAGAGGAGGAAAACTTTTCTCAACAGCTTCAGTTTTCTCTGTCAACTCACCTCATGCCATACAAAAATTATATAAATATTACCCTCATTCGCGATAGTAAATATTCAAGCATCTTGCGGATTTTGTTTTCATCACGCACGGAATGAAAATGAATAAATTTATTTTATTTTTCTGTTGGTAAACATTAAGCTTAATTGAATTGTTGCTCTTCTCAATTTAAAGCTGTCGCTTTTCATATTATTACGAATTTTTATAAAGTGCACTTAAGAAAATTTCATTAAGATGAGGACAATAATTTAAAAGAATTTTTAATAAGTCATGAGATCTAATGCTTGTACCGAGAGAGTCCAAGTTTATCATTAAATTTTGATTGTAAATTGATGTTGTAATAACAGAAAAAAGAATAAATCCAGGAATAACTCCTACCACTGAGCTATCGGGGGTTATTCGACTATATCGTTAATTTCAGTCTGTACTTTTTGTACCTGATTATCACCAAAATGTGTTTTTTGGTATACTGGAAATGATGCAATGAGCCTCCTTTTGTAGCCAACAGTCAACAATGTCATCATAGGACATCATTTTTTCATCAAGGTCGAAAGTAATTCCAGAAACTTTGGTTAAATGTGACGCCACTTAATGATTATTTCAACGTAGTTATTAGCTATACAATCTGCGATCTGGCTTGCTTTCAAGTTTACTATCTTTTTGCGAAAATATTGTTAATATAAAAATTAAACTTTTCGAAATATTCAAATCCTAAATTTTAAAGCTAAACTTAGGTTTTTTAAGAATCTTTATTGCCTTTGTACACAAAAATCCATCAAATATTTAATGGCAAAATATAGACGGTGTATATTTATGCATGAATATGTGGGATTAAAAATCATAAAGCTTATAAAAACGTTGATGGTGTTGATGATGATGGTAAAATCAAGTGACATGAAATGAGGGGGTTAAGTGGAATGAGAGTCAGGATTAAAACATTTTCATTTTTAATTATTCATGTATTAATTCATATTTAATGTCGTGTTTACTTTTATGAGCCTGTCTAAGGTGAAAAACAATTTGTGGAATTTTTTTTTTCAAAATAAATTTTTTATCATTTTATTCAACAGGTGTGCTTTTCTCTCGTCGCTCATTGGCTTGCATGTATCTGGTATGTTGTAGCTGAGAAAGAGAGACTGTATAATGATCAAGAATTTGATGTGGGTAAGTTTTTCATTAACATTCATTAACTTTTATTCTTTCATTCGTTTTTCCTATGAATGAAAAATTATAATTTCATTAAGATTTTTGAATTAGGATTGTTGTGAGTAAAATTTGATATGAAATGGAAGTAGAAGAAGAGTGAGACGAAGAGAAATATTATGAAAAGGTTCACTGAGATTCAAATATGAACATTCAAGCATGAAAACTTGTTGTACATTTTTGACAAAATCCCATAGCAATTAAACTCTTTACCACAATTTCATTCAACCTTAGAATTCACAATTTCATTTAATTAATTTTAATGGATTACAAGCTTTACAGCACGTGTTGGTTGGTAGTTGGATCAACATGATGCTGTGGATTTATGCTTTTAGATATAAATTATTTAAAATGCTCCCTTTATAATACAATGTACAATGAAAGTAAATTTGCATTGCATTCACGATTCCATTCTCTTTATCCTCCTTCCAGTTAATTTGCGAAAGAATTTTATGCTGCAGCGGATGATGAAATTATAAATTAAATTTGCGCTTAATTATTTCATTGTTCAGATCTTCCGCTTTGCAGAAAAAAACTCGTAATTGTTGGCATTAAATTAGGTTTATTTCAAGGTTTCTTATTACAGCTTTTAATTTAATATTTGTTGAAGGTTGCTATGCTTTCAACCTTCTACTTAAAGGGATTGTTTGGATATTACGGACCTGAGTAATCTCTTATGGATTGAACGTCTACCATTTTTGCAAAAAAAATATTATCTGAAATTTTATGGAATTGATAATTTATTTATTTTTGTTGTACATACATCATTTCTGAACAAATCCAACTGTAATTTTGATATTGTCGAAAACTTTTCTGTTGCTCAAAAGTTTTTATAAAAAAAATTGCCATTTCGGTAATTGCTAGTTTCAGGGCATATTATGTTCTGGACATTTCACAAAAAAATATTTACATAAAGTTGATAGCATAAAGTAAATTTAAGGTAGATTTAATCAATCCCCGAGGGATCATGTCATGTATACTGATAATAGTGAAAACATTTTTAATTATAAGGTTTTTAATGCTGAATAATGTTCAGGGGCTTTAGTTTATTTCCTGTGAAATTGTTAGCAGCTTTACCTTCAATAAATCATTTCTTAGGAATTTTGTAAACATTCTCTTTGCATTTATTCATAAAATTTATTTTAATTGGTTTTGAATGTGAAAACTTTAATTGGAAGCATTAATTACATCTGAATGCTCAGCGTTCTGAGTATTAAATAGGAATTTTCACTGCTGCATTATATGAAATTGAAACTCTCATCTACGCCTGTGGCAGATACCTGTCATCGGTTTCGAAAATCTCATAGTTAGGGACTTAGATGTCAGAGAGCCTGGCCATGCCTCTAGTGACTTACCGGATGAAACACAAAACAAAAACAAAATTTTGCTTAAATCTTCCCTCAAAATTCAATGAATACATCATCTCTAATTGAAAACAGAAATTCTTCTTGCTTTAAAATCCTTTAAACCTCAGAATAATCCGGTCAAAGTCCAGAAAATAATCGTTTGATATGGTTTGATATTAAAGATGGAATAAGTATCAAATCTCAGGTAGATACCGCCTTAAATGAGCAACGAACATACCTCAGAAATTAGAGATTACCTCAGCATAGTACTTTATTTTAAAACACAGTAATGTTCATTTTATTCCCTCAGTAGGTTAAAGCTAACAACTAAATTAAGAGCTGTAACAGTTTACGTTACAGAAAATGTAAGGATCAAATAAAAGCCATTGAATGGAATCAGATAAAAACTTTTCTCTTAAAGCTATTTTAAATTGAAATTCAAAAAGGGTTGAAAAACGATAATTTTCCAGCAGGTTGTAACAGAATGTGAAGCTTTACTTTAAGTGTAAGTTGAGCTTACGAAGTTCAGTGATGTAGAAGAAATGGAAGAACATTTACCATGCGAAATATCCATTTGTATTCATAACAGTGAACTACAATTACATTCAAATGTCACAAATTACGACGTTTGTAGATGGATGAACCTTCAGTTGACCGAAATCGATGTCTAAAAATATCAAATAATAAGACGTAAAAAAATTGCTGACAATCCATAAGAAAGGGAGACATAAGAGACATAAAAATGAAATTTCCTTCAAGTACGTCATAGAATGTTTTTTGACAAACAATTTGCGGAAGTGGTAAACGATTGATAGGAAATCCGATATATGTATTCCTTAAGTCAACTATGTAAATGCAATGTGATATTATTTTTTCTTATCAAGCACACTTTCTTGCTCTTCTTCATTCTTCCTTCATCGTACGTTTTTTTCATATTCCTTCCATCAATTTACATTCTATTGTGTATCTCCACATGCAGGATGGATCAACAGCTTGGCAGAAAGGTTCAAGATACCAGTATCGAATTTAACTCAAGGCGAGGCTTATATCACTGCTCTATACTTTACGTTCAGTAGCTTGACATCTGTTGGTTTTGGCAATGTTTCTGCAAATACATCATACGAAAAGATTTTTTGTGTCATCATGATGTTGATTGGAGGTAAATATTTGATTTTTTGCTTTAACTGATTTTTCTTTTTCCTCCCAATTTTGTTCATTTCTTGCTGTTTATGTGTGTCTTCCTTCTTCATCCTCCCATTCAATGGAAGGAATATGAACTAGGAATGGATAATTGAGTATTTTCCATTAGCTTGAGAATGAAACTCATTCAATTTATATATGAACACCCCGTGCAGTATGCTTACTGCTCATATCATACAATCATGAATTTACATTGGTATATTATGGAAAAGTTGAGATGATGATGAAGATATAAAGTTGAATAGAAATTGTATTCGTATCACATAATGTTGTACAAAATCTGATTTGCTTGATTTTAACGAGGGCATAACGATATTTTCTTCATATTTATATGGCTGTGGAGGATGTCTTGTGAAAGTCTTGAGCATGGAATTCAATAGTAAATGCCAATTGTGGGTTCATTTTGTCTATAAAAATAGGAAGACTGTAAACTTTAGTATTGAAAATACAAATCAGATGTAGATTTTTTAGGTATAGGGCTTAAAAATTAATCATATAGCTTTGAATATTCTTGCATAAGGGTTCCCGATAATAGCTAAGATCTGACCTGCACAACATTGGAAGCCATGGTCATTAGTACCCAATGTGGTGAATGAGATTTCCTTTTATAAGGAAACCTTAAACATAACTGAATATATTCTCCATTAAACACGAAGCAGCAGTTATTTATCTGTTAACCAATCCTTGAAACACTTCAAGACTTCAACTTTCAGCTTGATTTTCAAATAATATTGCCAATAAAACTGAATATTCAATGATTATTTTGGGTTACACATGTGAAATTTCAAATACATGCCAAAATTCATTTAAATGATGATAATAGTGATGGAAATGAGGGTGTTATAGCTTTTCATTTTACTCAGGCATCATTGCTTAAGATGTTTATACAATTCAACCATGGATGTAAGTTCAAGGCTGGCAAAATGATACTTTGAATCCCTTTTCTTAAAGTACTAAATTCCTGCCTTAATTCAAATTCAACCTGACACGCAAAAATGCCTAGATCAAAACAAATCAATCTTCTAAAGCCAATTCTGACATTTTTGAACCCAATCGCGTTTCTTTGAATATCAAATTTTCAGCATAAAAAAATTCCTCGTTCGTTTATTTCATCGACAGCGAAGACTTTCTAACTAGCTTTATCTCTTTCCCCATGCATCATCACGATGTGAATTTATATATTCGATTATCATTGAAATACGTATAAAATTTTACTGTAAAGTGAAAAGAGGAAGAAAATTTACATTTTTATTTATTGACTGGAAATTTGATTTTATTTTACACACATATAAACAGCATAGATTCCCATGTCATGCACTTTTTTGTCGATCATCAAGGGAAAGTGTAAATGTGAAAAATGGAAATCAGAATGAGAATTTAACGCTGATCCATTATTCTTACATTGACATTTTCGACAAAATAAGTTCATCATTCCATGACAATTGACAGTATGAATAGGGGTCGTTCTCAAATTATGTCACGCTTTTAGGGGGAGGGGAGGGGGTAGAAGAATTTGTGACAGTGCATTATTCATTCTTTTTTGAATTTGTGACGTTTTTATGCGTGACGTAATTTGCGAACGATCCCTTAGTTTACACTAAGGATAAATATTAAACTCACCTTTTCATTTCTGCAGCTTTAATGCACGCCGTTGTCTTTGGTAATGTTACAGCTATAATTCAACGAATGTACGCAAGACGATCGCAATATCATAGCAAATGGCGAGATTTAAAAGATTTTGTAGCTCTACATCAAGTAAGTTCCTTTTTCTCTTTATTTTTTGAAATTTTATTTTTATCGCTTGTGCCATATTTGTATGCGAATTGTGTGCTATAACACTTTCAATCGTCTGGAAGTATTCAAATACCTATGTTGAGAATAAATTCAAGGGCATTCTGGAAACACGTAACGCTAGAAGTGGACATTTTCGAGCCCTATTTCCCCTCCTAGTAAAAAATTGTATGAACATTTTGTATGAATCGTAACAAAAAGATCACCTCTTAACGTTACATAATACCCAAACGATCCCTCACTTATTTTTATTTATCCACGCTTTGGTGAGTTTTATTCCTCGAATTTGACGCTTATTGTGATAAATGTGTGAATATATATGTCGATGAGGTAAACAACATATCGAAGTTTACGGATGATTAAAAGCTCGGTCATGCTATGCAATAAAATTGAGTGATTTCTTCGATAAGATTTCTTTTCTACTTCTTTATAACCAATTTTGGTTATAGATTTCCATGTCCTTATTGTGTTTATTTATAGATTCCTATGAACAATTTTCACCTTGGGCAATATAACCGCATATGTACATATTATTCAACCACGTTCAAGTGCTCATACGAGGAAAAATTTTGTTTATGCCCAATGAAAGTTTTCACATCGTCGACTATTCATTCACACTTATGTATAAGTTAGGGATTCTAGATATAATAACAGATTTGATGGAAGTATTTTTGTGCTATGTCGAAGATGTTATTACATTATGTTGGACATAAAGACACTAATTAGATGATTAACATATTTCTGTTGATTTCAATAAGGCTTCATTTACTTATGATGACCAAAATTCCTCTTTCGATGGTTGAGGATCTAATGTGGTTTGACATGATGAAAAAAAATCGTCAACTTAGTCAAAACGCCATCAAGATTCCAAAATTATTCGAATAGAACCACCACAAACACACCAACTGGAAATGGCATTTATTATTCGTTTCAAGCTTTTTCCATTTCTTTTGTAAATAGGAATGAGAAACAAGTTTGAGATGGGAATATTTTCGATGTTGTTCTTACTCACTTCTCAACCTATGCCAGATTTATTCGCATGATTTATATCAATAGAAAGTTGGAATAATATTTCCACGTGCTGTATTATTTCCTCTTCGTGTTTATTTTTTGACTTCTGAATATCAGCACGAAATGTGTGATATAGAACAATATAAAGGTAGAGTGCTCACTTAAAGTTATAATTTAGCAGAAATAAGATATCAAGATTATACAATACGCACTCTATGAGGTATGAATTTAATTATTACATGCGTCTTAATATTTTGAGTATTTAAAGATCTTTAACAATTTACTTCGATTCTAGATCAAGGGGATTTTTCGATCACCCTCTGGCTACGTGACTATTCCAGAAAGAATTCCATTTAAAAAATACCTCTAAATCTTTCCAAGGATTTAATTTGATACTCGACTTGTTATTATTTTTAAATTTCCATAGTTCTTAAAACTCCACAATCGTTGCCATTTTCTCGAACTTAAATGATGGGTTATTTTAGTGTAAGCGTTTCTCAGGAAAAAGAAAAAACCTATTTATTCCTGCTGTTGTTAAGAATCAATTTAATTTTCAGCCTCGAGCACGTACAAGTTAATAGCTAAAGATCGACATTTTTGTTTTCTTGATAGTCGGTTTAAATAATAAATGGTTGCTAATTATAGTCCATCCAACATTGGTTGTCTGTTTTAAGTAAAATTTATTGAACGTAACAACTTGCATGCACGCGTAAATAAGGTCAAAATTTAAGTGGAACTTTAGAAGGATCGAAATTTAGAGATTTGAAAACATTTGAGCTAACTTAGTGACAAAATTCTAATTTTTTTCATATCTTTTTCTACCTCATCCAATCTAGATGCCAATTGAGTTAAAGCAACGGATGCAGGATTACTTTCAGACTGTTTGGTCTATGAATCACGGTATTGATATTAACGAGGTGAGTTCACTGTAAAAATTAAGATTATGAATATAAAATGGCTATAAATATGAGCATTATCTTCATATTACATCTTATTATTTATTACTTTACTTTATAGACTCTCAAAGAATTTCCAGAAGAGCTAAGAGGTGATGTTAGCATGCACTTACATCGAGAGATTTTACAACTTCCAATATTTGAAGCCGCCTCTCAAGGCTGTTTGAAACTTCTGTCATTGCATATCAAAACAAATTTCTGTGCTCCGGGTGAATACTTAATACATAAAGGAGATGCTCTTGCATACATATATTATATTTGTAACGGAAGTATGGAGGTTATGCAGAACAATATGGTCGTAGCAATTTTGGGTAGGTTATTCAGAAGCAATTATTCTTATTAATTAGTAATCTTCTGCTGGATTACGACAATATTTTTTTGTTTTCTCTCGTAATTAGAAGCTGTATACCAAATTGGTATTGTCATTTCTTGTAATATTCGTGTATATTGAAGATTTCTTCATATCGTTTACTGCCTCGAGCATAAACAACAATAAATGTAATAATATTTTGAAACATAACCGCAAGTTTTCTACATATTTTCTGGTATCATTTCGCAGAAATCTTAGATTTTGGATAAATTTTTGGTTGATGCTTAAGTGGTTGGTTATGAACATCTTTAATATGATTACTACTTGGAATGTTCTTAATTAATTTGGAGTGGATTTACTTCTAATTGAGTTATTAATTATTTCGATCAATGTTCGTATAATTCCTTTGGGGTCGTTCACTTATTACGTTACGCAAAAAAACGAAATTTTAGACCCCCCCTCCCCCCTTGTTACAAATTTTCAAAGAAAAAAATTTTTCTTTGTTTGACCTATTACAAAATCTCAGACCCCCCCCCCCCCCCCTCCCCCCTAAAAAGCGAACGTAATAAGTGAACGACCCCTTTGGAAAATGAGATTTTAGACTTCGTGTTACAAAATCTTTTTTATGGAGAGCCACATAGCTCTAGACAGCTTTTCCCCTTCCATTCTAAATTTCTTAAAATGACCCTCATTCAAAATTCAAAGTTCCAAATTCAATTATCCTTACACAGAACGAAATGATTTCATAATGTAAAATCCTTATAAAACTCATAAAGTGACAAGATTCAGTCCCAAAGGAAGTAACATAAAAGTTCAATTTTTATGATCCATTTCCAACATGTTAATGCTTTCTCTTGTTTTAACCCTTTTGATCGTAAATTTTGCAAAATTTAAGACAAACACAAAATTTTATTGCTCGGCTGTGTCGACATTTTCCATCAAATCTCTCATATCTTCTATATTTAAAACAGAAAAAAGCATCAAGAATTTTTTAATCCTCAAATATTTAAGCAAATGTGAATCATTTAATCCCAAAAAAATAATTTTCGAGAATTACAATCGCTTGAGGCCATGTGCGATGTGTATTTTTCATTCTATGTTGAATTTTTCAGCACAAAAGATTATTAAACTTTTTCATTTCATTGAGTTGGAGTGTTTGCTTGCTGAAATTCAATTATCTTTAATTTGATAATTTTAAAATGTATTAAATTTCTTCTTCTTTCTCTGTTTTTTAAAGGTAAGGGGGACTTAGTTGGCTGTGATATTTCAATAAATTTGATGCACAATGGACAAACAGGAAATACTGGTGGGGGTGGACAAGATTTAATTTTGAAGAGCAGTTCAGATGTAAAAGTATGTGAACCATTCATGACCTTTCAGTACGATACCTTATGAGAATTTTCATGTCATTTAATAGGCATTAACTTATTGTGATCTAAAGTGTATACATATTAGTGGCTTGATAGAGGTTTTACGTTTATATCCTGAGTATCAACAAGAATTTGCAAATGACATTCAGCATGACTTAACATACAATCTTCGAGAGGGATATGAAGCGGAAGCAGAGTCTGAAAATAACGGACACTGTTTAGCTCTACCTTCGATAAGTGAAGACGATGAGAATTTAGCGGAAGATGGCATTAGCAATAATTCGTCACCACGGCATCCAAGTATTACTCGGTCGCCTATACATGGCGTCTCAACTGCTAGTCCCGTGCGTCATACGAAGCTTTTACAAAAGTAAATGTCAAGATCATTTTTTCTCATCCTAGAACTTGATGGATACTTATTGATTTTCTTTTCCTTTTTTCTGTCATTCTTCTTTCATTTTCAGAAGACAGACGCTTATAGCCCTCAAAGAGAAATCACAAAAATCTCGAGGGTCTAGTGTCAATAATAGCCCAGTAAGTGTTAAAAGTAATAAAAAGTCTATGGAGAATAACATTTCAGATGATGAGAATGAAGAAGAACCCCAAATGATAAAGGATGAAAAGCCAGCCTCACATCTTCGAAGTTCAATGGAGCGGTTAGACACACAAGTTTCGACACTCCATCAAGATGTTGCCACATTGAGTATTGAAGTACGCAATGCAATTCAAGCTTTACAGGAAATGGCTTATACGACTCTCACACACATCGATAATCAACCGGCCAGATCAATTCCAAATCTTCAAAATGGAATTAACAATTCCCATATGGTTTTCGAATACATGACACGTAGTTCATCACAACCTGCTGAACTTTGGCATCGGAGTAATCAACAAATGAAGAGTATTTCGGATCTTTATAGGTAGGTCATCACATTTTCTTTTTACTTATTGCGTGAATGACTTGCATAAATTTATTCCGAATAACAGTCAATCGGTCTACCAATCATCACCACATATCGTGAATCATAAATCCACCCAAACAGAAACAGCTTATGATTACGATTTTCTAGAAAATTTAGGTAAGAATAAAATTTTATTGATAACTGATTTGGATTATTGCGTGTGAATTATAGTTAAAGATGTGATTTCATAAAATCTGAACTCATAGATGGAAGTTAGATGCGAAGTATTTTTTTTTTGTAGAGTTGTCAGTAATTTTTAATTAAATTTTCTTGCTGGAAGCGAAAACATTAAGAAAATTTAATAAAAAGATGCCATCGAAAATTAATTGAGGTTCAATCTCATATTCATTGTAGGAACAGACAAATAATTACAATATTATATCACAAAGAATTCAGTACAAAAAGTAAGTTTGATTGACAATGATGAGCTGGTCCTAATTAGATACCAACATTTATGTTTCCAAAATTGATTTTAGGAAATTAGTTTTAGTTAGAGGTGAATATTGTAGTTCCTACCCCAATAATTTCACCTATTTCTTTGTATACTTTTTGAGTCTTTTGACATCCACAAATCATTTTGACTTAAGAATTCGGAGCATCCATGGTCATATTTGGCAGGCACTTGTATAAAAATTCAAAACACTTATCATTGCATGAACATCATTTTGATTAGTGACCATAGTCTTGCACCAAATCACTTACATTAGAATAGCAAATGAGGATATAACTGAGAACAACCTCCCATTCAAATTGTGTAAACTCAAATTTAAACGAAAATATATTATTAATACAATTTTCAAATTGAATAATATTCGATAAGAAGAGTTATATTCTACTGAATTTAAGACAGTAGCTGATAGCAGTAGCATAACATGAGAAACATTTATAAACCTAAAATTAGCACACTTCCAAACCATCTCATTAATAATCAATTTAATCTTGTTTCCCTTCCCATCCACAGTTTTAACAAATTCGCAATTAGTATTAAACATTTTGAGCGTCAATACACCAGTCAATTTAATGGGAAACGATATGAAACCTGTTAACTGCTTAAGTATTCTCACACCCATCCCTGAAGCAATTTCAAATGAACCGAGTTGTAGTAATTTACATGACCTTTCCACTCATAAAGATAATAATAGTAATTTGGGACTGATGGAACATCCACAAGAGCAATCATGGCGTATTTACGAGAACGATGAAGATAATTCGAAGTCGACAGACGCATTGCTTGAAATGAAGGAAAATACAGATGATACGGATGAAGATGAGGCGACAACAACTTACTCTAATAATATTAACTTTTCGATCATAAAAGAAAATTCAACCTACAAATTATCGAAGTCAAGCTCAAATTGCTCAGTATCAAGAGCGTCGGGAGATATTACAGAAAAATATCAGCAGCCACAGCACCAACAGCATCATCACCATCAACATCAACCGAAGCAGCAGCAGCAACAACCAATAGTTCTGATTCGTAGTCGTTCAGGTAATAAAACTGGCTCTAAAATATATGAACCCATATCAAGTGAAAGTTTAACTGATTCACTAGGGTATATGGATGACTTCGACGAGAGCTGTGCATTAATCACAAGTGAAAATGACAAACGTAAAAGACAAACATTTTCATCATCGAATGATGTAATCCCGAAGCGTAATAGTCTTGGTGTAAATAAAGCTCCACAAATTCATAGATTTTCTGCTGGCGATGCAGATAAATTAGAAAAGGGTATTAAATCTTCTTTGCCCTCCACTCGATCGTTGAGAGACAGTTAGACTTTATTGGAAAACTTGTGTAAGCATTCTAGGATTTAAAAACTATATAAAAATGTGAGAAAAAAGTTTGACTGTTTATGTTTATTTAATAATGCAGCGCATTTTGTGTGGAACTTAGTAAATTAATTTGAATCTGCTGGACTGATTCTTAAGAAACTCATGAAGCACCAAAAGAGTGCTGCGAACGCTCAATTATTCCACTAAAATTGCGTCTAAAAATTATCGATTTATTGGAGGGCATTTAATTATCTTTTTTTTTCGTCGACATATCATTAAATGAGAAACAACCATTGAAATGGAAAGTTGAACGACATCGGGAAATAGATTATTCATCTGTCCACTCTCTCTTATGTACAAAAAAGAAGTAAAAAACGAAATAACATGAAACAGTAACTACGAAGTAAGTAGGAAATGCGCAATTTTCATTAGACTTTCGGAAATTGGGTTTAGAGAATAATTATGATAAAAACATTATTCAGTAATAAAATGTAACGAACCTATAAGTTAATTAACGTTAAGTAATTTGTGTAAAAAAAATTAGCTAGCATTAGCTTCTACGACAAGATCATCGAAATATTTTATCTTTTTGTCGATAATTTTGTTAAGTTTTAAACAGGAGAATAAGGAAGAAAAAAGAAATATTATAGTTAATTATCTCAGCTTAATTAAGGTGTATACATTCACGGGTAAATTAAGGTATTTATCATAAAGCAACTGAATAAAACGAAAGCATCTCAAGATTGTTTAAAACATTCCATTTAATTTTAAATTATTATACATCATCATCATTATCATCATCCTGTGTGTATACAGCTAAATTGAGCGCTTTTTAGCATCTAGGACTTAAAGTTTTAGATGATAATTTTTAGAATAGAAAATTGCACAATTGTTTTAGGAATCAAAATATCGGATTTAAAGTCAAACCAAAGAACATAATTTTATGGAAAAATTAGGTATCATAAGTTGCTTTGAAGTCACTAAATAGTTTCATCAATAATCTAATTTGAGTGCCGTAAGAAATTCTCTTGAAGCTTCAATCCAGTGGCGTATTCAGGAGGGGGGTCTTAGGAGTCTAATTCTCTTTGGACAGACATTTCCTGAATTAGATTTTAAAAAATTTGCAAAAAAATCCTTAAAAAAGTATCCCAAAAAATTACTTCAATATTTTTAATTATCCATAAATTCTGCAAAATATTATCAAAGGAATATGTATATACATAATAGCTCCGAACGATTTTCAAAAGGTTTTAGTTAAATGAACTGGAATTAATTATATTAATCGTAGCTTTCAGTCTAACTTTTAATTACCTCTTAGAGACGTAGTCAGGGGGGTTGTTTGGTGGAACTTTCCTTGGGAGTCAAAATTGTCAATGCTTTTTTTGGGTTGTAGCAGAATCACTCTTAATGCTTAAATAAATATGGAAAAAAACATAGACACGACACTTCAAAAATCCTGGCTACATCCCTGTTACCTCTTATATGATTGTTCCCCCAAAAATTCTATTATAACATATACTTGAATTATGAAAGGATATAGCAAATAGCGGAAATATCTTCTAAAAGAACTGCGTAAATCTGAGATAAAATATATGTCTACAAGGTAGGAGTATGTCGAATTTAACATCAAAATGACTAGAATGTCTCCTAAGAAATGAGAGCTATTTTATCAAACAATTTTTATCTTGACCTACTCAAAAGCTTGGAAAGTATCGATTGTTTCTAGCTCGATGAAGTCTTAGAAAAATACGTCACGTTTTCAAGATTTCAAAATTACCTGTACGTGTAGGCATTTCTCGATTGAGAACATCTAAAGACATCTATATACATGATTAGATTCTAATTTTAGAACAATTTTGTTTCATACTCGAATGGGTTGCAATCGAATTCCTAGACTTGTAGGTTCAATGATGTTTAAATTTAAATATCGATTACTTAATCATACCTGTTGATAACTTCACTCACATTTATGTAAGTTAAATGCCAGCTAATTATAATATTGACATTCAATTTAGACTTTCAAATTTAATTTTGAATTAAGCGAATATTTTTAGCAGGTATTGGAATTGCAGATTTAGTTATTGACTAAATCAAAGGTTGAAAAGTAAATTAAAGCCTTTCTGAGTTTCAGACTTCCTTCGACATACTCACTTTGTCTTATGTCTAAGCAAACGACCCACTTTGCCATTGTTCTAAGTATATAGCTAGAAAATTTTCGAAGGTGGTCCAACCTTTCAAAAGAGAGGGTTGACTTATTTCACACCCAAGAGGTTCTGGACCCATAAGATATACAAGGGTATATCCAGGAGGGGCTTCAGGTTATACCCCCCTATTTTTTGAACAACCAATATTTAGTTTAAAAGGTTAAAAACAGAAAGGTCATGATTTGGAAAAAAACCCTCCCTAAAAATATCCTGGATATGCCCCTGTTCCTACGTCACTGCATAATTCTGAGGAATTTTTTTTTAGAAATCTCAAAACATATACAAAAGCATCCAGGAATGCTGTGGAATATTTTATATAACTCAGATTTTTCACATTCCATTAATTTTTCCCACAAATTTTTTCACCATTTATAATATTGTAAAAGTAGTCAATATCAAGGCTTGATCACCCTACAGAATACTTGATTGTGTGCACATCAAAAATATTGTCTTTTGTTGAAGCATGTTTCCAAAAGAACCGCAATCAACTTTTCCCAGCATAATCAGAACTTTAAAATAATTAATAAATTGTGATGTAGCTTAATAGTGTCGATGAGTCGAATAATTTCGTGTCATTCGAATGTATCATATTAATTTTTTTCCAGTATGCTCTTAGATGATCAATGGACCAGTTTGATTGCAACAGTCAGCATAAAGTTTTATTGGAAACAAAAATAGAACACATTAGTCAAATTATATTTTAAGGTGGGATGGAATTGCGCTTGTCTATCGAAATTTATTAATAAACGCCAATAATGTTAATCGAAAGACAAAGATAGACACTAGCTGACATTCACGCCTTTATTTAAATAGTAACATAATATGATATTTATAGAAATAATGCAACAAAATCTGTCCATCAGTAAAGTTTACAGCTAAATTCTTTCAACATCATGAAACGTATCTAAGCCTTGATTTATTTGCAATATAATTTTAGCTTCTTCCTTCATTTGATGAAGATTAAAAAAATAATAACCGACCCTTTAATAAATTATAAATAGAGCTCCTTGAAATAAATTGAAATTAATAGGAGAGTAAGCATAAAAGTTTTATGATAGAAAAAAAGCATACAAATTAGTTTCTACGAAAATTGGCCTAAACAAATCAACTAGATGAAATTGAAATAAAAATGGAAACACTTTAGAGTTAGTTCATTAAATAGAAATGCGTAACAATAAATTGACTGAAAGTTTCACAAAATAGAAACATGAAAATGTCTTTCAATCTAAAAGATATAAAAAAATTATTGCTATAATTATAGAAGTTTAGAGATGAATATTTTCAAGAGAATTAATAGAGAATATAATAATGTTATAATTTATTGAATTAATTTAATTTAAAGATGCAAAGTATCTATACACATGCATATTATAACTCCAACTAAATGTATTTATTTTTTCAATAAAAAAATCTATCGATATGAAGAAATTCATCAAAACAATTTCATTTTTTATTGATAACTGAAATTATATATTTGCTTAATTATTTAGTTGATTTTCAGACGTAGCATCTCAGAGATTTTAAAAGTGATACTTTTATGAAATTATATATTCAATACTACGAAAGATTTTTAATTCTAATTTTGTGGCAACGAAAATGGAAAAGTCTTTAAATTCAATTTTTTATTGACATATCTCATGAAATCGTTAATTAAAATTTTCCAGCATTGATCCTTCACATCCTTAAAATTATTGAGTTTTTAAATAAAAAATAAATTTTTTCCTTCGAACCGGATTTGAACCAGTGACCTATGGATATCTGTACAACTTTATTTTAAGTTAGTTTAACCACTACAGTCCACCGCTCTACCAACTGAGCTATCGAAGGTAATTATTTGATGTTTTAAGTTTTGAAAAAACTGGTTAACTTTCTTTTTTTTCATTTTCTATTACTTTTTATAATGTGTTTCGTGCAATAGTTTACTTACTCTTTTTACTCTACTTACTCTGGTTTGTTCCACCTTTTATATGTTCAAATTTTATTCTGAAATACTCATTGTTAAGATCAACACAGACAGAATTAAAATGCTGCCAACATGATGGCTGATAGGACAATGTACTGAAGAACCGTGCAAAGGCCACATGGTGAATTCATTTTTTTAATTTGTTAGTCAAACAACAATTTCTTAGTTTTATGAATACTGACGGCACTACGTCTGCCATGGTAGACACATTTTTAAATTATAGTGATCGGGGTTTTCTCTTCTAAAATTTAATAGTCAACTTAAAGTAAATAATGAACTTTAGTTCGTTACATAATATGTATTTTAAATCCAGTTTATTTGGCACCATATAAAAAAATGAGTCATTCAATTTGTTTAATGAATAATTAAGAAAGATTATTTTTACTGCATATTTTTTGGAAATGCTGATAACAGAATATTTACCACACAGCAAGAAGATTGTCGCATTTTAATTCATTTTCTCATCTCATCAAGATCATACACATACGAGAAATATAGAAATTGTTTTGTGTGGGGAAATACGTTCATTCATATCGTCATCTACTTGGGTATTTACATTTGTCTCACTAAAAGATCGAACAGTAAAGAAAAAAATCCAGTTAAATCACCGATCAAATAGTTCAAGGGTAAGTCTCGCAAATACAGTTAAAGAAATTTTTAAGAAACTTTTATCTGAGCTTTTGTTTTGATAAACTTTTCATATAGCTCACTTTGTTTTTGTAAGCTTCGCCTAGTGTTCTACACTCCATTCAGTTCCATTTCTCATTTATTTTTTGTGTGTCAATCAGTAAAGACAATGTTTATTATTATTTCTTAAAATTTTATTTTAGTTTATGAGTAATTGTTCAAGGAATGTTCTCTAACATGGAACCAAGAGATTCGAATGAAATAATTGAACCAAGGGTGAATTTTGAAGATATCCCAATTAGTGCATTGCGACAAAAAAGCAGGTATGATTCATTATAAAAATTTCTAATCAAAATATCAATAAAAAAATTTATTTCCTGATTCATTAATCATTTATGGATGATTGTAGAGGGAAATTATCAATTCTACTAAATCCCGAAAAAGTCTTAGTCAATGAAGATGGCCTTGATCGTGATTGGAGAGGAATATTTGGACTATCAGGACTAAATCAAAGTGAATACACTGTAATATCTCAAGCAGATGATAAAATGGGAAAGCTACTCGACTTGTGGAATAGAAAAATTGACGAAAATAAATCTCAAGTTACGCTAGGTCAATTGCAACACTGTTTTGGAATAATTGATAGATATGATGTTTACGATGACACTTTATCATTATTCGGTAAGTTTCAAGTTCACGTAATCTAATACTCGATAAATAACTGTGAAAACATTCCATTGACGTATTTTTGATGCTCATTAATATCCAGTATATTATCTAAGCATTATATAAAAATAGCATGTGCGGATTTAGTTTAAAAGTCGAAAATAATATTATCTTATCAGTATAACTGTTTATCTACTTATCTATCTATCAATTTAAATTCAAAATAATTAACAATCGACATTTGCTTATCAATTTGATTTTAGTTGAAGATTCTGAAGCACACTTGACTAAATTACGGTCAAAAAGAGTAAATGAGAATTCAGCAAAATTCGAAATCATCAAAGGGCAGCCCGACAACGATATATTAACGATAAAGGACGTTGAGTTCAGTGAAAAAGGATTACCGCTTCCAAATTATGATGCTTTTGTTATCTATAATGATAAAGACATCGAATTTGCGACAGAGCTTATAGAGCGATTAGAGAATAATGGATATAATCTCTGCGCAAAGGACAGAGATTTACTTCCAGGCCTCTCATTCGAAAGTGACGCAATTCTAAGCCTCCTATCACAGCGATGCAATCATCTCATCTTAATTGTATCAAAAGCCTTTTTGATGAGTCCAATGCAGATTTTTATTACAAATTACGCACAAGCATTAGGCATTGAACAAGGAAGGAGGAAGATCATTCCATGTGTTTTAGAACCTGACTGTAATTTACCACAAATGTTAAGATATTGCTTTCGTTTAGATTACTTCAGAAATAACAAGCTATTCAATTTTTGGGATAAGTTAGATACATCATTAAGAGTTAATAGTAAGGAAATTAAGGCGGTAAATAGTGTTGATAAGTAAGTATCACGTTTATATCAATAGGCAGTTAATGAAATTTTGAGGAATATTGAGACTAGAATTCAAAAATTTCTAAATATATTTAACATAGAACACCAGAATCAGTAGTTAGCTATCTTCCTCAATTTTGATCAAAAAAACTTATTCTAATTAAATTGATTAATTCCAGGCATTCCATCGACAAGATAACAACCACAAACGTTAGTGATAAGCCAACAAATCAAAAAGAACTAGTATATAATTTTAGTGAACGTCCAGTGACTCCAGAAAAATCATCAAAGAAGCTCATACCTATACAAGAGGTGGCTCCTCAGCAGAAAATAATGCCACCTCCGAGAAAATTACGATCTTCAGCATCTATGATGTCCCTGGAAGAGAAGCCTAATGGTTTATATTATCAGAATAATCAGTCACATAGTACATATGATTTAAACGGTGAATGCTCAATGGAAATGACTCAAAATACGAAATTAAAGCGTAAAAAATGGTATAGCATGTTCATGCCAAAAGAAATGAAAGTAAAGAGCAGTGAAGTGGAAACAAAGGACGAGACGGAGAAGAAAAAGCACAAAAGACACTGGTTTAAGAGCAAAAAGAAACAAAAGGAAAAGTTGGCGATGCTTGCCGAGACTTAAACAAGTCAAAGACTTGAAAACATGTGCCTTATAAATTTTTGGATTCTTTTATTCACAAAAAAAGAGTCAACAGAAACTTGTTGAAGCAAAGAGTTTATCTCTTAAATCGTTTTATATCTTAACAATTTTATTATAAATAAATGCATTTTGAATATCACTAAGTGAAGTTGCTATTAGCTTTTTTGAAAAGTACACCATCGCCAAACAGCTACAGTTTTTCTTCCAAAATATCCCATCCATGACTCTTCATTCTTAATTTCTGGTACTTTCTTTTGCTGCACAACCAACTCATTCTCATTCAAATATTTCATCAAACTGTCATATCCTTTCAAAATCTGTTCTGTATCCTTAGTTATTCGTTCGATTTGAAGATGAAATTCTTTATGGAAGTCCTCTTGAACTCTCTTAATGTCATTGTTTCTGTAATATGCTGATATTGAAGTACCAATTATTCCAAGTAAAGCACCCATAATTGTACTGATGACACCCCATTTCCTAGTATTCGTTTTGCTCTTTTCATGCAGCATATTGATTTTCGCTTGAAGATGTGCAAAGTAGTCTCGTTCCTGATTGTCAAGTATCTCGAATCTCTCTTCAAGACGATTGCGTTCTTGAATTATTTCGAATTCTGCAATTGAAAGATGAAGATTAGTTAAATTTGGAATAAACCCAGGAAGCACAAATCTGGCACAAGGATGGGTGTGAAGCTGATATCAAGCTAGATTTTTATCAGTTTTTGAACAAATAAATAGCAATTGATATGATTGAACCTAAATCCCCACAAAAAAGGGTTTTATGTACTTTACTAAGGCTTGTTTTATAGCAAAAATACCAATTTCCAACGATGTGTCATTAATATCAACAATTTAATCATGTCATAAGTCATGACGTAATTTTTGATATAAATCTTCTCATCATTTATTGACTTATTATCACCATTGATTATTTACCTTTTTTCATCAGATCAATGTACTTTGCATCTCCTCTTTTGCAGTCTTGCATTTGTTCCTGTATGCTTGTTAAGGACTTTGCCGTATGATTAATTTGCATTTGTATTTTTGTCCTCTCTCCTTGAATTTTGGCGAGCTCTTCTTGAAGGATTGTGACTTTCTGATAAGCCCTCTCGATCTCATCAAATCCAATAAATTCATAATATCTAGTAAGTGCTGTTGTGCTGATTGTCGTAACTCTTTCTTTCAATTGCTCACGACTTTTTATGACAGCTTCAATGGCTTGTTTTTTGTCTAGTTGACTTAGTCCTCTTGTAATAAAGTAAATACATTGCTTATCTCTTAGAATCAGTGGCCGTACAGTTGAGAATCTTAACATATTTAGCTACAAAAATATTTTATTTGGATGTCTTGACTAAAAATAATAAGATACAAAACAATAACAGTGTTCGGTATTTTTGTTACTGCGGGAATTTTTGAAAAAAATTCAATGAAAAGTTGATTAAAGTTTTTGAATGTTTTTGTTTTGAAAATTTGAATTTTAACGAATTTTTTGGTTGTTAAAGGAAGTTTAAAAACTTTGTAAGAAAATTATTAATGAATTTTGTTGTTAATTCCATAAATGATAAAAAATAACAAAAATGAACTTAAATCTCTCAACAAGCATAAGCGCCCCCTAGCGTCAATTCTGCCAAACCAAAAGGATATAGTGCTAAAGTAAAAACTTATGCTAAGAAAAAGGAAAATCGTGCTAAAAAAGAAAAACTTTAACTCGAGAAACTTTTTTTTTCGTGAAATTCCTAGCATGTTTTCATCGATTTGTCGATGATAAAATTGTACAATTAAGAGACTAAAGTGTCGAGCAATTGAAATAATGTAAAGTTTTGCACAACAAATCATTAGAAATGAGTGAATTAAAAAAATTAAAAATGAAAAAATAAACGAGATTATTCTCACGAAAAAGAAGGAAAAAAAGAGAGAGAAAAGTGAATTTTTGTTCGTTCTTCACTGAAAAATAAGTTGCATGAACGAAAAGTAAGGAGGAAAAAAGTAAAGAAAAATAAATAAGAACGTGAATTGAAAGAGGAAAAAGTAATATACACGTATATATGAAAGTAAAATATTAAAAGAAATGAGAAGCTTTTACCACATGAAAAAGTCTGTAAGGAAAAAGTTTCAACTTTACTCATCTTAGGTAATTTTTTTTTCACACAAAACATTTAATCCATTTTCCACCCCGTGTGTCCTCATCGAGCACAAAAAAAAATTTCTCATCAAATTTCTCTTGCCATTTATTTTTAATCAATTTCCAAACACATAAAAAATTCCTTTTCTTTCCATTTTCCTACGAGTAAATGACTTTGAAAATCATGAAAGGCAATTTATTGAGCGAAAAAGGAATCGACGACAGAAAGAAATAAATAAATGACAAAAAGTAGTCAATGAAAAGGAAGGAAAATTAAATTGCGTTCTTACGCAGAAAATAGACATATTTTGTACTTTTTTTACAATGTCTATCGATTTTAAATTGTTTATGGTATTTTAGTTGTGGTACAATAACTTTCACGGTGAAGTAAGGAAAGGAAAAAAAATCGAATTTTCCGTTCATTGTTGGAGAGGATATTGAGATATATCTTGATCAAAGAACAATGATAGAATAAATAGAATGTGAAACGTACGGGAAGGAAAGAATGAAAAATCCTGTGCCAAGGTTTCTATGATTTAGTGCAATTGAAATGTGAGTGGCATTGAGACATAATAATTGAAATCTGTTTTTCTGTGTGAACTTGTTGCACTCATTTCAAACATAATAAACAAATTTTTACCATTTATGCCTTTTTCCCTTTTCCATGCCAAAATGAAAATTGGAAAAAATTAGTGTGAAAATTATTAGTTTTTATATTATTACCATTCTGCCGAGAAAGCCAAAATTAAATGAGAATGGAGATAATTTACATGGATAATAAGTAAAAAGTGTTTTCGTTCAAGTGCATTTTCGTACAAATAATTAAGAAATTGAAAAAAATGTGACAACTTACTTGCTTAATTGGATTATGTTAAAAGTAATTTTGGTAAATGTGCTGTCGAAATATGGAACAGACAACTGCAAAAAAATATTGACTTTTTTATCGAGCTGTTCATAGTTCCGTACACAATTTTATCAGTCTAAGAAATCTAATTTCCTGAACTAGCACTCTATTACTTGACATCTGAATTCACATTTTCATTGACTTCGAAGAATTTCATTATATTTTTTTTTATTTTTCATTGACATCTTTTTAAATGTTGGAATATGAAAATAGGTAACGAATAAATTGTGCCGTAGAGAGAGTGATCTTAAAGGCTTTAAGTTTTTTTCTTAATCTTAAGTCTCCAAATTGGAACAATTTTAAATCTCTTGAGAAATAATTCATAAAATTTTAAAATTTGCCTTTTTTCACTAAAAAATTAATAGATTCTAAATTTTTTTATACTTTGATGATCAACTAAAACCAGTAATCAGTGATATTTGGAGCTTTTCTGATAAAAAATGGACAATTTTATTTGTATCATTATTTTTGGACTTCTTAGTTACAATTTTAAAACTTAGCTCGTACCTAGATTTGCTGACAAAATATTTTTCTGTCGTAAAATAATCAGGGGGAAATTAACTTGGCGTAAAATTTTTACGTCAAAAGCGTAAAATTTTACGCCATGGCGTAAAATTGGCGTAAAATTTTACGCCAGTGGCGTAAAATTTTACGCCGGAAATTTTACACAGGAAAAATAAAAATTTTTGATTTAGATAATTGTTATACAATGCATCAGGAGAATTTACTTTTGTTACACAGTGCATCAGGGAGTAACTAAAATTAACAACTTTTCGTCTTAAATATTAATTGGAGCTATTTTTTTTGGAATTTTTAAAGAAAAATTTACTTTTTAAAACATTACTTATTAAATATTGCTTACTTATAGGGGTTTGATAAGCAAAAACAAATAAAAATCATAAAATACTAATTAATAGTAACTATTAGTTGAAATTATTCTATTAAAACGTCATAAAATAGTAAATAACGTCAAAAATTATGTAACATTTTAAAAATTCTGTATTTTAATCTGGATTAGTAAGAAAAAAGCTTAAACATAACACGATTAGAATTCTTAAGCTCAGGAATCGGTGAAGAAGCTCGTGCGAGCCTTAAGTTTCTTCGAATTCTTTCTATGCATTTTTAAATTTTTTTGATAAATTTTCATACTAAAAGTATTTTAAAAGTCTTTCAATTCTATTAAAGTTTATCATTTTTATATTTAATGCAATTTAATGATTCTCATCTTCAACAATTGCAGTTTTACATAAATTCAGATGCTCGGAAACTCGATATTTTCAAACGAGCCCGAGACTGAGCTCAACCTTCAAAACCCCGAGGTTTCAGAAACTCGATCACAAATTAAATTTTCAAATAATCAAAATATCTCCTTAATTAATGAATGATAACACAAAGTAATGCAATAAAATGATAGATTTTTGTCTAATTGGTCTCAGTATCAGTTATAATTTAATTGTAATATCTTTAGTTTTTTCTAATTTTTGATTCTTCAGATGTAAAAAATTGAAAGTTCTGATCCATTTTAATTTTTTTGATCGAGTTATTGACTGAAGAACAACACTCAGAATCAACAATTTTCACATTTCTCTAATTTTCTGTAGCAAAAAAGTAGATTTTCGTGATTTTTTACAGTGCAAAAATTGTCAAAACCGTCTATTTCTACTTTCTCATGATGTATTGTGTATCAAAACGAAACTTTAATAATGTACAGTTAAAAACAAATTAAAACTTCGCAATCTGTTTAGAAAATCTAAAAAATATATTTCAAGTTAAAAAACATGGCGTAAAATTTTACGCCATGGCGTAAAATTGGCGTAAAATTTTACGCCGTGGCGTAAAATTGGCGTAAAATTTTACGCCACTTTTTGGCGTAAAAATTTTACGCCAAGTTATCTTCCCCCTGAAAATAATCCATTTGGACCAGATTTTGTGCCCAGAAGTTACTAGGAGTTTGTATAATCTTCAAAGTACTGATTTTTTTTATTTTATTGTTGAGGTATTGCGAATGAAATTGGGTTAACTTAGTTCAAAATAAATGCTTAAAATCAGGCCTTAACCTTCATATATATGAAATGTCTATCAAGTTTCAATTAAGGTGGAACCTTAGTTTCAAACTCGAACCTTCAAAAAAAGGGTCCTTCTATTTGCTGATCCCTTGATGACTTGTGTCACTATGGATATTATTCATACATGTACGTATCATTCTGATCAGTTCGCAGACTTAATTTTACACAACTCAGCATACATTCTTTCACATACTCTCTCACACTGTCTACTAATTCAACGATGAATCATTAATTCATACCGAATCATATACCAAAATACATTACCAAGTAAGCAACCTAATGAATCGAATCGAACATCAGTGATTAATTGCAAACGGCATCAGCAAACAATCCGACAAGCTTACCCAAACTACAAAGACAACTGTTCTTCACATTTTAGGACTGCTTGGAAATGAAAACAAAAAAATGTGTTGTAATATGGAAGCATTCGACCCATTTTCGTTGACTAAATATTATTTAACAAGCATTACAAGAAGAATAAAAAGAAAAGTCAGTAAGCTAGTTACGATGGGACTTGTTGTTGCTATTTTTTTCTTTATAGCCTATCAGTAGATTTACGATGATGACACAAATAAATTTATTTATAACGATGAAATTCATAAAATATTGTTTAAAAATTAATAAGTTTAATGTCAATCGCTTAAGTGCGCTCCTCATTTGTTATGGTCGATCAATATCTTAATTGAAACTTAATTAAGCAGCACTTGAATGTTAACAAAAAGATTATTTGACAGTTTTTTGTTAGATTAATCATTTTATGATAATAAAATAATAATTAATTTTTTCTGTTCTGTGAATTTTATTTTTTTGAGTCGGAGTTTTGTTGATTAATAAGGGATGTAACTATAGTTCCGTGATCTAGTTGTTAATAGGGCTATTTTGATTGAAATTCCAAATACTAAAAACTGCAGAATTTCCGTTGTAAAACAAAACTTTTTGAACTATGGACGCCACTATGGGAAAAAATTGAAAAAAAGCGGCCATCCACTTTTTTTTGGTAATGTTTCAAATATCCATTCCAAAGTGATTTATTCTTGTAGAGGACATAAAAGTAGACTTGTACGCCAAATTTCAGGTCATTTGGTGCTGTTTTCGTGATTCTAGGGCTGTTTGAAGTTGAAAAGAGGTTAAAAATTTGATTTTTTCATGCCATATTTGAACTAAGAATTCTCTGCAATGGTAAAGGATGTTGAGAAACGGTTTTTGGTTCCTAGTATTGCTATATAAGAGCTTTATTTTGACATACCACAAAGTATATACCTTTATAGTTTTGGTACCGGTGTGGTAGGAAATGTATGAAAATCATAGGAAAAATATCTTCAAACGTGCCGCAACTACCTTAGATGGCCGAATCACAACATATAAAGTGGGTATAGGCTTATAGCCCAAGACTTCTAGTTTTCAAAACTGTATAAATATTAGCCATAGCTAGCTGCGAACAAAAGTTATTGCGATTTTAGTGAGTTGATCTATATTTGACAAAAAACTAACTTTTCTTAGAAAAAAATGAGAAATATAAAAATAATTATGGTTTTTGATGTTTTTTAGTGACTTATGCTGTTTGAAGAAAAACTGTGAAAAAATTTTTCCAAAAAGTTCAAAATCTACTGAGATATGGGGTACATGTGTTCCCTGACGACTTGACCCATTTTCACCACACTCAAACAGCTGTAACTCTTACAGAATGTTATATTTTTTAATTCTGCTTTCTGATTATTATAGCTTAGATCAGTACCTTTCTAACGATATATAATACTTGATAGTTTAGTATGGTCTTGGTCATGAATGCGGCCCTTGTTTGTGACCGACCCCAAACTAGTATAAATCTCAAAAACCTCATTTCTTAATGTCCTATTTAAAAGCATATTTATACACTATATTAAGGTTTTTTATATTTAGTTATGATAACTATGATCATTTAAACTTAAAATTAGTATTTTCGAATCTTTTTGCTAGCTATAGACAGTCTCTTGTTAGCCTCCTAGGAAGTACCCTAGTAGTCTCTATTTGGCCAACAAATCTCACAAATTAAATTACTTTAAAGACTTTTTTTTGATTAATTTATAATGTTTGTACACGTTTTAGTCAAAATACATTTATTTTAGCTAGATTACACTGAAAAATTTTGATTTTTGCTACTTTTGCTTGAGATTGGCTTGCGTCGGTCACATTCAAGGCACTACCATGGCTGCAAGGACTACGATGTATCCAAGTATTACACATTTTTATAAAGGTAGTAACATCAGCTATCAAACACAGAAAACAGGATCAAGAAATATTGCTCTAATAAATAGTTATGACTGTTTAGGTAGTCTCAAAAAGGACCAAGTAGATAACCAGCATTGGTAAAAACACGATTTTGGAAATTTCATGCCTATTTTGACTTCTGAAACATTTTTTTAGGTTCCTATATGACTTTTAATTACTTTTTGCTCCAAATTCTGTTGAAATGTTACTAAAATTTCCAAAATCATGTTTTTACCAATGCTGGTTGTCGACTTGGTGCTTTTTGAGACTACCTAAACAGTCATAACTATTTATTAGAGCAATATTTCTTGATCCTGTTTTCTGTGTTTGATAGCTGATGTTACTACCTTTATAAAAATGTGTAATACTTGGATACATCGTAGTCCTTGCAGCCATGGTAGTGCCTTGAATGTGACCGACGCAAGCCAATCTCAAGCAAAAGTAGCAAAAATCAAAATTTTTCAGTGTAATCTAGCTAAAATAAATGTATTTTGACTAAAACGTGTACAAACATTATAAATTAATCAAAAAAAAGTCTTTAAAGTAATTTAATTTGTGAGATTTGTTGGCCAAATAGAGACTACTAGGGTACTTCCTAGGAGGCTAACAAGAGACTGTCTATAGCTAGCAAAAAGATTCGAAAATACTAATTTTAAGTTTAAATGATCATAGTTATCATAACTAAATATAAAAAACCTTAATATAGTGTATAAATATGCTTTTAAATAGGACATTAAGAAATGAGGTTTTTGAGATTTATACTAGTTTGGGGTCGGTCACAAACAAGGGCCGCATTCATGACCAAGACCATACTAAACTATCAAGTATTATATATCGTTAGAAAGGTACTGATCTAAGCTATAATAATCAGAAAGCAGAATTAAAAAATATAACATTCTGTAAGAGTTACAGCTGTTTGAGTGTGGTGAAAATGGGTCAAGTCGTCAGGGAACACATGTACCCCATATCTCAGTAGATTTTGAACTTTTTGGAAAAATTTTTTCACAGTTTTTCTTCAAACAGCATAAGTCACTAAAAAACATCAAAAACCATAATTATTTTTATATTTCTCATTTTTTTCTAAGAAAAGTTAGTTTTTTGTCAAATATAGATCAACTCACTAAAATCGCAATAACTTTTGTTCGCAGCTAGCTATGGCTAATATTTATACAGTTTTGAAAACTAGAAGTCTTGGGCTATAAGCCTATACCCACTTTATATGTTGTGATTCGGCCATCTAAGGTAGTTGCGGCACGTTTGAAGATATTTTTCCTATGATTTTCATACATTTCCTACCACACCGGTACCAAAACTATAAAGGTATATACTTTGTGGTATGTCAAAATAAAGCTCTTATATAGCAATACTAGGAACCAAAAACCGTTTCTCAACATCCTTTACCATTGCAGAGAATTCTTAGTTCAAATATGGCATGAAAAAATCAAATTTTTAACCTCTTTTCAACTTCAAACAGCCCTAGAATCACGAAAACAGCACCAAATGACCTGAAATTTGGCGTACAAGTCTACTTTTATGTCCTCTACAAGAATAAATCACTTTGGAATGGATATTTGAAACATTACCAAAAAAAAGTGGATGGCCGCTTTTTTTCAATTTTTTCCCATAGTGGACGCCGAAGCTCAAAAATGGAAAAGATTGCATGAATTTTTAAAAACCTTTTGTTGTTCTTCTCTATTTTATTCAATACCTTCATTAAGGGACAACACAACTCTAAAATAAATTCACCAAAAAAAATTTCCCCCAATTGGGAATTTTTCACTGTTTATTTCACTTAACCTCAAATATTTTCATATTTCCACCAACAACCAAAACAGATTTCACTTTTCTGTGTTGAACGAAACAAATTGGGAGTCAGTTGAACTGAAAATGTGGTATATTGAAAAATTTGTATGCAGATGCCACAAAATATTACGCGAAGCTTTTGGATCTGAATTTTTATTAATACCGAATAGTGGAAATTTTTATATGAAGCCATTTTTGTGGCGAGTCTCACGTCCACCTCAATTACTATTCATGACATTTTATTAGTAATTTGAAGGATAAAATAATAAAAATTTCGTTTGACTAAAATATTTGTGGAAAATTCGAATAAAAGAAGATCTAGGTTAGTGCTGAATCTCTGATTTTAGCTGTAGTCTATTAAGGATTTTAAACGTTGATAAATTGGAAACATCCTTTGTGACATTTTAATTTATTTTAAACAAAACAGACATCTTAACAACCGTGCCAATTATTGCCACATAATTTTGATCTTCTAACCCAAGGAGGGAACTGAAAATATGCCACTTCTGCTATAATCAAAAACACATTTTTAATTTGCAAAACTGTCATCAGCGAGAGCAAATTTATACATGAGGAATTTAGATTAATTGATTTTAAATTTATTTATACATCCTCTAAGTTTGAAATATTTCAACTGAATGGTCTACATCTGCAGATGGCTATTATATGTGCAGCAATCTATTTAGCAGCATATTTGTTGTATTATTCATTTAATTTCATAGAAAAGTGGATCCATTTAACAAGGAACGTAGCAAAATAATATTTTAGTGAGCCCAGAAGTTTATTTCATCATAATAGGGGTTCAGACCACATCTACCCACCTCCTTGCTATGATCTTACTTTAAACCACTAAAGAAATAAAATTGGATAAAAAAAGTTCGATAGACCTTCCAATCAAACTTTTAAATATGCTCTGAACATAATAATTAATAGAAATCTAGATAATGAAATGGGTAAAAGGATGGGCAGAAATTGAGAGAGGATAAAAAAAACAAATTTGAGGAGGAGAATATTGAATGAGGTTTATTTTGAAAAGGTTGATGAATGATTTACTGACATTTTCAATTATTGATTTTCACTCAAAAAATAGACTTCTTCTTATTGTATCCAATTTTCTCTGTCTTTATCTTTTCGTATTAAACCTTTCGTTTATGGAAATTGATGCAATCATCAAATTAATTGTCATTCTAATTTATAGATTAAGAAATGCGCTTAGGATCATCGTCAATAAATGATCCTTTAATTGGAGTTAGTAATGATTATGCTGAGCTTTGTGACCTGGGTAATCGCATGCACATTCGCAACTATAAAATTTTCCATTTAATCAATAAAATTTTTCTGTTCTCATTTCCATTACGTCCATAAAACAAAACAGAAACATCATCATCAACAGTTTCTGGTCTAACAGCAACCACCGCAGGAACAAAGCCACGTTGGGCCGCATCATCAATAAACAATAGACGAAATGTTAGTGCAATTTATAATCAATCGGTTGGCTCGAGCAGCATGACTCACATTCGCAATAGTTATGAGGCCGAGGATATATCAACATATGATCGTGCACGAACGATAGGCAATAGTACAGGCTCCTTATGTGGATTAGGCGGTGGTGGTAATAGTTCATCATCTGTACCGACTGGAGCAAGTCGTTATTACTCTCCACCAGGAACATCATATACAATTATTGAACGCTCTCATTCACCACATTACTATTATAACGCAGCTGGTGACCCTTTAGCAGCAGCTGCGAGCAAATCAAGAGGAGGTTATTACCTCGACACATTAAAACAGAATGGTCAAAAGAAGAGACCTATATCGCCTGAACGAATGTTTCCAATCACCTCATCATCATCTACACCAAGTAGCTATCATCACTTACTTTCAAATGGTCGAAATTCTCCACCGGTTACGTCATCATCACATCAAGTTTATCAAAGAGCAGCACGTGATCGTTCAATGATTACTCGAACAGTTACTATGTCCAGAGATCAGCAGCCGGATGGATCTCATGGTTTTGGAATTTGCGTTAAAGGCGGACGAGAAACTGGTGAGCTTTTAAGTTAAAGTTTAGATGTTTGAAAGTAGCATCTTTGATTTGAGCTAGCATTTTTCTTGAGTGGACAAACTTCACAGTTAGTCCAGTTATCTGGTCTGTCTAAAACTGTTTAAAATAGATATGTGATATCATCGCACGCTTTAGCGCTGCAAATTGATCGATATTCTAAAAATACTCACAATAAATTTAAATTTACTGCTCAATTATCAGGTATAGGCGTCTATATATCACGAGTGGAAGAAGGATCGGTTGCTGAACGTTCAGGGTTGAAACCAGGTGACACAATACTCGAAGTCAATGGTACACCTTTCTCAGGAATGACACACGATGAGGCACTTACGGTAAATGACTTGTCGTTTGTTTTACTTCCCCCGCCAAAAATAAGAAAAATGCAATGCAAGTCGATACTGTTATGATCCTCCCTCATAATATTCTCGACTTACATTGATAATGACGATGTTAAACTCGTTTATTCACTCACGTGGACTTTTATTGATTACATGAAGCAATTTATTTATAAAAATAAAACTCCAAACCTCTTCCTTTATTTATAAAAAACACGTAAATACAGAGAATACAAACACAGAGACAGTGTAAAAGCCTGCATGTTAAAAAATTGAAGATGCATGAAATAAAAGTCTACGTGGTTGGAGGGAATGAATATATAGCTTGTGGATAGCTTAAAATTGAAAATTTCATTTATGCATTTCTATAGAAAAAAATATGTGGAACATTTCACGCTTTTGAGCTTCCACAGATGATAATCGGATGAGCAATAATAATCTCTGGTAACCAAAAAACTATGAGAATTTCGGTTAGTTGTAGTTTGTGACTAAATTAACAACTAATCCTGGCGGTTTTGTGGTTACTAATGAAATTACGTTTAAGTGTTAATTGTTGTATCTTTTTTTATTTGGCGCGATACAGTTATTGGCAATAGAAAGTTCTTATTTTTTTTCTCTTTGTTACCTCAAAAAAGGGTTTTTACAATTTTCACATTGTTCTGACTACTAATGACTTTACATTTAATTTTACAGACAATAAAAGCACAACTTGCGATATAAAAAATCGTAAAATTTCACAACTTATTGATGGAAAAAATCAGTATGCACAGTAGAGTAGAACTTTTATTTTTTTCTCAATGACACAAATCTCAAATTGAGGATGCTGGCAGTTAAGCGATGGTTTTACAATGCTTGAATAATTTAATGCCATTGCCGTTGCTTTAAAATATTGTGTCAATTGGGATTCATTTTAGAAATCCACTAGACATAGTCAATAAGTTAGAAATGAGGTCAATGTAGTGAATATGTGAAGAGGCAGCATAAGTTTAAAGGAATGCATTTGAAGAGCTTGAGATGCTTTATGAAAAGAAGTGGAATGCTCTTAGTGCAGAATAAGAGCATTCCATTCATTCTTGATGTCTTTCAATTCAGGGTTGCAATATGTACACTTTATAGGATCATTGTCACTGTTCAACTATAATGCTTGAATTTCTTTCTTTCATCATCCCATATCTACGTGCAACCAGATAGCTATACTCAAGTGTAAATATTTACTTAAGATATCCGTTCCAGTTCTGGTGGAGCCAAGGGTTCTGGGGCCGATTTGCTTGGTATACCCTAGGCTATACCCATAGAATAACCCCGGGGATAGTGTATTCCCCAGATGCCTCCCTGATGTCTAAACACACTATATTAATTAGCTACGATTTTTTAACAAAAAAATCCTGCCGTCTTTTATTCATAATTTCTTCAAGTCACGTTTAATTATGTAAATTTTTCAATAGTAAGCTAATAATTCTGATTCGGTCTGGTTTTTCTTATAAAAAATTATAATTTTTTAACATTCACAATTTGTAGATTTAAAAAAATTTCACAACCCTGTCTAAAGCTTTTAAACGTCAATTTATCTTTCAACTAAAGCCAAATCCACACTAAATGCAACATCATATCAATTAGATGAGCAAAACAGCATTTAGTTACAAAAAGTCAAAAGAAGCCGTCCAATTGAAACTACCATAAGCTCTCATAGAATATAACAAGCTAATGCTACTAAACAATCCTTTGTATAAAAGCTTTTAAAAACAAAAACAAAGCGTATAATTGTAAAGAAATTGTAGAAACCCAGTCTAGTTGAATTATTGTGATTTTCAGTTACTTTATGTTTGTTACTTTGGTTTTCCTCAAAATTTCACAGTGCTTATTTTAGTTGTACGCTGCTGCATAATTCAAGTTAACACCATTTATGTTATAAGTTGCAAGTCCTTGTTGGTATTGAATTTGTGCCTTTATGTAAATTGCAAGTAATATAATAAAAAAAATCCCAAAGATCCCGATTCCCCATGCTACAATTAAAAATAAAAAAATAGTATAAAGTGCAGATTAAATGATATATTTGTACAGTTTGTTGTTATGATTTATTTTTGCAATATATTTTTTACTCTTTTTACATTTCTATTGCCACTTTTTATTATTATGCTCTCTCCCTTCCCTTCTTTCTCTCTTCTTCTTCTTCTCATTCTACTTCTTCATGTTTATGTTCCCATCAAAAATGTATTTGTCATGTGTAATGTTAAACTGGGAACCCACTACGCCACATATATCCAAAATAAAATATGTAATCTATCTAATCGCGTGCAAAAATCGATACATATACACTTCTATCCTTCATTCTTCTCTCAAAAAAATATATATAAAAAAATATTGTCCATATCATAAAAAACACAAAAAAACAATTTTGTATCGACAAAATTCTCATGAAAAGAGATGTGTACAGATTTTGAAATCATCGCGGCAAATAACGATGACGGTGAGAGGGCCGACATCACTGCATGGGTTTGGACCACCGGCGAGTGCCACAGATGTATTTAAGTCTTCACCAATGACGGGAGCTCTTTTATCACCCCCTTCACGACAAACTTGCTCATGGATTGATCGACATGGTCGACCAGCATCACCGCCTTATGACTTTGAAGGACGAAGGTCTGATAGACATGAAAGGTGGGTTAAACGAGATGGCAAAAAAGGATATTTTATCTAATTTTAAGGCAATGAACAAAATGTCAATTTTAATTTAGAGTGCGACGTGTTGAATTAGTGATAGAGCCTGGTCAATCTCTTGGACTAATGATACGAGGTGGCATAGAGTATGGTTTAGGAATTTATGTCACCGGCGTAGATAAGGATAGCGTGGCAGATCGTGCTGGACTTAGTGTAAGTCACTTTTTATGTTTTTTTATGTCCGCAATTTAAAAGTTTTGCGGACACAAATTGCTTTCGTATTTTTAAATTAAAAAGTTAATAAATCGATAATATCTATACAGGTTGGAGATCAAATTCTCGAGGTCAATGGACAATCATTTATGAATGTGACCCACGACGAAGCCGTAAATCAATTTAAATTTCACAAACGAATGTCACTGGTTGTACGTGATGTTGGTAAAGTGCCACACTCATGTACAACAATTGAACCCGAACCGTGGGATGTTGGACGACGAAAATGTCCTGTATCAGCAATGGTTGAAGAAAAGGCTCGAAGTCTATTGCCACGACATCAATTTTCCAATCTATCTTTTTATATTAATGAATATGGTGCTAGAGGACTGACAGTGGATGCCTTCGTTTCCATTTTACTGGAAATGTTGGACACCCCAGAAAAGGTATGTTAATTCTTATTTATTGAGGCTTTTTTTGTGAAACATAAATGAGCCATTTTGTGTGTGGTTTGTGGTTTCTCTGATTATTTTAGCTATTAATCATGATGGAATTAATAAGATAGACTAGAATAGTAGAAGAAATATTCTTATGAGACTATTTCCTCCATTTATGATTTGTGGATGGATTTTATGGTCCGTGACCTCTCTGTGTGGATTAACGAGCTAAAAATGAGTTATTTCTGTATGAATATTATAGTTTGGTGTCTGGTCTAATAAATTCATAATCTCAAGATGTGTGAGCAGAATTGGCTAGATCCATAAATTAATTTAATCAAATTAGTCAGAATTTAACCCAAAGCATTCATAAAATAAATTTTTCCTCATCTTCAAGGACGATCTAAGCATCACATTCACACAGAAATGAATTCCAATATCATACGCAATAGAAAATAATCTCATCGGCTAATGTCCCATTTGTGACTTGCCTTGAAATATTTCTCTACTGTTTCTGACGACAACGAACGTCATCGTCTTTTAATTACATCCAATGAAAATATTTACATTCCTTTTTCTATGTTTCTAATTTCTTTCTTCTCTATCCGCAGCACACACTAGTTACCGAAATTAGAGAATTGATTTTTCCTGAAGATCGACCGCGGTATGATGAGCTCGTCTATAGACGGAGTAAATTGAGTTCACGAATGGATTATTATGATTCACATAGAGTGAGTATTTGCTTGTCTAAATTGCTTTATTATTGTCACAAACAAATTATGTTATTGTCATAATTCATTGTTCAAATTTTTGCAACATAAAAAAAATCAGTAAGAAAAATATTTTCCCTATCATTTTATGAGAATCTTCAGCTATATATATTAGCTCTCTTTCTCTATGTAGTATTTTTTTTGACTTTAGGATCTTTAATATTTTATACTTTCTGCATAACAATTATGTCACATTATTTGCGCTCCAATGTAGCTATCTACTGCTATCTACAAAATAAAACAAGCAAGCATAAATTTCCTAAAAATTCTTTATTTTAGACACATATTGCTTTTAGAGATAACTGATATAGAATATTTAAACAATAGTATAGAATGATAGTGATTGCTATCACCTCTTACATTGCTAACAGATGTTACATACACAGAAAAAAATAATAAGAAAAAAATCGCATATTGAATTCAGGGATTGGTTTTTAGCAAACAAAAAAAAATCTACTGATAGCAATGCCGCAGAGTCTAGTTGTTGCCAAAAAATTTCGCTTTAATATTTCAATTCTATAAAAAGAGCATGGCAGAATCGCAACCCCCGCTTCTGTATGTTTTGTAAACGAGAATATGTGTTCAAACATATTCAACTTAAGAAAGAAAGAAAAAACATAATATGAGAAAAAATCAAGAATTTTGTGTTATTTGAAATGAGAAAATTACTTTTATCTTTATGTCCTTATTTTATTATTTTCTAGCGCATTTTTGCAGAAATAAATAATTGAGAATGTATTCACTTTGTTTGACTCATCCAAACAAATATTAAATCATTTCTATTGAACTTTTCAATCAATTTTAAAAATTGTGAACTCGAGTAATGCTTGACTCGTCAGTATTCTATTCAGGAGTCGACAAAGTAATTCAATGAAATATTTATTCTTCGAGTGACAATCAATTTCAGATTTTAGAGTAAAAAACATCGATTTTTCGTTTAAAATTTTATGAAAATCACATAAATTTGGTTAAATTTTGCAATTGTCACTCAACCTTAGACCCTCTATAGGAAATAGAATTCCAAAAGCCTTTAAAACTTAAAAAATTGAGTGAAAAGGATTAACCAGCTAGAAGGGAATGAATCATCCTTGAGCGTATTACTGCATAACAAATTACTCCTAACCTAATAATTAAAAACTGCGTTGATTTCAAGCTTTCCTACCTAGTCATGCTTCACACAGTAATTACGTTCACAAAACGCCACATTACGTGTGGCACATTCATTCTATTGATAAAAAACAGGCAAAAATGCGCTTTCTTTCGAGTTACTTTCTTTGTTATTTTCATATTTTATTGTTTAAACTGTAAAATTGTCTAACATGGGAAGGAAGAGATAAAAATCTCTTTATCAACAATCTTGTGTAATTAAATGTAATGCAAAAACACTTTTATGTCTTTCTGTAAATAATTAATCGTCACACATCTGACACGAATATATGATAAGCTTTGTTCCTTTTTCTCATGGGTATTTAAATAATGAAGATTTCATCGTTCCAAGAAATTTATTTATTTATGCTTATGCAAATGATTGATTTATGGAAAAATCATGTAAATTTGTTTGGGTCAATTTTCCAAGGGTCACGATAATCTTCATATTTCTTATTGTTGCTGTATTTTTTTTTATTGAAATCTGAATAATTTAAAATTTCACTCAATCTATTTTCAATTAATTGATTTATTAAAGAATTTCAGTTCTATTTAATTTATAGTTTTCCTCTCATTTATGTTTTAAGGCACAATCCGAAATATAAATCGGAAACTTTTAATCACGGGACACATATTTAGCTTCATGCTTCAAATTAGCATCAAAAATTTTTTTACTCTATTCCATTATGTACATATTTTACGCTTTTTGCTAAAAATTACAATTTTTATTATGGTCGAAAAAAAGAAAACACGAAAAACATAAAAATCTTTATACTCATTATGCGTGATTGTATGTATATAATATAACAGCGATATTTAATGGAAAAATTACTTATGAAAATGTGATAATTAACAAATTAAATTCTTTCTCCGTCAAATTATTTCACATACCTCATATTTCCCCATGTTGTTTGTATACTTTTCAACTAACCATTGTTGATTCTGGCGTTGAATTGGAAATGGTGTTTTGACAGGCTACTGTTTAAATTTTCCATGAGGTTCTACAAGTTTGTTGGATATTGAAGGTTGCTGGAACTTTATATTCAATTAAGTAAATTTATAGCTTTTTAGAATGAAATAATTTCATCTTCTAGGAAGGTTATACTGCTTCTTGTAAGGAGAAGGTTAAGGAAGTGGGTTAATTGTTAGTATGACCCAATTGAAATCGATAAATATTTTCGTGATAATCCAGCATTAATTTTATAGACTATAAATCTTCTTACTTTGTTTTTACTAAAAAGTATTAGCAATGTTTTCAACAGTTTCGTTGATGTTAAATATTGATCAGATGGATTTTAGTAGTCTGCATTACTGTTATCCAACTTATTTAAAAATAGCGTAGAATTCGCAATTTTTGAAATTTACAAAAATCTTGTAAGGGGTTCACTTACCCTAAAGTCCAATTTTTATTAAGGAAGGACGGTTTAAAAAAATTCTAAATTTTGGATTTTATGGATCCCTTATGTATGTAAGTGTCAAGAACCCTAGCAAATTGAAGAATTTTTTGGCGAGGGGGGATTTGACCCCCAAATTCTACACTGGCTACGTGTCTGAAGTGAAGGGCCTATAAAAAATACCTTTCAATAATGCATTGTTATGCAGCACAAAATTTTGAAGACACTGCAGTAAACATAATCAATTTGGTTTTGCAACCAGATATCATCATTAAAGATCTCACATTTTCATATCAATAATGTAATTTTTATGTAAATTCCTAATGCTTTTTGCAAGCAAAGGTACAAAAACTTTAGAACCGCTTCAACAAATAACAGTAAAAATTCAATTTCCGATAGCTGTAATAAAATTTCATGTTTGAAATAAATGAAAATTGATGTAAAATTGGAAAAATTGGTTAGAGACTGAAACTTGTGAATAGCAATCGACAGGATGTTATTTAAAAATTGTATAAAATTTCCATTATTCTTTCTTTCTTTAAGTTTACCATTAAACTTTCATTTTATTTCACTCTTTAAAGTAAATGTTTGATATTTATGTCATTCAATAGCCCTATAAAATGTGGAGAAAAATTTTCAGAATTCAATGTTATTGGCAAGCATTTGTAAATAAAAATGCCAATATCATTTAGACGTTCATGTACATACACAAGATATAAGAAATTTTTGGCAGGATAATGCACATGTTTCATTTTATTTTCGAAATCATCATAAATAATTTGTAATAATAAAAATAAATTCGATTCATGATACTCTTCGCATTAAAATGAATTGAATAAATGCACAACAAAAATTTGATTGTAATTACACAATTTTTACCTAAAATAACATCGATAATGTACACACGAAAGGAAAACAGTAATCACTAGCATGATAGTATGCACAAAAACTTTTTATGAAATTAAGAAAATTCGATTTTTTCCTCTCTTACGAAATTTTTGCAAGATTTTTGTTGCTTTTTATGGTTAAGGTTTGGATATATGGAAGCACATGTCATCTAGAGTTGGAAACTGAATTGTGAAAGATTAAAGGGTAAAATTTCTAGTGGTAAAAGCACGGTAAGACACTAAGATCAAAGTGGATAATTAGTAATATGGTGGCTCCACGACGTCGATTAAAAAAGAATTTTGTGAACGATGTTATTTTTCATGCTCTACGGGTAAATTATTGTTGGAAAGTCAAAATGCAAAATTTCAGCAGGAAACTCGAATTTGGACCTATTCACTTCCAACAGGCACTAAAAATTGAATTTTTAGACCATTTTGTAGTAAATGCCTTTTTCTGTGTAGTATCTCGCAGATTCATATTTTTAGAAGCGTAGCTAGACAAAGCCGGTCCATTATTTTCTATGTTGGTTGATCATCTGATTGAGTATTTAGAAGGCACAAAAATGTCCAAAATTAATCGACATCGAAAATTAATCAGTTTTTTAAAACAAATATTAATATACAGAAAACAACTTGAGGAAAAAATAAAACAACTTCGGAAAAATTTGGAAAAATCTCAGCAACAAGTACCTTATAAAAGTTTCAGCTCAAGTTTACAACTCTAGCATGTCATATAACCGTTCCTTTTCCCCTTTTTTATTTATATTTAAATTACCTTTAAATGATTTCTTGACCTTTTTGAAAGTTTAATTAATTAATTTTGTTTTGATTGCCATCGCTCACCAACCAATTTCCAACAATAAATCCTTGTGTAATAAATTAATATCAATGATGAATGTGTACACATGAATATTATAATCTACATATCATCGAAAGGCTTCCGATACGGATATAGAAGTGAGTGAAGTAACGAAGAAAAAGCACGTGACAATGACGGATGAGAAGACAAGTTCCCGAGCAGGCACACCGAAAATGAATGCTTTAGGCACTGATATAAAGAATCGGTACTGACTTTTTTACAGTAACTAAATTTCTTCTTTTCATTTTACATTTTTTAAACAAAAAAAAAGACTTAAACAATTTTTGCACATAACTATTCGCTTTTTATGAGAGACTCTATAAAAAAATATGAATTTTTAGCGCATTTTTGAAACTTGTTTTAAAAAGGTAGCTTAATAATGCACTTTGTTCGGCTGTTCGGCTGTTCGGCTGTTCGGCTGGCTGTGAATCGAGATAGAAGCAACCAGACATCGTAGAGAGCTCTGGTTTTTTGCATTAGCTCAGTGCCATCGAGTTATTGGCGTATCGATTAGTTTGAAAGCTCAAAACCATCTCTAAATACTATAATTAATGTTTTTTTGTTTTCAATACAATAGAGCCAACTTCAAGTGGGATATTTTCAAATATATTTTGACCGTTAGAAAATTTGAATTTCAAAAAACCGTTAAATGACAAACCATTTTAATATATGAAAATTCACCGCCAAACTGCTAATTATACTATAATTAATGATTTTCAAGTGTATTTACGCGGGAAATTTTCAAATATATTTTGACCGTTAGAAAATTTGAATTTCAAAAAACCGTTAAATGACAAACCATTTTATTATATGAAAATTCACCGCAAAATTGTTAATTATACTATAATTAATGATTTTCAAGTGCATTTACGCGGGAAATTTTCAAATATATTTTGACCGTTAGAAAATTTGAATTTCAAAAAACCGTTAAATGACAAACCATTTTATTATATGAAAATTCACCGCAAAATTGTTAATTATACTATAATTAATGATTTTCAAGTGCATTTACGCGGGAAATTTTCAAATATATTTTGACCGTTAGAAAATTTGAATTTCAAAAAACCGTTAAATGACAAACCATTTTATTATATGAAAATTCACCGCAAAATTGTTAATTATACTATAATTAATGATTTTCAAGTGCATTTTATATTTTGACCGTTAGAAAATTTGAATTTCAAAAAACCGTTAAATGACAAACCATTTTATTATATGAAAATTCACCGCAAAATTGTTAATTATACTATAATTAATGATTTTCAAGTGCATTTACGCGGGAAATTTTCAAATATATTTTGACCGTTAGAAAATTTGAATGCCAAAAAACCGTTATCCACCTGTCGAATTTATTTAAGTCACAAAATATTCATGATTGGCTTATTTAATACGCAGTACTTTGCTAATCAAATACTGATCGCTAACACAAAAATGCGCTGAAGTCCCTCGATCTATAACACGAGGACTTTCTTTAAATTTTTACTACATCACTGCAGTTTCAAGTCATAAGTTCACAAAACTTTAAGTTTTTTTAAATAAAGAAAAAATAATAATTTTTAAGATTTTTCCTATTCACCTCCCTTTTTTCGGATCTTCCACATAAAATAAAATTTTTGACAAAAAAAAAATAAATTTAAATAAAATAAATAATAAATAACATGAAAACCGTCCATCCAGACCGCCAGCACCACTTCCCCAAGGACCATCAATTCATCGCCATTCATCTATGCGACATTTGAGTTCCTCCCAAGGTCACATGTCAGAAATGCAAAAAGCGGAGGCTAAAAAGCGTTTCACACCACCACCTACATTTGCAAAATCATCAATCAATAGTGCTAGCAATTTTACTTATGGCAATCAATTTAAACAATTTAGTCCTCTAGAGTCCAAATGTGGTGATAAGGTGATTGTTTATTATATTTTTTTCTCTCGCTCATTTAAATTAGTTTTTAACTATTCAACCATAAAATCTACAAAATATCATGTCTCATTATGTACACAGAAATATACTTACAACAAAAAATACATTGAATCAGTGCAAATTTCTTTTTTTTCGTAGTCATCACAAAATTTATTATCATTGAGGTATTCGAAGTGATTATTGAGGCAATATAAACAAGGGGCTTTTGAATGCACTTTAGTGAAACTTTTTTACTTTCTTTCCTTTCTTTTCAATTCCTTTTTTAAGTTTTTTTAAAGAATTTTTTGAATTTCTCTCTAAATGAAAGTTAGTTGAACTCTGTTTTGAATGACATGTCACTGGAAATTGCTGCTTTTTCGGTCACTAAATGACAGAGATGTATTCAAGTGATTGGTGTTTAATACGTTCAATTTTGATGAAAAATTTCTTAAATTTGTTTTTAATCTTAAAATTTCTCATCTTCAAAATATAGTTTAACACCATACTGGATAAGTCCTTGCACAATGATACAAAGTATAAAGTTCAATTTTACTGTGACATTTCATTTAAATTTATAATGTATATACACCAGTGATTAGCAGATATTCTGTTATATTTCACTCCAATATTTCAGGATATTTGTAAAAAAAAATAGATTTTAAGATATATATCGTGGATGTATATACATTTTCCATTTGTCATTTTTTATATGAAAAATTCTGAAAACCAATAATGAACAGTTAAAGAATTATAGGCCAGAGGCTTATATAAGAGAGGATCTCTGGCTGTTTGAATCGAGCTGACTCGATTTTTTTGAAATTAATTACATTTATTTCCATCAAGCGCAATATGAATTTGATAAAAATTGTGCTAAATTAAAATATAGGAGTTATACAATCGAGAAGTTTGATTGGCAAACTATTTAAAGACATCAAGACATTGCATTTAATGCTGATAAGTTAATAGGTATTCACAGCTGATCCCTGGTGATTTAGTAATCATATCAAAAGCTAAATTTATTTATCGTCGTCCTTGCCAATTTTCTGTCTACATGTCTAACACGTCCAAAATTATCGGTTATCAAAAAAAAACATCAGTTCCGAAATTCATATTTTCTACAGAGTACGAAATGTCAACGAACAATTTGCATAGTCATTTCATAGCTGTTCATATATTTACAACAACCTCATCATAGAAGTTTATCAGCCTCGGGCCAATTACTATAATTACCAGCAAGTAATAACTGTTCTTTTTGACTCTGTTCATTTTCTCGACCAAACAACAACAAAAACAACAAAATAAAATTCCATAGACTAGGCAAATAAATTAAAATGAAAGAGCAAAAACAGCACGAACTAATGTTGTGCATTAACATCGTCTGTAAAATCATAAATTTCTATTTAATGATAAACCAACATAACCGAAATAAGAGAAATAAATTGATGTTGTCTGTGTCGTGTCCTCATTTCATCGAGAGCTACGTACCGTACGAAACAAAAAGTTTTCACATCATTACAATAATTTATGTGACAAATGTGCTTTATTTATGCAATTAAAAATGATACAGAAGTTAAATATGATCGTTATAATAATAGACGTCAATCCCATCCTTCCGAATGTTCTCAGACCTTTATTATTCATTGTTGTGGTTGTCGTCTACAACTTATTTGTTTAATGTTTATTTCAATAATCGAATATCCTAAGAAAAAAAAATCTGTTATTTATTGATATACCCCCTCTTTGTATTGCTATATAATGTCTAGCTTTATAATCCAAGACCAAGACGAGGAAGTGATTCATTGTCACGTCTCGATTATGATTCGGTAAGAGACTAATGACGAATAATTCTTCAGTGAATGATTGTGTACATATAGATATGTGATTCGTGTTTTTATTATGTTAGAATGAAAAAAAGAAAATGTTTTTCATTTCCTTTAGGATATTTTCATGTGTTTTTTTTTATTGTGGAAGTTTTAAAGAGATTTTCTTCTGTCAACACAATGTGATGATGATTCTTTTAGAGGACAAACACATCATTCAATACAATACATAGCTATAAACCGTATTATTATGAATGTATGTTATTTGATGTCGTTGAGATATGATAAAGTTTTACAAATAGAATAATAAAAAATAATGAAAGGAATCAAGTTTGCATCTCAAATGTATGTAATTGATGTAATTTCATGTTTTTGTTAAGCAACCGTGTGTTTTAAACATGTTCAAGTGTGCTTAAATGGGATTTTGTTAGATTATTAGATAGATTAAATTTATTTTGTTATTCGTTCTTATCACACAATTTAAATTTCTTTTTTTGGCTGTTAGGCAAGGGATTAGGATAGGAACAGATAATATTACATTTTATTTTTGTGATTTTGTTACACATTTTGCATCATATTAACCATTAGTGATGAAAATGGAATACAACTCGATATGAACGGATTTGTGAATTTTTCTGGGTTGGCAGACACCCCAATTTTCCAAAACTGACTTAGATTATGTTTTGATAAATTCCAGATACTTTAAATAGACGTCTGACCTGGCTTGATTGGTTTATTTTCTTAATGGTAGCCACATGTCGTCCAAGACATTTTCCTAATGTTTGAGACTAAAAGAAAGCATCTAAACATTAAATATCGATGATCCAATCTCCAAAAATCGGATGTGAAGCCTCATTTATGCAGGCCTGGAGTCACATTTTTGGCCGTTTTATGTCATGTGCCATCTGAGTCTGCACCAAGCAATTCTAAGCCAATAAAACAAATTTATTTTCCCAAATTCATCAGTCATAGATTTATTTGGATAGATGAAAAATTTATCAAAGCATAAAAAATTTATTTAGCAAGCAATCCAAAATGTCGAGTTGTATTTCATATAATCAAGGTATGGAAACTTCTAAATTTACTCATTTGGTTTAGAAAGTTTTGTAAAAGTTGAAATTTTGAAAACACAATTAAAAGCAGCATAAAGCTACTTAATGATTAGATATTCCTTCTCATAGTGATTAATCCTTTCCACTAAACAAATCTGTTCATTAAGTAACTTAGCTTTGTTAAAAAAGTTTCTCACCTTACCTAAATCAAGCATTGATAAAATTAATTTTTGAAGCTAAAAATTTCATTCACTAAATTTTTGATTCATTTTTCTTTCCATTTTTATTTGTCAAACAAAAATAATATTTTGTCGCTGCCATTCTGCTTTTGTGTGCTGTTGCTGGGCCGATGATAATCAAATAAATCAAAAAAAAATATTCAGGATCAGGTGAGCATGCATTCAATTTGACATGAAATGCTTTTTAAATCTCTTTTGTTGATTAAATCTGCTTTGATTCATTTTTCTCCTGTTTTCTATTTTGTTGGTGCTTTACACCACTTTTCAATTGATTTTCTTTTAATTTCTATAAACATCCAATAAACCTTCTCAATTCTCTTCAAATATTTACAACACGAGTTTTTATGCATTCATAAAAATCCTCTCGAATCTTTTTTTGTTTTCAATTTGATTTGCGTTAAGAACAAAAATTTTATTATTTCTGTTATATCGATTGATAAGATTTATAGAATTAATTTATGGGTGGCTCCCGCTGCCCGATAACATTGAAAATGGTGCCAATAAAATAGTTTAACAAACTTTATAGGCGTAGTTACAGACATTTAACGTTTTAAGTGCTCAAACAGAAAATTAATTTTCTTTCTGTGAAGTTTTATTGGAATGAGAATTTTGAGATGAGAGATTTAGCTTATAGATGATGCTGAAAAGGAATTTATGAAATCTGCAGATTGGAATTAAGAGGCAATTTGAAGTAGACTTCGTCTATAAATTTTAAGAAGTTTTTAAGAGGATGATTTAGTGATGATGTTTGAAATAAAGCAATTGTTTCTAGGATAGCCACTGTTAGAATTTTGGATTGGATTTAACATTTTTGAAAAATTTACGGAATAGAAGTGTCAAATTCTAGGTCTGTAAGGATTTTTTCCTAATTTTCCCTCAGCTCCTCCGAATCTTGAAATTTAGATGCAAGATTTTCAATCAGGTGCTTTTGATTTTGCATCTGTTACAAATAAACTATAACTGTTACTAGGTCACAGTCTGAACCATAATTGGTAAGACTACTGGGAGTTAGGACTCTAAAAAAGGAGTCTGAACTTTTGTGGAGGTGCCTCATCTAGTCCTGCCAACTCTGGTCTGAACCACAGGTACAGTTAGGCTTTCTTGGCTAAATCATGTGCAAATCTGGCTCAAATTTTGTAGAAATCTGTTGATTTGTGTTGAACCTGCTCAGTGATAACAAGTGTATCACAAACATCATATCTGGTTGGTTTGGACCTGATAATTGACCAATTGATACCTAAAATGATGTTCAATCTAATTACAATGTTTAAAAAATTTCATTTTTAAATAAAAATTATTCAAGAGCATTTTCAATAATCAACTTTAATAGACAATAATTTTCCTAAAATATACCATTCAAAAACAGTCACATAAAAGTCGACAGATATTTTACCAAAAATTCTCATCTAAAATATGATAAAATACTGAACGTCATTGGCATTCCTCATTGCATAACAATTATATTCAGAAATAAATTTTCATTCCAATAAAATTCCACAAAAACAAAATTCATTTTTTTGATCACTTGAAATATTTATTGTACAACCTGATAAGCAAATGAGGAGCAATTTTCCCTCCTCTCTTTTGGCTATATTCAATGCTAGTTTATTGACATCATTTGGTTATTGTTTGAGCATTTTTTTGTTGTTTTCCTTTACTGATGATTTAAATGTTAATATTTCCTATAGTTGATGAAAAATTACATTTCAAACTAGTTCAGAGATGACAATATAATGTCCATACATTCAATTAGCTAGTTTACCATTTAGATATGTGAAAGTTCTTATCATGCCACACTGGTCTAAAATCGAAAAAAAGTGCAATTGAACTTTTAGGGAAAAGTTTCATCAAAATTCTTCGGAGATGTCTCGTTTGAAAGCTGTTATATGTAGGAACAAATTCCCAAAGTTTCAGACTTTTTGGTTCATCTGGTGCCAAATGGCAGTTTCTCAAAGTAGAAGTAGGTGAATTTTCAGAATTTTTTTGAAACTCATTTGAGCTCAATTTTCTCAAGAACTACTCAATCAATTAAAAAACAGTTTTCGGTTCCTAAAAGGATATAAAAATACCTTTAATTTAATGTATTGATATATAAAAGTTTTTGTGCCTTTGTAGAGTTTTGGTGGAATATGTATAAAAATTTGGCGAAAAATGGCTCTAAAAATATTTGCTTTTACCGAAGAACATCAAAACCCAATAGTTGACAAACTATTTTAGGGTTTCCTAATAGTAGAAGGTCCCACCTTTTCAAAATGGGCTAAATCTTGGAAATCGGACTACGAAAGAAGGCGTACTGGTCGGTCAAAGTTTGGTAAAAATTCTAAAAAATCAAATATTCAATTCTAAAATTTTACACAAAATTTTCACTTTTTACGCAAAATATGTCTAAATGTATTATTTTAAGTTATTTTGGCAAAAGAAATCCATTTTTGATCGACTTTTGAAGAATTTTTTTGAAATAGACTGATTTTTGGCCCCCTATGCTGGTTATCGAGTACCACCTTTTTTGGCTCACTTAAACCGCTATAACTTTTTACAACAGAAATATTTTTTAATTCTGTTTCCTTTATTTGATAGCCAATTGTAATACCTTTAAAATGATGTATAATACTTGATAGTTGAGTATGGTCTTGGTTATGAATTTGGAGCTGTTTTATGACCGACCCCTTTCTAAAAAATTTTTAAAAAGGTCATTTCTAGATATGACATTTAAAAACCAAATTATTCATTGTTTTTGTATTTTTTATGTTCAATTATGATAATCATTAGTGCAAAAATTCAGATTTTGTAATTTGGAATCCTTTTGACACTTACAGGTAGACCTTTTGGAATTAGCCCCAGGTCATTATTTACTAGCTACCTGTGATCATCAGAAAGTTTCCAAATTTCAAAATCTGAATTTTTGCACTAATGATTATCATAATTGAACATAAAAAATACAAAAACAATGAATAATTTGGTTTTTAAATGTCATATCTAGAAATGACCTTTTTAAGAATTTTTTAGAAAGGGGTCGGTCATAAAACAGCACCAAATTCATAACCAAGACCATACTCAACTATCAAGTATTATACATCATTTTAAAGGTATTACAATTGGCTATCAAATAAAGGAAACAGAATTAAAAAATATTTCTGTTGTAAAAAGTTATAGCGGTTTAAGTGAGCCAAAAAAGGTGGTACTCGATAACCAGCTTAGGGGGCTAAAAATCAGTCTATTTCAAAAAAATTCTTCAAAAGTCGATCAAAAATGGATTTCTTTTGCCAAAATAACTTAAAATAATACATTTGGACATATTTTGCGTAAAAAGTGAAAATTTTGTGTAAAATTTTAGAATTGAATATTTGATTTTTTAGAATTTTTACCAAACTTTGACCGACCAGTACGCCTTCTTTCGTAGTCCGATTTCCAAGATTTAGCCCATTTTGAAAAGGTGGGACCTTCTACTATTAGGAAACCCTAAAATAGTTTGTCAACTATTGGGTTTTGATGTTCTTCGGTAAAAGCAAATATTTTTAGAGCCATTTTTCGCCAAATTTTTATACATATTCCACCAAAACTCTACAAAGGCACAAAAACTTTTATATATCAATACATTAAATTAAAGGTATTTTTATATCCTTTTAGGAACCGAAAACTGTTTTTTAATTGATTGAGTAGTTCTTGAGAAAATTGAGCTCAAATGAGTTTCAAAAAAATTCTGAAAATTCACCTACTTCTACTTTGAGAAACTGCCATTTGGCACCAGATGAACCAAAAAGTCTGAAACTTTGGGAATTTGTTCCTACATATAACAGCTTTCAAACGAGACATCTCCGAAGATTTTTGATGAAACTTTTCCCTAAAAGTTCAATTGCACTTTTTTTTCGATTTTAGACCAGTGTGCATGCTAATGGGAAATAATCAATCATATGACCAGAGTTTTTGTAGTTTTACTGTCGTTAATGCTAAAGGACAAAAGCTACTGTATATTATGAATAATGATACTGCATTGACAAGTTAACAAGGCATATGCATTGAGTGTTGTTAGGATTTACTAGACAAATTTTTAATGTACGTGCCTTGTGTTCAAAATTACTGAAACTATGTCCTTGAATGATGATATTTTTCGAAATAATAAGAATGACTAGAAAGAAGGTTTAATAAGAAGAAGACTTGTTGTAAAAAGTTTTATGCATCCTTCTCATTCTCATGCAAAAATAGCACATTCCTTAGGATGGAATTTTGTCAGATTTTTTTGGATCGTTTCCTGGAGTAAAATATTTTCTGTGAATTGTGGAACATTGCAATAATTTGGCCAGATCCATTGACCTGTATTTTCCACTTCTTCATACAATTAAATTCTATACCCACAAAGATTCTTCTGAAGCAGAAATGGTAGTTAAAATGATATTACGCATAAATCTGTCAATATAATTCAAAGCTTCCGCCACGCATACTATGCTTTCTGGGATTTTTCATGTTTCCCGGTTTTTCTTACAATGCTTTTCATATTCACACCAATTTTAATTGTGTGTGAATATATTGTTTTTGGTATTTCAGTGAAACTACTTTTTTGGACTTGCTGCTTCAGGCTTACGGAATCGACCCATAGTGTTCAGTATGGAAAGTCTGTGCCTAAAATTACCAATTTAACAGTGAAAACCGCATCTCGATTGGTGCTTCCAGTGCCGAGAAATCGCAAAAAAACGCTTTCTGTCATTTAGCAAGTTAGTTAGTTAGCAAGTTAATTTCCGCGATAACTCGATTCAAACTCAATATTAAGGCTTCCGGTTTTTTGCATCTGATAGATAATGTGTATGGCAAGAGCTGTATAGTTTTTGGAGTCATGGGATGCATCCAGTAAGGCACACGGAACGAAAAGGTGCTATTTTTGGTCAAATTATAGCCGATTATTGCAAAACACATTTTATTTTTTTCATAGAAAAGGAATGTTTTGACCAAATGAGCTGAAATTTGGTATGTAGGTTCCTTCGCTGTGCCTGAATATGGAACCGACGCCATTTTGGATTTCGAGGGGCTAGAAGCTACGCAAAATTGATTACTGGATCTTAATTAGAGGCTGTGGATGATTACTGGATCTTATATAGAGGTTGTGGATGATTACTGGATCTTATATAGAGGCTGTGGATGATTACTGGATCTTATATAGAGGCTGTGGATGATTACTGGATCTTATATAGAGGCTGTGGATGATTACTGGATCTTATATAGAGGCTGTGGATGATTACTGGATCTTATATAGAGGCTGTGGATGATTACTGGATCTTATATAGAGGCTGTGGATGATTACTGGATCTTATATAGAGGCTGTGGATGATTACTGGATCTTATATAGAGGCTGTGGATGATTACTGGATCTTATATAGAGGCTGTGGATGATTACTGGATCTTATATAGAGGCTGTGGATGATTACTGGATCTTATATAGAGGCTGTGGATGATTACTGGATCTTATATAGAGGCTGTGGATGATTACTGGATCTTATATAGAGGCTGTGGATGATTACTGGATCTTATATAGAGGTTGTGGATGATTACTGGATCTTATATAGAGGCTGTGGATGAATACTGGTTATTATCTTATCTTATCTGTAACATAATACTAAGCCATGAATGAAAAAATTTGAAACGGTGTGAATATACCCATGAAGCGTGATCTGCTTCATTACTAGTCTTCATTGTGTAATAGAATGTCCGGTATTTTGATACATTTATCTGATGTATTCAAGCTTGGCTAAATTCTTTATGCCATTCAGTATGCTAAGTTTGTCAATGGAATTACAAAAATGTTCTAAAGCATTTTGTGTTGGATGAAATATTCATTTTGGTGTCTGTTTAACTTTTTTTTGATGGAGACAGAATTTTCATGATGAGGAGTTTTTTAAGGCACTCTATGAAATTTTCAGAATTGTATGGAAGTCATTTTTTTGTACGGACAAAAAAGTTTTGAACGTTTTTTGAGGGTTTCTGATTCCATTTCATTTTAGGGGTCACTCACTTATGACGTCCATCAAAAATGGGATTTTTAGAGCCCCCCTCCCCACCTTATCACAAAATTTTAATTCAAAAAAGTTTCTTTCATTTAAAGTGTTACAAAATCTTAGACCCCCCCCCCCCCCCCCCTTAATCATGGACGTCATAAGTGAATGACCCCTTATCCATATGTTTCCGTTTTATATGCACACAAGAAAAAATTATTGAAAAGCTCAGAAGCTACAAATGCAATAATGAAGTTGTTAAAAGGGGTCATTCATATATGATGTCCACAATTTAGGGGGTTTGAGATTTTGTGACACCTTCGTACAAAAAAATTTTTTTTGTATGAAAACATGAAGGGGGGAGGGGGTCTAAAAATTCCATTTTTTGATGGACGTCATTTATGAACGACCCCAAAAGACATCAACAAATTTCTGCTTCTTCTAGTTCTTTTATCTTTGGAACTGCTTGGAACAAAATACTCATATCTCACTGGTATTTTGTCTATTTAGCATGAACATGTACAAAATGAAATCCACTTATTCAAAAAGATCTGACAAAATTCCTTCGAGGGATGTTTAAATTTCCTTTAATTTTATGGAATGTAGACGACTTTTTTTGTGCATTTACTAAATCCAATTTCCAAGAATCTTTTTTATTATAATTTTTAATTTCTTTACTTTATAAATTTTTATCAAAAAAATAATATTACAGGGTAGCTATTTAGAAGGAATTCGAACGCAAATAGGCGGTATAACTCAAAAAGTTAAATCATGGTACTGGGGTCGACCTTTAGTAAGTTTAGTAATTTGTTTACTGTTTCGATTTTTTTCTTCCTTTTTATGAAATTTTTTTAGTTATCCATTCCATATGATTTTTATGTCTTCTCTCATATTTTTCTTTATGTTTCAATTTATTATGTGAAAAAATATATAATACACCATAATAATGAGTAGTTGTAGTCATATCACCATTAATATATTGTGTAAAGCACTGTAATGTATAAAAGAATTTCAATTTTTTTTTCTTCTTCTTTTCTCCTTAAATTATGATCGAAAAAAATATGAGAGTACATGTAGAAGAATATTTTTTAATGAATATTTAACATATATCTATTTGAGATAGAAAGTTTGGCTTGGAAAGCTTATTGCTCAAAGATGCATGTGGATGCTTATCTTTCTTTTTCTTATTCATGTCTTGGTAATATTCACACATATATTTATTTAGCGCATTTTCCAAAACATTTTTTTTTTTTGCAAATTTCCAGCAAACAGTCTGTCTGTTATTTGTCAATTAAAACTGTCAAACTAGATTTGTTAATTTTTACCTGTCCAATGTCTCAAAAAAAATTGTTGATCAATGTCAATAAATATGATATGTCGCACTATTTGACATCAAACTGTGGATCGTGAAATATTGATTATGTATGCTACACGTTCTTTGAACTCACTCTTGAGACAGTTTAATGAAATGCTATCAAAAGACTGAATTATGATTTTTTTTACAGTTTTCATATTTATATTTCTGAGGTTTGTGAATTCTCTTAAGTCTTCAATAATATTAAAAGTTACGTATAATCGATTTGTATTGCGGGCAATCGTTTTAATCCTCTTGTGGTTGCCATGTTTTAAAACATTGGGGATAAATTCAATTCATGTTATCTTTATTGCAAACAGTGTTGTTAATCCAGAACCAGGGTCATCACAAATCATTGATATTTGGGCATCTGGGTTGGTTAAAACTTGTCAGTCTCATCCCAACAATAGTATCTTATCCCCTTGGAAATATACACTAAAAACTGCTGATACTATTAGAAGCTATCATACCTAGTTTTTCTAAAATATTATAATTATAACAAAAAAATAATTTACAGATGGACAGCAAAAAATAGTTTTATTCAAATTTGTGTGGAAAATGCGCTAATCACAACATTATTTAGTAGTTTTCCAAACTCAATGATAGTATATTTATGGAAAAAAATGTAGGATATGTAGAAGTGTATCCACTTTATAAGATAAGCTTTCTATTCCATTTTTCGTTCATAAGCTAAAGTTATAGGGAAGAAAAGGAATACTATAAATCCTAATTGGATTATAGTTAGATAACAAAATTATATGATTTTTCGTCTTGCCGAAGCTAAACAGAGTATTTTAGTGCAGCATCAAAGCTAGATGCTTTAGCTAACAAAATCAATTGATATAATTGATAAATAAAAAAGAGACAGAGGAGAAAGAAAAAAATTTCAATTAAAATTTTCTTTTAATTCTTGTGAAAATGAAGAGCTTAATGTGATGATGTATATCCATCACTGTCAAATGATGAAGGTGGTAAAGAGTGATGATAAATGGATAACAAAAGAATAGATGTGAATTTAATATGTGTTGATGTACATAACAAATTTTTTTATCAATACACGTAATAATTTGCTTCATCATACAATATTTAATAGGAATTTACCACAAAATTCTCAAGAAGTTTCGATTTAAATGAAGAAGGACGACAAAATTTATTTGGGGGCGAAAATAAAAAATATTTTACACGTTATCAGGTAATGAAATTCTATGTGACGTCACATGCTTTTCTACCCCTCTTTACCTTCCAAATGTTATATTGTTTCACTTTCTCTATTTTATTCTACAAATTCTCTTATTCGGAAAAAATAATAATAACAAAAACAGCTTAAAGAGCATAAAAAATTTCTGTTTTTGTGTTTTTTATTTGTGAAATATTTTTTTTTCTTTTTGAAGAAATGAAAAAAGTTTTCAGGCGAGAAATGGCAGCATAAATTATGAAGTAGCCAAAAAATAATCGACTCACTTTTCTTCCTTTATGTTTTTCGTCTCATCCGAGTAGCACATGATATTCTGGTTTGGAATTTTACATATCTATTTACGCCAATGAACTTTTTAAGTCTCAACATCGTACGAAGGGATGTATTTTGGGTTTAAAGCCTTGTCTCTTATAGAAAATTATTTTCATATCTTTGAATTATTTTTTTGGACGAGATAATGTGAAAACTCGAGATAATAAGTGTCATGATGCAACGAACCCCCTCCCCCCTCCAAAAAAAACCTGGATACCCTGATGTGAACACTAAAAATGTTTTCATTAATTCTTTTCCCATAAAATACTAAAATTTATTTTCCAAAACCGAATTTCCTTAAAAGTTTTTAGTATTTTACTGAATAAAATATGAAAATCATTAACATTGTTTAATTCATTTTGCAAGATTTAATGGGGTTATTCACAATTGAGAAAAAATCCAGAAATTCTTCATAAAAAATTATGATCATAAAAATCAAGTCACCCCTTTTCTAATGTCACAAAATATACCCGAAATTACGCAAATATTTGACCACAATTTTTATCATGCATTGTAGTTCTTATTATAATCTAAAGAAACAAGTATTTGTGCTACTCGGGGACAAAAAGTGCTGAGAAAAGTTTAAAGGAAGAAAAACACAAAAAATCTTATAAATTATGGTCGCTTTAGAAACAGAGAATAAAAAAATTGGCTTAGCTTTGTAGGTTATGAGAGAATGCATGGGATGAGAATTGAATAAATTTAGATAAAATAAAAAATTTAAATTTTTTAGGAATGCAGTAAAAATATATGAAAATTTGAGAGCACTTTGATCAAAATTAATGCGCATATAAAAGCTTTCATTTAACTTTATTATTTTTGTATTATAAATTAAACATTCGTAGTTCCCTTTTTTAAACATCTGAATTTTTATAAGCTTCTTATCATAAATTTCTTCATTTTTTCTGCGTCAAATGTTTAGAGACTTCTCTATTAGATGATTCCAATTTTGATGGAAATTGCCATAATTTCAGAATTTTAGTAGTTTGATCTTTGGAATGAATAATTTTTACGATATTTTAAATGTTTGATAAATTTTTCAATTCACGTAACAGTTCCCAGTCCTTGGTATTTTAATACACCCAAGTTTTCAAACAGCTATTTGTCTTCTCAATACGATGATTTACAAATGAACATGAAAATAGCTCTACAGTTGTTGCCAAGAAAATCTCAACATTTTCCTCTTAAGATATTAAAAAAATCTTCAAACTGTTGAAGTTCTTGGCTTTGAACTTTCTGTTTGCTTTTCAAGCATACACCCAATCAAAAGCCATATCAAGTGAATTGTTTATGTGAAAACAATATTATACACAACTTTTTTATTCAGCACCTATAAGCCATAAAATTAATCCATTTCCATTCGAAAAAATAAGAATTTTGACTTTTATGGAAAACAATAACTTTTTATTGGAACCAATCTATATAATATGAGAAGTAACTAAACATTAAAAAGTAATTAGGAATTTCTGTTGAATAGAAGGTAACCATGCCTCCCTTGATTAGAGCGAATGAGAAAGGGATATTGATCCATAAAAAGTAATATCGATTATTATTTCAATAATTTCCTATTCTGCTTTTATTTGCTCTTGTTTCTTTTTCATCACAAATTTAATTTGGCGCGAAAGTCTCTTGCAGTTGAAGGCTATGATGCGGTTATAATAATTTATGCGATTTTCTGATATCTCTGGGCGTAGTCTGGGCGGTCATATGTTTTTGTGTGAAAACTTAGGGGGTTTTCTGTGATTTTTTAAAAAAGCTCTAGCAACATTTTTCATCTAGGGGAGTTTTGACTCTCACTACTTTAAGAAATTTGATTGGTCTGAAAATTCTACAGATTTTAAACAAATGTTTTTGCATAAAATTTTTGAGTTTTTTCAGTTCGAAAAAGAGAGGGGTAATTTTCCAGTTTCTAAAACGGCTCCATGCCTGTTTATTAGTATCTGAGTCATTTTAAGTGTCTGTCATGCAACTAGGGATCATTAATATATAATATCCATGAAAAAATGAAACTTTTGAGTAATTCAGTTCAATATGACCATGTTTCAATTCGATCCTCTCATTTCTTTTAACTGCAAGGATCTTCGCTTCTTTTATCGAAAAATTTTATTTCTGAAAATTTTTATTTCTCGCGTTGGCAGTAAAAACTTTGCGATTGCAAAATAATCTCTAATTTATTTCATTTTATCGCTTCGTTTAATTTCTTAACAAGAAGATTTTAAGTTCTCGAGAAATTTTTTTTATCATTTACCATAAATAATTACATTAAATTTCGCCATCTTTTTGTTCTCGTTTCTTCTTAACTCTTAAATTTAACATCGAAATGTACACGAACAAACATACATACACAATGAACCCTTTTTCTACCACATTAAACTCAAAATCAATCTGAAATTGTGTCAACGCACAAAATCGTATGATGTAGTCTATGCAGCGCTTGCCAACCGAGGATAGTGAAGCAAATTTAGATTTACGAAATCACGATAATTTATCACACATTGTACCTGATGAGAATGGCAATTTGTTTATTTCCGTACGAAAGACGAAAGCGATATTGGGGATAGCGATAGAAGGCGGTGCGAACACAAAGCATCCGCTACCTAGAATCATTAATATACATGTAAGTACTACTGACAATTTTTATTGAGTGTCAAAATGAGTGAGTTTATGCAAAATTATTAGGAACATGGTGCGGCGTATGAAGCTGGTGGCTTAGAGGTCGGTCAACTCATTTTAGAAGTTGACAATACGAAAGTAGAGGGAATGCAACATCAGGTGAGGTTTCTGATTGATCATAGGACTGTATATGAGTGCTTGGAAATGTTTTGAGCTAAATTTTATTTAAAAAATTCCTATTCATCACTCGAAAATCAATTTACTCAGCACAAATTCTTCAAAACATTCCAAATACACGCTCATCAATTGAAAAATAAATTGAGAATTCGCAGAAATTTAATATCATTTTCATTCCGTATGCAGGATGTTGCTCGTCTCATAGCTGAATGTTATGCAAATCGTGATCGTAATGAGATCACATTTTTGGTTGTGGAAGCGAAGAAATCAAACCTGGAGCCGAAGCCAACTGCTCTTGTATTTCTTGAACAATAGCACCTTTTAGCTCTGCCTCCAACGGATTTCTCAGAAGTGCCAGATTCCGGCATCGACTTAACTCGTTAGATAAAAAAATAAAAAAAAAAACAAAAAAAAAATAAAAAAAATAAAAAATATGTTATAGTAATTTCCAAACATGCTTCTACATAATTCTTATCAAAAATATTTTTTTGGTTCCACCTTTTTATAATTTTTTATACTCAATAAATTTCTAATTCGAAAACACCAAAAACACATCATCAAATTTTTGGAAATTATCAAACAAAATTGAATTACGTTGGACAAGACAAGCAAGAACAACACGTCCATAATAATTTCATTTCACACACGATCATCTATCTATTAAATTAACAAGAATATCGAGCTGAAAAATTTCACGAAAAAACAATCCACATTTAGAAAAAAAACGAGAAGAATCAAAATTTTCATAATCAAATTCGTATTAAAATCCTGTACGATGTGTTTTTCTTTCTGATGGTGATGGCAGTTCCTCTGTGTCTTGTGTCTGTTTTAAAAATAGTTTTGTAAAATGAACTTGACTTTTTGAAAACTTTAGATAATCTCTGTTAGTTATTCATTATTTAACTATGTGAAGCTTGCTCATTTTCATTCAGACAAACTTTCATTTGAAGACTTAAAAGTTTTCTTTATCAGACTTGCTTTAAAACAGTTACATCTCAAGCAAAAACTTTTTCAATTCAAGAAAATATTACAAAATATAATCTAATCTGCAAAATTCCCGAAAAATCCTATTATTATTTCCCAAAGGTGTTAATGCTTCCACAAAAAGTTTTCAAACCATTCCTACCCGTAAATTGAGAAATTCTTATTCTGCCGAATCTACTTTATTTCCAAGTAAATCCCTTTAATCTCAAATGAGATTCTGTGAGATTTCATTTAGTAGAAACAACGGTTAACAGAATAAGTGACAGAAAGGCACAGATAAGAGTCGTCACCATCGTTTATAGTCCATGTTTTAAATTATTTTCTATAAAATTTTAATTAATCCCCGGCTTGTTTTATTAAGTTTTTAATTTTTTACTTACTGTCCTGAGTAAAAGTGATGAATTATTGATGAGATATTATTAAGTGTTATGTAGTTGACAAAAAAAAGAAGTCTTGAGGATTAAAGAAGTCTCTTGATAACTTTAAACGGTTATTGTATAATCTCCATTTTCTTCTTCCTTTTGAGAATAAGAATTTATGGGATGATACTTAAATTGTAGTGGCAAATTAGACAAAATTAAAGTTGTTTGTTTTCTTATGAAAAAAAAGAATGCTGGTTGAAATTAGTTAGCAGATAGTTTGAATTAAGTATGCTATTAGCTGCTAATCAGGGTCTAAGCAAAAGTGGTTTGAAGGGGTCCTGAGAAGACGAGAGTCCAGTCAAATACTCAAGGTAGAAAATATTTTTCAAAAAAATTAATTTTTTAAAGGGGTTCTAAACCCATCAGCCCCTTTCTAGGCTATCTAATGGATAAATTTAAGAATTTACATAAAAGTGTTGAGATTATGTCAATTAATCCAAAATAAATATTATTTTCAAACTTTCCCCTCCAAAAATAGGGTCAATTCTTGATTTTCTGAACAAATTCTACAATAAAATAAAATATCTAATAAAGCACCCACATGCTTCCTTCTGTTAACCCATTTCAATCAATATTCTATTTTGGGATGGATGACTTGATAGTGTTCTTATATCTAACCTACTTTCTGCTCAATTCATATGAATCTGAGTATGCTGAGGTTATTGATGGATATACCATTGAGACATTCATCCTAAATAAATATTTCCATTATATTTTTGACGAATTTAAGTATTTAATTGCTGTTGAGGGTGTTCAATTATAAAGAACAAGATGAGAATACAACAAATGTAAATTGAAACTTGCATAATTAATTATTTACTTAAAAAATCTATGAGAAAAAAATTTTGTTACCATGAAAAATTAACAAAAAAATGAAAAAAATTAGAACTGCTGTGTTTTTTGATGTATGTAGCTGGGAATAAAGAAAAGAAACTTTCTAGACAAAAAAAATCATTAATCTATCTTAATTAATTTTTTGGTTCCATTTTGATTTTCTAAACGACGATTTTTTCGGTAATTGAGAACAAATAACAAAAAAAACTGAAAAAGAACAAAAAAAGTGAAATTTGATATAAAATAAATGAAACCATAAGAGACTTATCATTGTTATTGTATCTTTAGGGTGAAAAAAATCGTAAAAGCGTTAAAAAGTTCTAGTGGCATATTGTTGTTTCTATGCCGATATAAGCAAATTTAATATGTATTAACTAATTTTTTTGATAAGAATATCAGGTTGTTTTTGTTCTAAAAATGAAACATAAAAAAATGAGGAAAAACTATAGAAAAACTGGATTGGAGGTTGAATTCATTGATTGTGTTGAGCTTTTTTTATATAAATTTCAACTTTATCGGAGTAGTTCATAAAAGACGTATTTAAAAAATATGATTTTCAGACCACACCATCCCTTTTTATTTTTTAAAAATTGTTACAAAGCTCAAGGAGTCGGTTTCCTACCCCAATGCTACCCTTGGTGTATAACTTTAGATAGGGTAGGGGTTGAGAGGTGTATGATGAGAAACTGACACCAAATCACCCCATTCTCTCTCAAATGAAGGACATCATACGCAAACACTTCCCGATTTTCTAATTCAGACTCATTTTAAACGATAATCATAATATCCAACGACTTTTATCTCCACTCAACCTCAACACAGTCGAAAGAATTTTTCCTCCAAGCCAGAAAAACAGCATTAACATTAAATATATATAAAATTCTTCTAAAATGAAGACAAAATATCTTATCGTATATTTACTAAAGAAAATATAAACAAAATTATACAAAAATTATACAATGTACGAAGCTTTTGAAGCCATTGCATTCCATTGATGAGGAAAACGAGAATCAAGATAAGGAATTTTTTCATTTCCAAAAAAAAAATTTTCTTATTTTTTTAAATTCATAAAATGACATTTTGCCAACGCTAGTCAAAAAAGACAAATTCATCATCTCACATAATAGTCAAAGAGAACATTTACCATATGCGTATTATTACATATGTATGCCGCTAATTCTATTGTTAATGTAATATAAAAAAGATATTGAAAATGTGTAATTGAAAAACCATTTAGAGAAAAAAAATACACTTCAATGAGAGATAAATTGTGATAATATTTTTGAGAAATAGCACGCTTATTGTCATATTCAACATATGTACTTATTCATTTTTTTCTAAAACAAAAATAGAAGAAAAAGAAAGAGAAAAAGAAAAATCCTCAATTGCAATATACGCATCACATTTCTAATGTTATAAGTATCCGTTTCCTCTCTATATATAAAGGTAAAGAAAATAGTTGAAATATATCAAGGTTCGGGTGCTTCAAAGTTGTTTCCGATCAATACACTGCTTAAGGGATGATTAGTTTTGGATAATTTGGATGAACATTAGTTTTACTTAATGCACTTTAAATTTCTGATCACATTTTTAATCTTAACTCTATAACCTTCATTAAAAGTAAATATTTTGCAAGGAAGTAACAAAAAAGGAGATCAAGATCTTCCAAAAATTTAAAATATTTTCTCGTTTCCAATTTGATTCAATATATTTAATATTATAACTAAGAAAAATTTAATATTTGTTTCTATTGCAATATTTGAAATTTTTTGTTGAACAAATTAGCACCAGAAGGAGTATTTTAAATTTTTTGAAGAGTATATAACCTTGATCAAGTCAAGTTTATGTCTAATTCCTGATTCCTTGCAAATTAAAGTTACTTTGAGAATATACCCTAGAAATTTATTTCACAAAAATTTTCAACCCACCTATAACTATTCATATCCACTTTCTTCCTTAAAAGTCTGAAACATACGAGCTCCAGTATACTAAAGTTTGAAACAATGAAAGAAACTTTTCAACCAAACAAATTGAAATAAATCTGCACCCCATCATCATCACATTTCAAAAGCATTCAACCACAAATAAATGTTCATTAAATTGTGACGAAAAATCATCCCACAATTTTTTCTCCCACCCAATAACGAATAATGAAGCATCTAGACCTTGCAGAGAACACATTTATTATCATTATTGACATTATAAAGATGAAAATTTAATTTTACTATAATCAAATAATCTTGTTATTTATTCTGTATTTTCTAAAAAGCAAAAAAAATGATAAAAAATAAATTTTTTAAATTGTCATTCATCAAAAAGAAAAATCATAAAAAATATTCATAACATAAGGATGAAAAATTGACGATATAAGTGACAGCTTAATCTAGAACATGAACATGAAAATGAGAAGTATAATAAAATGCATAAAAAAGAAAATGAAATTAAACTATTTTATTTTTCATATAATCACTGTAAAACTTTATCTACAAAATGACATGAAATAAAATAAAAGGAAATATTAACACACAAAAGAGCTGAAACAGAAGAAAGAAATTTAAGGAAGAATGAGGAAATTTGTTGTATGTTCGGAGTTCAAGTTGAATGAGATACATGTAAAGCTAAAATGGAGGAATTAATGCTTTTGTTTTGCACAGAAAGCTTTGAGTGAATGTGTGGTGTTTAAGTTGGAAAAGAAGAAATAAGGAAGGAACAACAAATTTGATATTTACTTGAGAAAAAGACACATAAATTTCAGAATGATCTTAGACAGATTTTTGAATTTTTTCAGATTCTTTGGCTTTAAAGAAATTCATTCTGTCACTTAATGGATTTTTTAATCCAATTTCTGTCAAAAACTTGGTCGAGGATTCAACCCTTAAATTCTTCATGATCTACATAAATTATGTTTGGGTGTCTGGGTATTTACGGTGTCTAGTTTAGACGACGAGTTAGTCATAGGGTGTCCAAATATTTCTTTGGGAACATAGAAACCAAAAATTTTTCTATCAAATTGTTCACTTTTTGTGTAGACATTTTTTTGGTTCCGCACTTAATTCTATTTTATCTAGTGTCAGAAATAGATTTATATTTTTAACACAAATAGAGACAAATTGAAGCTTTTAAACGACAAATTGTAAAAATAGAGGACAGATCACTAAAAAAATAAGCAGAAGATCAGCCTAATTTAGCCATGACAGCCATTTATGAATCTTGATTTTGACACAGATTCAGGAAACTAAATTTTGTCATTTTAAAAATTCGTAATCCACATTGCTGAAAATATCTCCATTCTTACTTTTCTCGGTCTATGTTATGTTTTGTATGTCATTCATGTAGACACATCAATTTTCAGAATGCTTCCGCCTAAAAGGATATAATTTTTAAAAGCCAATTCATGCCTTCATATCCCACATTCACCAACATTTGATTTTGATTTCCGACAAGAAACTTTTCAGTTTTCAATCAAAGTTTCATTATAGTCAATGATTTTGATTCAAAAGTTTTATTTCTATAGAAAATGGAATAGATTTTCAGTGAATTAAGCTTAAAGTTAGAAACGTTTCTCGAGAAAAATTAATTAGACTTCAAGGTAAGTGATAGAGGCAAAAATTAGTTTAATTATTTCTAGGAAAATAGATGATAGTGTCTCATTAGGTGTTGAATTTCAAGGTTGCAGGTTTATTTATATAAAGGTAAGAACTAAAAGATAAATGACGCCTGGCACCTTCATCAACTAGACACATTCAACAACTCTTAATGATTTTATTATGCTGAAGCTGAAAATTAATTGCCAAAAAATGATTAATTTTCTAGAATTTATTAATTATGACAAATTTCTTTCTTATCAACTTGGCGTGAAGAAAATGCTGAAAATAAGCAATAAAATTGAAGGATGTAAATAAAAGTCAAGATTTAAATTAATTATTTAATTTTATAATCTTTATTAGTTTTTAATGATTTTTTAATTAGAATACAAAGTATTTTATATCCACTTTGCATTAATAGTATTTGTTGAATTTTTCTCTTCTTTGTGACATGGAATTAAAAAAGAATTTATAGACAATACATAAAACCATATGGAGAGAAATTAAGCAGATTTGACATTAAAATTAACAGCTTTTTGTGTCATATCAAGTCTATTATTTTCAGTTTTTAGTTCTACAAAAAAATTACAATTACATCCACGTTTTTCGACATTTACAACTAAATTCACTAAAAATAATTTTCTTAAACGGAAGATTTTTCACAATTTTCTCTTTTTTCGACAAAATGGCTTAATTTTTTTTGTTTCTTTGATAATTTTTTTTATTCGGTGGATTTCTATTAATTCTCTTAATATTATTACTTTTTATTTCGTTATAAAAATTTTTATTTGATTTCGATTATTTTTTTGTGTATTTAATAAACTGCATTTTTTTCATAATTTTTATTGCCTTTTCCAAAACGAAATTCTAAATATCAGCAAAACTTTTTATCCATTTTCTGTTTCTTTTTTGACTATGATTTATGTTTCTTTCTTGATTTATAAAAGAACATTACTTTAAACTCTATACTTTCTTTACTCTTTTTGTGTTTTAAACGATTTTTTTTTGAGGTAGTCGTGAAATTTTCCAAAACTTCTTTTGATGCCGTGAAAGCTCTATGATATTATCAATAACGGACGTAGCTTCTGCTAGACGTTGATGGTTTGAAGCTACTTAGATGGAACTTTTTAGCATGTTTAATAGATTAAATCGAATTTGGTTAAAAATAAGAAACCCAAGCAACACAGAGCTCCATATGGAATCCATACAGCGATAATAATCCGTTTAGATTTCAAATGGCTGCCCTTTTTCTGTGTATTGCACGGGAAGCTTTATGTTACCTAGAGTATTTTATATAAAAACCACGTTATTTTGAGGACGGTAGCCACAATGGACCGTGGTTTTAAAATATTTAAGGACATTTTTAATGTGTTTCCACCCTTAATGCCTCAAAATTTTTTTTTTAAATTAAAGCTTAGAATAATTAACAGAATTTCAACATTATGTTCACAAAGTATTAAAGCAACTCAAAGAAGGTGCCTTGTTTATTCACTTTAAAGCATCCTCGAATTTTATAATTTATTCCATTCCATCTCAAGAATTTTAAACCATCCAACGCGAACGAAAGCACACCCCAAACATTTTCTTTACGCCATTCATCATGAAAAAGATTAAATTAAATAAAATACAATTAAATAGGAAGAAGAAAGTCGAAATGGGACATGGACGAGTAATCGATACACTTTTTTTTGTATATTCGAAGAATAAGTTAAAGAGCGACATAAATTACTTAGCAAATTGTTAACTATATTTGTGTATCTCACGTCCGCATTTCTTACTTCTTTATTACAGCAGATTAAAAAAATATTTTCAGCCAAGGAAAAAAGGTTTTCACATAAAAGTATCTTCAAAAAAATACGAACATAATTAAAATATAGAAAAAGAAATAATAATAATAAAATTAAAAAAATGCTGGGCATACAACGATACACACATCAAGTAAGTATCTTATGCTATCAAGAACATGATAATCGATTACCATGTGACTCTATCAATATTTATCCTATACTACAGTAACCATCATTTTTTTATTATTTTTTTGTCGTATATTTGTTCAAATTTTACTTTTTCCATTACATTCTCACATTTTTTCTTTAATTATCATATGAAACTAATTAATGTTTATTAACTTCCACGCAAAAGCGTGTATTAACTTCCACGCAAAAGCGTGTAAGTTATTAGTTTCACGAAAAACACACTTTTTTTATTACGGTATTAAGACTTCTTATTAAAAAAATTCTAATGATGCCAAAAGTTGTGTATCGCGAGGCTGCATTTTTCTGTATATAAATTTTTTACACTAAGCATCACCTAAGGGTCCAAAACCTCGAAAAACGTGTTTTTTAGGGTCCACAAATTTGGTAATCAGGGTCACAGCCGAGCCATGTGCATATGGAAATTTAATTTTTTTGCCATTTGGTCACACATATCAAGCGACCAGGGGAATGGAAAGTCATTTTAAGAAATTTTGAAATCTTTAGTGACTTTGAGGCTGTCAAAGTTGACAAACCTAGAAAAAATGACACTTTTCTTCAAACGCCTGACGACCCAGGGTTTTTTTCAAACTGGATATACCTTTGTATCTTATCTTACAGTACTCTACATGACGTTTACAAAAATACCCCACATGACTATGTTTGGACTTAATCTTGAGATTCTACAGCACTTTGAAAATCAAAAAAAAAATGGATTTTTTTTTAAAAAAAATTAATTATCATAAAGGCTCTGAATGTTTACTGGATCTTATTTTTATGGACATAGAGGCTCTGGATGGTATCTGGATCTTATTATATTGGACATAGAGGCTCTGGGTGATAACTGGATCTTATTTTTATTGGATATAGAGGCTGTAGATCATTACTGGATCTTATTTTTATGGACATAGAGGCTGTAGATCATTACTGGATCTTATTTTTATGGACATAGAGACTCTGGATGATTACTGGATCTCATATAAACGGACATAGAGGCTCTGGATGTTTACTGGATCTTAATTTTTTGGACATAGAGGCTCTGAATGTTTACTGGATCTTATTTTTATGGACATAGAGGCTGTAGATCATTACTGGATCTTATTTTTATGGACATAGAGACTCTGGATGATTACTGGATCTTATTTTTATGGACATAGAGGCTCTGGATGGTAACTGGTTCTTATTATATTGGACATAGAGGCTCTGGATGGTAACTGGATCTTATTATATTGGACATAGAGGCTCTGGATGGTAACTGGATCTTATTATATTGGACATAGAGGCTCTGGGTGATAACTGGATCTTATTTTTATTGGATATAGAGGCTGTAGATCATTACTGGATCTTATTTTTATGGACATAGAGGCTGTAGATCATTACTGGATCTTATTTTTATGGACATAGAGACTCTGGATGGTAACTGGATCTTATTTTTATTAGATATAGAGGCTCTGGGTGATAACTGGATCTTATTTTTATGGACATAGAGGCTGTAGATCATTACTGGATCTTATTTTTATGGACATAGAGACTCTGGATGGTAACTGGATCTTAATTTTTTGGACATAGAGGCTCTGAATGTTTACTGGATCTTATTTTTTATGGACATAGAGGCTCTGGATGTTTACTGGATCTTATACAAATGGACCTAGAGGCTCTGGATGATTACTGGATCTTATTTTTTTGGACATAGAGGCTCTGGATGTTTACTAGATCTTATATAAACGGACATAGAGGCTCTGTATGTTTACTGGATCTTATTTTTATTGAACATAAAGGCTGTAGATGTTTACTGGATCTTATTTTATTGGACATAGAGCCTGTAGATGATTAAAATATATTTTGGTGGGAAAATTTTCAAATATATTTTGACCGTTTGAAAATTTGAATTTTGAAAAACCGTTAAAAGGCAAAGCATTTTATTATATGAAAATTTACCTCAAAAATTGATAACTATACTATAATTAATTATTATCAAGTTTATTAAAAACGCGGGAAATTTTCAAATATATTTTGAACGTTAGAAATTTTGAATTTTTAGAAACCGTTAAATGACAAAACATTTTAATGTATGAAAATTCACTTCAAAAATTGTTAATTATATTATAATTAATTATTTTCAAGTGCAATAAAAACGCGGGAAATTTTCAAATATATTTTGACCGTTAGCAAATTTGAATTTTAAAAGCGAGCGTAGCTCAAGCTCGACACTATTGTGATCCATGTAAAAACTGTAATTCTAAACAAGTCGAGCGAGCGTAGCTCAAGCTCGACTCTACTGTGATCCGTGTAAAAACTGTAATTCTTAACAAGTCGAGCGAGCGTAGCTCAAGCACTGAACATTTTGAACTATTAATACTTTTTGAGTGCAAATTTGGGCGTAAAAAAATATTGATCCACTGTGCATCAATATTAATTTTTGGTTAAAATCATTACCATAAAGTTTGTTAATTTTACCAATTATTTAGTTATTTTTTAACAAAAGTTAAATTAATATTTTTCGGATCATAACTATTATCCTAAAAATTAATAGTCGTTTGAGTTAACCAGAAATGTTAATTTTAACCAAATATGTTGTAAACGCTATTTTATCGATCTTTTGGTTAAAATTTGCATACAAATAGTTAAAGTTTGGTAAAATTATTTCTATGAGTATAAGTTTGCAGTCGCGCAAACGAAACTATAGATATAAGTAAGATATAAATAGTTGAATTTACTTTAATACGGTATTAATACTTCTGTTTTAAAAAAAATCTAATTATGCCAAAGTTGTGTATCGCAAGTCTGCATTTTTCTGTTTATAAATTTTTTGGATTCAGTGGCGTAACAGGGGGGGGGGGGGCAGCCGGGGTATTGGCCCCGGGCGCAAACTAAAAAAAACTCAAAAAATCCCATACAAAAGGGCACAAAAAAATTTTTTTTAAATGGGCACCATTTTTTACGGGGGCGCAAAAATCCTGATTTGGCCCCGGGCGACGAACACCCTTGTTACGCCCCTGTTTGGATTAAGTATCATCTACGGGTTCAAAACTTCAAAAAACGAGTATTTTGGGGTCCAAAAATTTTTCGCGGCCTCGTTACCTCGGCCGCATACTTTTACTTCTTATTGATAATAATTAGTTTGGACGAAAACCGGATTAAGTTGAGCAAATTTTTGCATCCTGAATGGAGTGAATAGGAGTGAAGAATGTGGATGTACACAAAAACTTAATGGTATAATATTAGATATTGTCAAAACTAAAAGATCTATAAGGGTAAATGCACGAAAGATTTTTTGCAGTAGATTTACTTTTTCATAAAATTCTTCAAAACTATTTGATATTTACATTCGTTTTGTTATTTGATGTATAAAATAAGTCAGCAGCTATCATTCTGTACTTAATTTAGTTAAAATGAAGCTTTAATTAAAGAATTATTGAAGTTTTAAAATATTTTAGGAATAATTTTCCAAAAACTGTGGTTTTTCAAATTCTTTTTTCTAACTAAATATAAATATCATATTTAATCTAAAATAAGACAGTGTGGATTGTAATATTTGTTTACACTCAAATCTAACATAAAAGAGCGTGGAAGTTTCTGGCGTGATCTGTACGTCGTGATTTTTATTATTAACTTCCACGCAAAAGCGTGTAAGTTATTAGTTTCACGAAAAACACACTTTTTTTATTACGGTATTAAGACTTCTTATTAAAAAAATTCTAATGATGCCAAAAGTTGTGTATCGCGAGGCTGCATTTTTCTGTATATAAATTTTTTACACTAAGCATCACCTAAGGGTCCAAAACCTCGAAAAACGTGTTTTTTAGGGTCCACAAATTTGGTAATCAGGGTCACAGCCGAGCCATGTGCATATGGAAATTTAATTTTTTTGCCATTTGGTCACACATATCAAGCGACCAGGGGAATGGAAAGTCATTTTAAGAAATTTTGAAATCTTTAGTGACTTTGAGGCTGTCAAAGTTGACAAACCTAGAAAAAATGACACTTTTCTTCAAACGCCTGACGACCCAGGGTTTTTTTCAAACTGGATATACCTTTGTATCTTATCTTACAGTACTCTACATGACGTTTACAAAAATACCCCACATGACTATGTTTGGACTTAATCTTGAGATTCTACAGCACTTTGAAAATCAAAAAAAAATGGATTTTTTTTTAAAAAAAATTAATTATCATAAAGGCTCTGAATGTTTACTGGATCTTATTTTTATGGACATAGAGGCTCTGGATGGTATCTGGATCTTATTATATTGGACATAGAGGCTCTGGGTGATAACTGGATCTTATTTTTATTGGATATAGAGGCTGTAGATCATTACTGGATCTTATTTTTATGGACATAGAGGCTGTAGATCATTACTGGATCTTATTTTTATGGACATAGAGACTCTGGATGATTACTGGATCTCATATAAACGGACATAGAGGCTCTGGATGTTTACTGGATCTTAATTTTTTGGACATAGAGGCTCTGAATGTTTACTGGATCTTATTTTTATGGACATAGAGGCTGTAGATCATTACTGGATCTTATTTTTATGGACATAGAGACTCTGGATGATTACTGGATCTTATTTTTATGGACATAGAGGCTCTGGATGGTAACTGGTTCTTATTATATTGGACATAGAGGCTCTGGATGGTAACTGGATCTTATTATATTGGACATAGAGGCTCTGGATGGTAACTGGATCTTATTATATTGGACATAGAGGCTCTGGGTGATAACTGGATCTTATTTTTATTGGATATAGAGGCTGTAGATCATTACTGGATCTTATTTTTATGGACATAGAGGCTGTAGATCATTACTGGATCTTATTTTTATGGACATAGAGACTCTGGATGGTAACTGGATCTTATTTTTATTAGATATAGAGGCTCTGGGTGATAACTGGATCTTATTTTTATGGACATAGAGGCTGTAGATCATTACTGGATCTTATTTTTATGGACATAGAGACTCTGGATGGTAACTGGATCTTAATTTTTTGGACATAGAGGCTCTGAATGTTTACTGGATCTTATTTTTTATGGACATAGAGGCTCTGGATGTTTACTGGATCTTATACAAATGGACCTAGAGGCTCTGGATGATTACTGGATCTTATTTTTTTGGACATAGAGGCTCTGGATGTTTACTAGATCTTATATAAACGGACATAGAGGCTCTGTATGTTTACTGGATCTTATTTTTATTGAACATAAAGGCTGTAGATGTTTACTGGATCTTATTTTATTGGACATAGAGCCTGTAGATGATTAAAATATATTTTGGTGGGAAAATTTTCAAATATATTTTGACCGTTTGAAAATTTGAATTTTGAAAAACCGTTAAAAGGCAAAGCATTTTATTATATGAAAATTTACCTCAAAAATTGATAACTATACTATAATTAATTATTATCAAGTTTATTAAAAACGCGGGAAATTTTCAAATATATTTTGAACGTTAGAAATTTTGAATTTTTAGAAACCGTTAAATGACAAAACATTTTAATGTATGAAAATTCACTTCAAAAATTGTTAATTATATTATAATTAATTATTTTCAAGTGCAATAAAAACGCGGGAAATTTTCAAATATATTTTGACCGTTAGCAAATTTGAATTTTAAAAGCGAGCGTAGCTCAAGCTCGACACTATTGTGATCCATGTAAAAACTGTAATTCTAAACAAGTCGAGCGAGCGTAGCTCAAGCTCGACTCTACTGTGATCCGTGTAAAAACTGTAATTCTTAACAAGTCGAGCGAGCGTAGCTCAAGCACTGAACATTTTGAACTATTAATACTTTTTGAGTGCAAATTTGGGCGTAAAAAAATATTGATCCACTGTGCATCAATATTAATTTTTGGTTAAAATCATTACCATAAAGTTTGTTAATTTTACCAATTATTTAGTTATTTTTTAACAAAAGTTAAATTAATATTTTTCGGATCATAACTATTATCCTAAAAATTAATAGTCGTTTGAGTTAACCAGAAATGTTAATTTTAACCAAATATGTTGTAAACGCTATTTTATCGATCTTTTGGTTAAAATTTGCATACAAATAGTTAAAGTTTGGTAAAATTATTTCTATGAGTATAAGTTTGCAGTCGCGCAAACGAAACTATAGATATAAGTAAGATATAAATAGTTGAATTTACTTTAATACGGTATTAATACTTCTGTTTTAAAAAAAATCTAATTATGCCAAAGTTGTGTATCGCAAGTCTGCATTTTTCTGTTTATAAATTTTTTGGATTCAGTGGCGTAACAGGGGGGGGGGGGGCAGCCGGGGTATTGGCCCCGGGCGCAAACTAAAAAAAACTCAAAAAATCCCATACAAAAGGGCACAAAAAAATTTTTTTTAAATGGGCACCATTTTTTACGGGGGCGCAAAAATCCTGATTTGGCCCCGGGCGACGAACACCCTTGTTACGCCCCTGTTTGGATTAAGTATCATCTACGGGTTCAAAACTTCAAAAAACGAGTATTTTGGGGTCCAAAAATTTTTCGCGGCCTCGTTACCTCGGCCGCATACTTTTACTTCTTATTGATAATAATTAGTTTGGACGAAAACCGGATTAAGTTGAGCAAATTTTTGCATCCTGAATGGAGTGAATAGGAGTGAAGAATGTGGATGTACACAAAAACTTAATGGTATAATATTAGATATTGTCAAAACTAAAAGATCTATAAGGGTAAATGCACGAAAGATTTTTTGCAGTAGATTTACTTTTTCATAAAATTCTTCAAAACTATTTGATATTTACATTCGTTTTGTTATTTGATGTATAAAATAAGTCAGCAGCTATCATTCTGTACTTAATTTAGTTAAAATGAAGCTTTAATTAAAGAATTATTGAAGTTTTAAAATATTTTAGGAATAATTTTCCAAAAACTGTGGTTTTTCAAATTCTTTTTTCTAACTAAATATAAATATCATATTTAATCTAAAATAAGACAGTGTGGATTGTAATATTTGTTTACACTCAAATCTAACATAAAAGAGCGTGGAAGTTTCTGGCGTGATCTGTACGTCGTGATTTTATTATTAAGCGTGGGGGAAATATTTTGGATATAAAAAATGACATGAACTGAATTGAAATAAACAAAATTGCAAAAATGCATCACTCCTCCTTTACATTTATTCTGATATAAAAATTTTCGTGTTGCTGGAACTTTAAACTGGATTTCTAGTTGAACTGCATTTCAATAGATTTTAATGGATTATTTATTTGGTTTGTCAGTCAATGTAAGGATATAGAAATTTTGTAGCATTTCCATCATATCTCTCTGAATTTAATAAAATGACCTCAATTTTCTTTTTTGGGACACGGTAAAAAAATTCTGTCAACTAGTTTATTAAGATTAAAGCTTACTCGAGTAGCTCATCATGCTAATGGCAGTCATATAGCTGTCATATGATAGCCACAAATTAATTTTTATCATATGACATGATTGACATTACCATGACTACTTCTCGAGTTGTTTTGATCCCTTTTGGGTAATAACAAGTTAAATGTCCTAGACCGGTTGTGCATTAGATCAGTCAGGTTTAATATTGTGATCATCAGAATAATTTTTGTCGGTGATAGCTCTCAAAAGCTTCTCAGCACTTAAACACTTCCTCTGAAGAAGAGGAATAAAAAATTGGATATTATTGATGTCTGATGATTATTCCAACAGTCAGTTTTAAAAGTACTTTACTACATGGATAATGTCCATAACTGCAGAATTGACATCCATTAAAACCAACTTTAAAGGCAACAACTATAAAATTCCAGCAACATGAAAATTGCATTTACATTACAGTTTACTTCTTGTCAAATGTCATCAACTATTATTACCAGACGAGAGGTAATTCCTAACACTTTTAGGATAAAATTTCACGATTCATATTTTTTGTGTTTTAATATTTTCCTTCATATTTCTAATTGGTTATTTGGCAATGAAACTATTGGTGAATTAAAATATTTTATGAGTTTTAAAACATATTTTTTGGTTCCCACATAAAGATTACTTTTTTTATTCAATTGTATATAATTTTTTTAATGAATTTAATTAATATTTATAAAGACATTCCTAACTTCTCAATTCGATCCCTTCGTATGTGTGAAGATATTTTTGTGTATTCATTTGCTACGTTTTCGATATACATTTTATGGATATTCGAATTCTTTTGCTTCCCTGTTTTTATCTTTCGATTTAATTTTTTTTCAACCTTTTTCTTACTTCTTCCTTTGAATGATTTTTTTAAATGAAAATTAAATTGAGCTTTGTTCTTTTTAACACAATCCAAAGTAAAGGATTGGCAGTTACTTTCATTTTCGAAATGGCAAATAGAATTGATTGAGATTGAGGATGTGATCATTATTTTGCGGAATCAGAGTTTTGTTTAGAGATTGTTTTTTGATAAGTATTAAAATTTATGGATTTTGATTAATATTAAGCAGCATCTCATGCAAATCTTAAGGTTTACAAATTGGAGAATCAAAACATAGATTTGATCCTCAATTTTACCAGTCAAAAACCACTCAAATCTACACATATATTGAATATAGTATATATTGAAAAAAATCTTTGACTAAAACATATTTTTAGGGTGTCTGAGTTATGAAGGATCTTGTTCAGGGAAGGGTATCACATTCAGTGAAGGAGCTGTGGGGGTTGAAGCTACAATGTCCTTCAATTTGATAAAAGATCTAAAAACTCCCAAAAATTTTCTGAATATGCTCTGTCTTAGCTTGAAGTCTGAACTAATCCTTAAATTGTTGGACAGTACCAAAAATTTCATAAATATGACTCCAGATAACCAAAACTTGATCAAAATTGTGGAATTTTAAGTTAACAAATTTTGAAATATTCACAAACGATTGTCTCCAAACTTATTTCTACTAAATAAATGTCAATTATCCTCAATTCCAATCAATTTCACTTCAACCATTTAATTTTTACTAAAATTAATTAAAATGCATTTATTTTCAATTGGTAAGTTACCGAAAAAAGGAAGTAAGGTACCACTAATCGATAATTAATTTAATTTAAGAACTAAACTAAGTTCATTTTTTTATCATAGAGAACTAAAATTTCCTTTTGCATTCTATACTTACATAATATGCATTAATTAATTAATAATTACAATTTTAAAATAGTTGATTGATATTTTAAAATTAATGGCATTTGTGTTGCGAGTCTTTATGTCAAAAAAATTATTTTCAATTACTTTTCACTTAATTTAATTCATTTTTTTGTGTGTATGTTGAATCTCGAACGCAAGTAACTTAAGAAACTTTCATTTGTTTGTGTCCATTTAGAAGAAAAATTATGGCAGTTAAATTAATTAAATACTTCGTATTGAACCTCTGCCTATCATAAATCCCATGATTTCATTTTTCAAATGTTATCATTTGGCAGTGATTTTGATGTACTATTGATGATTCACATAATTCATTTATTATTTTGACGTGTGTGCCGATATTCCACATTCTTTATCTTGTACTGCTTCATGCTATTCTCATTTCAGTTTATTATTATTATGCAGTTTATTAGTTAGAACCTTAGAATTATCAGTCACATGATACAAAAACGATTAATATTTTTTCGTGTGATTTCTCATATTTTCATTTATGTTAATACATACACATAAATACTCGATTATGTTAAAAAGAATGAATTTTTTTTGGCAGTGTTCAAACCTCAATTATTATTTATTAATCATGTAATCTGCTTGTGTTTTATTTTCCTCTTTTTTTCTTCTTTATTTTTTCCATTTGAGTCGAGTGCGCTTGTTTAAGTTACTAGTTTTATGTTTATTTAATGTCTAGATATCACTACTAAATTTTACATTAACACTTAATAGAATGTGTCACATACATATGATGGATATATGCATTTACATATGCATGAATTAAAAGATATTACATTGAAATTGCGAAAAATAATGAAATAAAAAAAAACTTTAATTGCATCGTTCGAGAGAGATTAATGGAGATACGAAACTTTATACTCTTGTGTGTGCTTTAATCACTTTAATGCAATCTAGAGAGTTTACGGAATTACTTGTGCGGAAATGACTTTTTGCAAGTCGTAGTTTACTCAACAAACATTTTTACTTTCTAACTTTGAAGAATTTTTAATGAGTGTGAGGAACAAAAAGTACAGTTATAACTTATAACTGTAATTTATTTGCTAGGATGTGTTATATTGCTTCTTCTCATTCCTCTTTCTGTCTACCTGAATGACTTGAAATTTAAATTCCTGGTATAATATTTTGGTCATATGGTTGGCACATTGTTGTCAAGTGCTATAATTAACGATCCAATTTGATGGTCAAATGATCACCGTATGGAGATTGATGGACAATTTCTCTGAAGGTACTAACTGTCGGATATTTCTCCAGCACTCAATGTCAGAACTCAACTCAGAAATCTACGCTTTATGCACTTCCAATAGTGCATTTACAATATGTTACGACGAAATGCTCTTGTCATGTGAGAATTTCTAAGTTAAGTTCTGAATTTTGATGATGTTTAAAAGACTAAAAATGTTTTGAGTGGAAGAAGTTGGAGTAAGGAAATTGCCATCATCATCCAGTTCAAATATTATGAAGAAGCAATCCTCACACATTTTTCATACAAATGTCGAGCATAATCAATTGCAAATGAACATTTCCACACAATAATTAATGTATCAATATTTCCAGTAGACAAATGAATGGCAATTATCTCAGACGTACATATCAATATTGATGTTAAAATGGTATCAAGATAATTTTTCAAGAGTGTAGTTTCTCCTATCATGTTAACACTTTACAAACTCTTGGACAGTTAATGAATTTATTATCGTTTAACGATAGAGCAGATGTTCTTAGCACTATCATGCATTACTATAATACTTTTATAGTATTGTGTCAAGTCTCAAATAGAGATTAGGTGTTCAGTACCGAAATGCATCCAGCACGGGTACTCTGTACTCCATACAGTACTGGTACCAATGGAACCCATCTCAACTGATAAATGCATTAATTCATTTGTCTACTAAAAATAATTGTCTTTTTATTTTCCGTTTTTATTTTCGCATTCTCGAATCAAATAAAAATATCACTTTATCAATTTCATATTGTGACTTGCTATCATCATTTTATCATCATTGATTTAAGGATTTCTTTAATGCAGAAAAATAATCAAATCAGCTTCATATTTTTGAGATCAACAAATTTCAATTTTTTCATTAATTTTTTTCCATTTAATTTTACCAATCTTACATATTTTTCATCTAAATTTAATTAAGGATGTGAGAATTGGGGTTTTAAAAATTAAGGATTAAAAAATTTTGAGAGAATTTTTAATGTTAAAAAAATTTAACTACTGAAATTAATGAATTTTGCATTAAAGAAATACAATTAGGAATTTTTTTAACTAAATAAATTATTTGATAGTGTCGATAAAAATTTCATATTTAATTTTATGAAATATATGTAGACATTAAAGAGATCATTTCAAAGAAGAAATCTAAAATTATTTAATTATTAACACATTTTATTCTCATAATTTGCCACAAAAAGTTTTATCTCAATTAAGATGAAAAAAAAAATTAAAAATTTGTCACTAAAATAATTCATATTTTGTACATCATTGTACACATGGGTTGGGTGATGTTTTCATTGAATATTTTTTTACATGTGCCTTACATCCTAAACATTTCTTTTTGTTGCATAATCAAAAAAAGTCTTTCCGAAAAATTAAATTTAAGATGTTTGTGTGAATTTCAAATATTTTTGCTAAAATCAAAAGATTAAAATTAAATTTTGACATACTTAGTCAACTAAACATAACCCTTCCACGTGGAAGTTCAAAAGTCTATTTATAAAATCCAAATCGGTAGTTTCTTACAGTCAAAACGTTGTATATTCATCAGTTCTACAATTTCTGTACAAGTCTTCGACATTTTCGTCCTTTTTTCGGCAGTTCTTTGACGACATTGCAGATAATATTTTTAGAAGGTCACGTGGAAGCTGACGTTATAGATGTACGCGAAGAGCACGTTGACGAACATTTTCTCAATTGTTTTACTCCATTCGATCCCTTATGATTTGATTTAATCACTGTATTCACATATTCTTCCAATGCAATTCTTTGCGGTGGGTTCATTCGCTTTATTGAAACGTGTTTAACTAATTGGAAATTCGGCTTATTTGCATCAGCTGGCCTCTTCATCCATTCATCATCAATTCTAAATAATATATGAAATAAAATGCAATTTTAATAATCGTTTAAGCATGTCAATAAGCAAGAGAAAGATATTTGTGATTTATTTTTACATTTTTAAAGGACTCCATGTGACTTGAAATTCGTCATCGCCATTAATAGCTCGTCGTTTGCCAATAATGCGACCTTTAAATGTAACCTCAATCTCACGTCCATGCATAATGTTTTCTGCCTTCTCCAAACGGTATTGCAACACGTCCATCATACCAATATCGAAGAAATCAAATCGTCGTGCTGAAATTAAAGAAAGGAACGGAATGAAGATTAATTTGTTGAGGGTATTAAGATGTTATTGGGTGTTTGATCATCCTTAAAGCCTACTTATATATTTGAATCACAATATTAAAACTTATTTAATTAATTTCTAAAGCTAATATTCATCCCACCCAGAGAGAAGCTCCAATTACAACCATAAAATTATATATCCACTTAATAAACCAACAAAGACTGTCTATTCATTGCTATTCATCCAGAAAATCTGCAAAATAAATTGAGCTAGCACATAAATAAATTAGCATAGCGAGAAAAAAATCAACATTAGACAAAAAAATGTTAGAAGATATCCAACAGGAAGCAAAGAAGATCTTTTAAAAATTCCATCGTCATCATCTTCAACTTGATCAACGTGTGTGATTCACTCTCATTCAACAGTTTTTTTCTGTTAAAGATTTTTCATTCATCTTTCTCTGCTATTTTTAATCTACTCATCCAATAACACCTTATTATTCCGAGGAACATCCTACACATACTTAGAACCGCCCATGGAATTTCCGGAAATTCCAACAAAAGCTCAATAAACTTACCAGACCAAGGCTGTCGGCGAACTTTGGTTTTCTTTTGATCCTTCTTAACTTTCTTTGGCATCGGTGGGTCGGATGGTCTCTTACAGTTTATCTGTTGATCTGAACTATTAAAATGTCCGTTCACATGCTTCTCTAATTGAACCTGTTTTTGTGAGAAATTTATTATTCAATAACTTTTCACTTGAATTAACTCATCATTATAGCAACATACCTGACTACTAAACCTCATTCCACATCTATCAAAAATACATTTGAATGGTTTTGAGCCAACATGTGACATGACATGACGTTCAAGCCATCCTTTTGATCCCTCACGTCCATTGACCTTACAATCGCGCCATGAGCAAATAAATGGTCCTCCTTGTTCATTAATGTGGTGCATATGTAAATGTTCAAGTAGATCCGCATTCGAATCAAATTGCTTCGAGCATTTTTCCCAATTACAAACACCTGTCTTTGATATTCTTATGCATTTCTTCCACACAGTAACTTTACCCTTGACGGGTGGAAAACGAATTGTTTTTGGTTGAGATAAAATTGGCGATTTAGCACATTCAACTGTTGTCTTCTCCTCAACGGTAACTGTTATACCTGATCTCATTAAATCCTTTGATGTCTCAATAAGGGTTATTTTCTCTTGTGTCTCCACCGTTAGGATCTTTTCCGGTGATGGAAGCGGTGGAACAATACAAATTGCATTAGTTTTTTGAATTTCACCATTCATGATTGGATCCTGCTTTACTGGGGCTTGTGGGAGGGTTACAATGGGAGATCCATGGGGTAATGAGACTTTTTGTGGAATTATGAGCGGTGGAGGTGATTTCGGTGACGTTTGTGATGAGGAACTAGCAACAGATATGAGTTTTGGGAAATTCGTTAAACTTAAATTCGATGCAGGAGCTAAAGGAGGGGGTGGATTGGCTTTTTGTGAGGGAGCAATTGTTGCTTGTGGTGGTACATTTACTTTTTGTTGCTGTGGCTGAGACTGAACTTGCTGTGCTGGATGCGAAACTGGCCCAAATCCAGACGTAATTGTTAATGATGGCGGAAGTGATGCTGTATTAAATGTTGGACCGCAGCTCTTCATTAAAGTTGGAATCTGTTGTAATTGAGTATTGTGGATATGTTGGTGACCAGCTGCTGCTTGCATTCCAGCATGACTATGTATTAAAGTACTAAAACTGGGCAGTTGAATGCTATTTGTCGTCGATGTCAATGAGCTTGTTGAATACGAGGACGATAAAAGAGACGATTGTATTGGCTGTAATGCTGGAATACTCGATGGTGGCATCGACATTGCGGCAGATACGGCTACGGCAGCCTGTTGTTGATTAAATGCATGTTGTAGTCCTGCTAGTTGTGATGTAAGTACAGTCGGAATGGATGATGTATTAAATAGAACAGGTGTCGTCATAAATAATTGTTGCATATGTTGTGCTGCAAGTTGTGCTGTAAATGCCTGCTGTTGCTGTTGTATTGTAAATTTCTGGGTTGTTCCATTAATTGAAGTCATATTGGCTACAGTTGTCGATGATGTGACAGTTTGTGATGGGGTCTGTTGCGTAGATACGGGTTGCAATTTAATTACAGCACCATTCATAAATAATTGTTGCTGTTGTTGCTGTGTCAACTGAGTATTATTGAGCATGAGATTTTGTTGCATTGGCGCATTTTGTGCTGTTTGCTTCGTTTTTGTTGTAGCAATTAAGTTTGGCAGTTGTATTAAGTTCGGAATCATTTGTTGTGTATGAAATTGTAAGAGCGGAGCCAATTTTGTAGTCATTGTGGCCGAAGACTTTTGCATCAATCCATTTTGTATCTTCAATGGTGGTGGTTGTGATGATGTCGGTAATTGATTGGGAATTCTAATTGCTGCTAATAAAACAGTCTGCTGTTGCTGTTGCTGCTGCTGTTCATTCACTGATATACCCGATAAAGAACCTATCGAACTATTGTATTTGTCATTTGAATTACAATTTGTTGTTACGGAAACAGTTGATGATTTCGGATGAATTATTGCTGTAGGATTTTTGTTATTATTGCCATTATTATTCGGCAATGTCTTTCCAACAATTCTTGGTGCGATAGAAACTGGTTTCTTTGGAGAAATTTTTACTGGGTGTTGGATTGACTGTGCTTGTGTCATTGTCATAGAACTTTTACGTGCAACTGGAATAATTGGAGCAATTTTTGCCGTCTTCTTCTCATTCGTTAATGACTTCTTTGCCACAGATTGATTTGCATTTGTAGCTTTCACTAATGGTGGTTTTTGCGATTGACTCGTAATTGGTGTGATTGTGGTTGCACCAGCAATCTTATTCTTTGCCGTTGCAATGGTTAATTCCTTTGTTTTTACCGAGTTTTGGTTATTTTGTTTGGCACTTGTTTGTTGATGTTGTAAATTAAGGAGCATATTGCAGTACTTTTCAATATTCGAATTATTCGTGAGATCCTTTTTAAGCTTATAGTAATCAGTCAATTTACTGATTGTTGTTCCTAGTCCCGTTGATGAGCTCACATTTGTCATTTGAGTTTGTTGCATTTGTGTTGGAATTACAAGAGATGGCTGTGATTGATTATTAATGGCAGGTTTTGCTTGACTTTTGAACACATTAATGTTATTTGTTATTGCTGATAATGTACTTTTGACCAAATTAGCTTTCTTGGCTATTGTAGATACGACACTGTCATTCGTTACCACCGAAGATGTCGATTGTGTTGCATTTATTGGAATCAACTTAATTTCAACATTCCCCTTCTTGCTCGGTATCTCTTTTCGGACCCTCTTCTTATCACCCTTTTCTGTCACTTGTGCTTGCCTTTTAAGTGCCTTTCCATTTATCGTTTGGCTGGCAATTGATTTATTTGATTTCTGTGCTGTCACATCATCCGTACATGTTGATACTGATGTATTACTAAATGGTGAACCTGGATCTGATGAGTCGCTTGTTGCAGTTGAATCTGCACTCATGGTTACGACACCACTGTTAATGAGAAGACGAGAGAGAAAAAAAAAATACATGAAACATCATTTAATACAAATTTCATTTTTTCTTCTTATTTTTTTTAACATTCTGGTATTCGTCTCCCATCCGATGTTAAATGTTCGTCTTTAATTTCCTTCATTTGTACTGAATATACGGAATGAATTTGCAATGGAAATGCTAATTTACTATGATTTTACTAGTAGGAATATTTTATTTTTTTATTTTTTATTTCATTTCTGTAATATAATTAATTTGTTGCACTTGGTAGATTTATGAACGTCCATACATTAAAAAAAATCTCTATGCACACATATTTGTTGCACATTAACCTCTCTCACTCATTCACTCTCTGTCTTATTGCTAATGATGAATGCATTAATGTAAGAAAAGAAGCAACGAAAAAAAACGAGTAATAAAGAAATAAAATGAGTATAGAAGTAAAAAAGCTGAAATATACACAGTTCCACGACAATGATTTCCATGGTCAACAACAGATGATTAAATCAAGATTTGTGCAACCATCGGTGCACACACAAATTGCAAATTGTAAATCGTACAATCACCCAAGGTGCAATTTATGCAGAGATAAATGCATTTTAATGTCATAGGCGTTATTCATCTAATTTTCATATTTTCATTAATATTAAGTGGGTTATGCAGTATTTTGGAATTTATCTTCGGGACATTTGAGATTGGTTTGGTGTACTCAGTTAACAATTTTAAATTTGTATGAAAAATATTTTTATTAACAATTTTTAAACTGGGCTATTTTTTAACTATTTTTTTAGAATATTTTTTTTATGGTTTAACGGGTTTAACCGTTAAAAATAATTTAAAAATTCAAAAATTAGTTCAGACCGAAAATCAAACCTACTAACTATTGGCAAGGAGCCCAGTTCTCTAACCACTTGTCAACTGAGCGATTAGAAAAAATGAAAATTTTCCTACATATATGGAAAATTTTAAAAATATAAAAATATGCTTTTTAAAATTTTAAAATATGCTTTTTAAAATTTTAAAATATGCTTTTTAGAATTTTAAAATATGTTTTAAAATATGCCCTTAAAAATAAATTTGTAAAACAATTTTTTAAAAATATGAAATTAAATTTAAATTACAAAAATTTAATTGAGTTGAGTCAAAAATATTTGATTTCCCTTGTCATATTTGATATATGACCCCCTTCCTTGTTGTTAAATTAATTTCATAGTGGAAAACGACTTTAAAGTGATGAACGTCAAACTGAAACATTAAAAAGCGATCATCAACAGCAAGCACAAAAAGGAATTGTCCCAAAATACCCAATAATTTTTAATGCCTCCTCAATCGAAAAGAACTGGAAAAATTCATTGCATTATGAATTTTTCATCACTGCTGAATAATTTACCATCATTCTGTGAAAAGACAGTAAAGCGCCAAAAAAGATTATTTTCACTAATACCCGAGCATCCCTTTACCTTTTTCAATTTACCAAAAGACCATAAAAAATTTATAAGTCATGACTTTAGATACAATTCTCAATAATATCAATAGAAAATAATAAACTTCTGTCGAAGGAAATAAACAAGCCCATCTAGAGTAATTTTTCACTAAAGCAATGTGATGTACGTGCAATAGAAGCAATATCATCTTACAGAGTACACCTTATAATAACGGAAACGTTTGTGATTACGCCTCAACACTTCTTGGAAAATGTTATTATTAATAATTATTAAGATAAATTACTGTGATAAGAAAAATAAGAAATTTTCTCCTTATTGGAGCTTAATAAAATGAGTAAATATTTAAACGATGCGTAAAAATGAATTGGCAATAAATTGTAAGGTAGCTAAGTGATGATAATATTTTAAGGATTATCATTGTGCTATTGATGAGATGATTGAGTGTTGGTTGGAGAATATGGAGCTATTGAAGTGTAATTATTTTTGTTTCTATACATTTTGAGATGCACGTAGATCAAAATTCGTTATTCATCATGAATTTGTTAACCTGACACAAATAATCAGACAACAGAAGCATTAAGCACGAGTTAAACATTTGTAACAACAACTTAAATTGTCCCTAGGTGCAATAATCCTAAAATCAAGCCCCTAATTTATGAAGCACATTCTGAAAAATCACACAACTCAGAAGTCACGTTAATTAAATGCGAGGACAATCAAACATCCTCATTATGTCCAAAACTTTACAACAAATCTCAACTGATTTCCAGAGGATTAAAAAAGAAGGGTACGAATGCTGCAAAAAGCACAAATGAGAATAATTTTTTTATTAACAAAATTCACGTAAAAAAAGAGCATCAGCATCAGTAACAGCAGCAGAAAAAACTGATTCTAAAAACTTTTAAGACCCGCTCGTTTTGTTTTTATTTCAATAGAATTTTTTGTTTCATTGTACGCTACACAATTTTTTGTGCTGTATTTTAATGATCTCACTGACTGTCTAGAGGTTATTCCTACAAATATTAACGTCGCTTTGTAGTAATATCATGGTCATTGCAAGGTGACTAGAAGCTTCATTCTGCATATTGCAATGTAATGAGCAAGAAGTATAAAAAAAATTAAATTAGGCGCTCATGTGAGTACGGCTAGTTAGAAATATAATATGATTATTATTATGAGAACTGAGCAAGTGTTCATGAACCCATAGCAAGAACTTGTTTCATTCTTAAAACTCTTTATTTTATGTATTCTGTGTGCTCTGACTTTATCGATGAAGCATCGCTCGGGTGCTGGGGAGAAAAAGAATAAAGTAAAGTAAGAACAACAACAGTAACGCTGCAAAGCAGCTATTTGCAAGCATGAAAAGACGAGGAGAAGATGGAGAGAAAACAGAGAATATAAATTATCATAATAAAGCAACCTGATGATAGAGATGAATTCTTGTTTTATTTCTATCCTTTTTTAGCACGTTTTCTACAGAGAGATGTGAATTAGGTAGCTGAAGATCACAATTTGTCTTGTGAATGTGATGATGATTCATATTTTTCGTGGATGGGATTTTATCGTTGACAGTTTTTATAGTTAGAAAATTTGAAAAGAGTGAATTTCAGATTTGAGTATATCCAAAGGGTGCGAAACGGATAAACTGACTTTTAATCATTTTGGTCATATTTGATTATTTTGGGTCAAGGCTAAAGTTCTTATGGTGAATCTGTCCAGAAAAATTTGAAGTATAAATAAGGTGAATACAATAAAAACCTAAAATATAGAGTTCGAATCTCATAAGAAATTAATTTATCGATTATATGCGTTTACCCATATTTTTTTTGAAAATTTTTAACAATTCTTTTAATTTTTCTAAATGATGGATTTTTTCAAATCCCATTCACTTATTTCTAAAATTTAATTTTTTTTTGGAATGAGAATTAGAGGCCGTTTGTTTATTACATAACGCAAACAAACGAATTTTTAGACCCCCTTCTACCTTTGTCACAAATTTTCCAAAGAGAAACTTGATAAAGTATATAATTTGCATGTTCGAATCCTTTTGAAAATCAGAAATTCTTGCTTTTTCCCATTTTATTTTTTTTCAAGTTAATTTTTTGTATTTTATTTCTTGATTCATCTAATGCAAAAAAGAACAAGATGTACTTCTTAATTGTCACAAATTTCACAAAAATAATTTTTTTATTTGAAGTATCAAAAAACCTCAGACCTCTACCCCCTCTAAAACGCAAACTTAATAAGAAAACGATCCCAAAGCAAAACAAAGAAATGCGCTTCCGTTTATCGCACGTGATTCCCATTTATTTCAACTAAAACAGCCTCACTTTGTCTCATTTGAGTCTTTCCATCTCTGTTTTCCTTAAATCTCATTCTTCTTATTATTACACACATGCTTGACATATAATAGCACATATGGAAATCATGCAAGTATTTTCTTCTCTCTTTCTCTTTTCCTTCTATCTCTTCACGTATAAATATGAAATGAAAAGAAGAAAAAAAAGTATACAAACTGAGAATGTGCTGGAGAAGAAGATTTAATTTTATGGCCTTGAATTCTTTTTTCTTTATTATTTCGTGCTTTTCTTTCCTTTCTTCACATCGTCCATTGACTTCGGTGTACGCGGAAAGAGGCAAAACAGCAAACAAGTCATCAGACGTTTCGAATGCTGTTTGTAGTATTTTTTTTATTTACTTGAAAAAAAAGTTTTTTTTTTCATTCTCACTGCTGCGTGTAATAAACTTGCACATTGCACATAGCGTGGAAATGATGTGTAGTTGTGAATTGTTTCATTTCCTTTACGCTTCTTCTATTTGTGTCGATAGAAACTCTTTTTTCCGTTCTATGACTACCTTAAGTGCCGTTGGCTTACATTGAGAAACAGCCAGCCGACAAGTCTTTCGATAAAGCGATTTATTTTGCATACATTTCAAACGCGAACGCGTAAATAAAATTTTTTTGATTTTTTTCAAATATTTACTTATCACTTCCTATGTATTGGTCACTAACACAATCAGGAATCGTTATTTTTTATTCAAATAAACGTGAGAGACGAAATCTGTATAAACGAAATTGAGAAAAAAGAACTGAAAATAATTCCAATTTATCTCACCCATTTCACTCTCATTTTGGATGTTCTCTTATTTAATTTTCCTTTCATTCACAATTTTTCTCTTATTTCCTTTTAATTCTGATCGTGTCTGAACTGAATTTCCTATTTCAATTTCATTATTTTTTATTTAAAGTTTTTTTTTCTCAATTTTCTGTTGATGAATTTTTTTAAAGTTTACATAGGAATTGACTGTTCTCAGTTTGGTACAAATTAGATTCACATCGGGGGGTTAGAATCTAGTAGAAATGTTTTGTCAGATTTTTTTACAGCAGATGCTGAGGGACTTAATTAAAAAATTTCTCTGAGAATATTCTTTGAGATTCAAAAATTCAGATTTTTTGGGTGTTCAACTTCTCACCCCTCAAAAAATCCAAGCATTAAAATAAATAATTCCATAGAAATTGTTATTATTATTACATAAATCCAACAAATCATTAACTTAATAGCTTACAATTCTCAAATGCAATAAAATCCCCAAACAAACCCCAAAATAATATTCCAGACACAGACTCAACAGCAGAATTCATTACATCCGTCTACATCCACAAAACAAAATTTTATCCAGGTACGTTTTCATAAATTATGAACGAAAAGCTTGAAGCGAAAATTGAAAAATTAAATTGAAGTAGCAACTAGACTGGAAAGGATCAGGAATAAATGAAATTAGCAAACAAGAAGAGGAATGAATATAAAAATGACAATCTTCATTCTATTCTTGGAGTCAATGTCTTCTACATTGCATCCAAGAATATGCAACGTACGCGCTCATACAAAAAAAAAATCTTCTTTGAAATTTTCCGCTCACAAAACTTTGCAATAGAATTTCTTTTTTTTTCAATATTTTCTCTTTTTTCTTAAGGAATTCAAGTCGATGGGAAAATTTTCGTGTTCGTATCGAGGAATTTTCTTCTTCATGTCTGAAGAGCGAGAGTGCAAGGAAATGGGAAAAGAAAAAGAAATTATAGCTATGTACAATTTTTATAGTTCATTTATTTCTTCTTATAGTCTGAATGCGAATGTGTTGGAACCATGCATAAAAATTACACGCAGACATGAGCAAAATTTTCTCATAGAGCTTTGTTATCATTGTCAATACGCGTAATAGTATGTACAGACATGCGCACATCACTCATTGTCACAAAAAACATGAAGCGTACAATTCTCTGATCACTTGCGCTTCAAGCTGAATAAAGAATGAAGTTGTGGAAGCAAAAAAAGGAATGAGAAAAAAATTACAAATTTTCTTGTCTCATAATGTTAATGAAAAAGAAGAAATGTGAGTAAGTAAAAGTTATTTCATTTTTTTAACATAAGGAATTCTCAATTGCGTTCCCATGTGACTTGCTTTTTTTAGTATTTACATTGCTTCATTTTTGGGTATCTTTTGGATGGGAAATTAAATCTCTTTAAAAGGAAATTTTTTTCACTGTGATGCATGGAGGAAAAAAGTTTAAAATTTTCATCATGGAAAAGAGATTTTCACGCCTCGTTAGAGGAGCATAAATAAGTTAGAGGAGCATAAAGGATAAAATGTTATTGCTTTGACATTTTTCGTCTATGGCGCGATTTTATTTGAGCCATTTGAATGATTTTCTTTGGGGCTGTGTGAAGCTTAATGGAATATTTTTGTGAAGGAGCAATTACTGTTCCCAAATACATGATGTGCATTCCCCCGTTTACAGGGTTTAGTTCTACATAACTCGTAGTCGAGTTATGTCAACTTTGACTTCGAGTTCTGGTTCTATAATCATCAAGGCTTCCCAGCTTCTAATCTTTAATCCCATAGAGATTAAAAATTTATATAGAAATTAAAGATTAAAAGCTGGGAAGCCTTGATAATCATCATTTGACTATAAACTCACAGCAAATAATCATATTTACAGCTTTGCAGTCGTAAAAAATCTCAAATCAGTAATGTTCCGTTCGGGAAGTACATCCATGAGAACAACTGGAAATAAAACTTCCAAAATAATAAAACAAAAAACTTCAAACTGTTTATTCACTCAGTCACTCAATAAGTTTCAGATTGTCATTTAAAAACCCCCAAAGCAGAAATGGACAAACAATTTACATCGTGTGTCAAACGCTTATGCTAAAAAAAATCGACGAAAACTTTATCTCAATTCCTATTCAAATATTCTCGAAAATTTAAATATCTGATTTCATTCTTGAAATTTTTAATTCATTAGGCAGCATTCCTGGCCGTTTTTGTATGTCTTCTTCTTGCTCGTTTTCACATCTTTCTCTATTTGTGAACCTACACATAGTTACGTGAGTTTCTATAGCATTGCCACTTTAAGAAATAAAAATAAGCTGATAATGAGCGAGAAAAAACTTTTTAACACTTCAATCGTCGCTTTTATGAGATGAGAGATGCAAATGAGAAGCAAGAGAGGGGCATGAAATTAAAAACATGCACTTTACATACTGACAATTAACATAGTTACATAGAATACATGTAAACATAAGTGGAGATAGTAATTTCATCTTCTGACGATTCATTTCAGGTTTCTTTCTTTCATTCTTTCAATCCTCTTCTTCTTCTTCTTTTTCCATTTCTGTGAATTTAAACACGGCAATAACATTACAAATACATGTCGACTGAAATGACAACAACAACAAAAAAAAACATCTACGGCAACGAAGACGACGACGATGGATGATCAAGAAGAAGACTATAAAGCTCCGAGTTCAATATTCTCATTCATATACAAATATTTACTCCGCATATAGCTCCGACGCTTTGTAGAGCTAATACCTCTCTTCAAAAATGCTTTTAACATAGAGACATAAGAGGAGAATTTGGTATGACTCCCCATGGCTTACGTGTTGTTGTTATAGGGACAATTATACTCAAACCCAACATCGTTTCATGACTAGAATATATATATTGTCGATCAGACCGTCGAAAAACTAATGAAATTGTTAATTAAGACTCGAAATTTGTCTACATCACGAGATCATCTCACAAATGCAACAATCATATGAGACTGTACAGAAGTAACAAGTTAAACATTTCTTTTATTGCTTGTGTGTATGAATTGTGAAGTTTATTTGAGGCGCAATAAAAAAGCACATAATGAAGAATTTAAATATGAATAGTGAAAATGCCATGGCAAAAAAGTAGGACATTGAGTGAGTGTGCTCTTAACGGAGTCATTAATTAGGAATTGATAGAAAAATACGAAAATTTGCTGTAATTAATTAAGGTGAAATTTCATTACAGAAACATCGCTTCTTTAGTTTTAATGAATCTTTGATAGAGGATTAAGTTGAGGATTTTGTAGGAGATAATATTGAAAGTTGTTCTAATTGTCTGTAGGCTGGAAATAATGAGCAAACTCGTGCAAATCTCTATTACGCATTTTACGACTATTCAGTAACAGACAAATTGTTTTGTCAAATTCTGTTTGAGTTTCGATAGAACCTTTAAATTTTGATGAATAAAACAATCAATTCCTGTTACAAACCTCTCAAAACCATAAATCCAAGCATTTCCATTGTCATAATATATAAGTACAAATGTTACACAGACCGTGCCTCTATACAAACTGATTATAATACAACTTAAAGTAATACATGGAGGCTTGTTTACTACGAAAACCGCAGCATCAGTAAACATTCAAAAGGGTTATCAAAACAATCTTCACTCACTCGATTGGACACTTCGAGGCATAACAACAATTTATACCTTTCTTTTAGATAATTTTGGTGAAATTAATTTGAGGTTAAATGCATAAAAGAAGTGCTCATGAAAATATGGAACAAAATTTTTAAAAAATTTCCGACTCCCAAAAACTTTTGCTACTGCGTTAACAGTTATGTCTGTCAATACAAGGGGTCGTTTGTAAATTGCGTCACGCTCTATGTTCCCCTGAAGGTGTAACAGATTTCAAATAAAAGATTTTCATGGAAAAGTAGTGACAAAAGTTGTTATTTTTTGAGGGACGTAATTTCCAAATGACCCCAAACCAAAAAAATAATAATTTCATTGGCTTCCTGATAAACATTTTATGGCAATACTTTTTTTAAGGATTCCTTTTATGACTGAAATATTCCTAAAGAAATTTTATAATTATTACTGGTTATATGACCATTCTGTATGAAAATATTCAGAAGACTCACAAAGTAAAGCAAACTCAATTGTCACAGAGTTTATTAACAATTTCTGGGGGGGAAGAATAAGAAGAAGAATCGGCCATAAAAACTGAGAATTGTGAAAACATATTGCGGAAATGTTTCACAGAAATGGAAATTTAAATTTACTTAACAAATTTCTAGTGTCAATCTTACGCAACAGCACGTGCTGCGAAAAAAAATTAACAGATGGAAGAATATGATGTGAAAGTCAAAGACTAATTAGCAGATTTTTTTGGCTCATGGCAGAAGAAAATTCACTTCCAATTATGTCAAACTCATAAAATTCAGTAAAATTCTTAATAGTCGATAAGTTTATTGCTGAAAATAAATAAACGAGTTTTCAAAGAATTTATCGATACAAAGTTCTTTTGAAAAATCAAAGCCATGCCCCCATAAGTGTGAGTTATGTTCACCTGATGGGGTTCCCATGAAATCATTCGTTATCATTGCTTCACACATTACATTTTATCAAGTAAGTGGAAAATGAAGTTGAAATTGTCGTAGACTGACGAAGTTCACACGAGTAGTAAACTAGACCTTCGTGAAGTTACAAAAGAAATTGTCTCATGCTGAGGCTCTTTTTTTCTATTTCTCTGTGTGTTCAAAATAGAATGAAAGCGTATTTTTTTATCACAAAAAAGATTTACTTTTTCTTCTTATTAAAATGACTTCCTTGGAAGTAAATAACATGAAATAAAGAAGTGAATGTATTGCGAGTAAGAAAAAAATTATGTATATTGCATAATGATAAGTTTATACTTGCCATAACCTAACACAATACGAGGTATATATATACTTTTTTTGTTTATTTATTATAGATTGTTTCGTCTCATATTTTAATTCTTTGACTTCATTAATTTCGTCAATTTTTTATTGTTTTTCGAGACAATTTTTTTAACTGATAAAAATTTCATTCAGATAAAGTATGAATGACGTGTTTTACGTCTGTGACTATTGTTTCAATACATTTCACTTGTGTACACGAAATATTAACAGAATATCGTCACTCACTTGCCTTAATAACTCAAGCGACACTAAATGTTCATTCGTTACTAAAACAAAGAAATGTGTGGAATTATCGTCGAAATCCTCCCATGCTGAGCAGTTCTAGATTCTTTTAAATACTTTACAGAAAACGATAAAAATTTCTTCACAATAAAATTGAAAAAAAAATATTTGAAATCCGTGCCTGGCACTGTCACTTTTTTCGATTTTTGGTTCCTCAACAATCTGATTTCGTACTTTTTTCTGTTCATTCAAATAGTGCAAAAAACTACACAATATCGTGTTTTAAGTTTTGCACTGTAGCGGTGTGAAAATAAACAACATAAATCCATGACTCTTTTTTTTGCATACATATTTCGAAACATAATTCAGGTTTTATGAGAAATTTCATGAGAATTAATATTCATTGTGGACGTTTCTGCATAAATTCAACTGGACATTAATTTATTATCGTCATAATGCAATGACTTTAATGTGCATGTTTATTATGCATTATCAGTGTTCACATCTGACAGGATCTGTTAAGCTCAAATAATTAACGGAATTTATTGTTTTAAAAGTGTGTAGTGTTCGAGATTGGAGATGACTTTTTGTTTAAGTACTGCTTGCCTGTGAGCGTATGGACTATGTGTTTTTAGCGCATTTTCCTCTCTATAATTTTCTGGGGTATTTTTAAAAAATTGTCATACTTCAAACTCTCTACGATCTCCATTGAAATCTAATTCAGATTAAAATTAACTACATTAGAATTTATACAAATAGACAAAAAATCCATGAAAATACCTCTCACAACTTTAATTAAAAAACCTCAATTCCCTTTCCAATCTGCAGCATTTAATACAATTTACAATTTCTTAATGAGTCTTTAACGATCATTCTGGAAGCATTAATTAAATATCAATATAAATTAGCTCTTAATAGTCCATATTTCAATGCAATACATCCGATGTAGTAATTGACTTTAAAATTGAAAATTTACATTTAATATAGGCGAGAAGAGCGAGAACGAGCATTGAAAATCAAGAAAAAAAATAAAGAAACAACGCAGTAGATATTATTATTATGTAGGAGATACAAAATACTACATGAGAGTGCATTTGCACAAACGTAGGTCAATGAAACCAGATTTATTTCTCATTAATGTGTATGGCTTATGAAGTATGTGTGTCTTTTCTCTCTCCGTCTCTCACACACATTTTTTTTTCTCCTCAACTGACTCCGCGTAGCCTCGAATGAATGAAATTATTCTTATTATTGTATATATTTTACTTCTAATATTTCAAAATATTATTCTTTGCAATTTCTCTTTCAAATCGCATTCAAAGCGGAAATGAACATGATGTGACTGATTTTTCAAAAAAGAATTTCTTGTTATTTGATGTCGAAAAAGGCAGCCGTTTGATGTTTTATAGAGAAAAAAAATTTTTTAAGCGCGACGTGAGAGAACATACAGAGAAAATAGTAAATGCATTGATAATAGTATTAGTGCCCGTGAAAAAAAAATTGTTCATATTTTTTTGTAGATTTACACACAAGCCCATGAATACTATCAAAAAAAGAGACTTTTTAATCAATTTAATTTGGCAATGAATTTTTGCAGTTGTGACACAAAAATTTTTTTGTGTCGTAAACATTCAAAAACTTTTTATTTTCATCTCCTCCGTATGAGAAAAAGACGTCTTGAAAATTTTATGCGCGCAAGTCAAATTCGCACTTGGAGGGCGACAAAAAGTTTTTTCCTTCGTTTCTCTTCCTGACAGTTTTTCTGTGATTTTAACTAAATTCAGGAAAAAGTTTCTATTGTGGAATTTTCGATTAGGAAATTAAGAATTATTGCCCACACAACACACAACAATTTATGTAATTCATATTAATGTTCAAACAGAACGAAGTCAAAACTGAGAGAGGAAGAGAAAAGGCATGAAAGGAAAGAATGGAACAGAAAATATCGACTAGCAGTATTTACTTAGTATTTTTGTAGCACGATTCTAATTTTAAATGATGCACCCATTTGAGTCGAAGAAGAACATAAAACTGGTTTCCTGCATCACATGAAACACACAAAAATTCTTCTTTATAGCTCTGTAGACTTTTGCTTTTGCTTTCTTCCCATCTTCCTTGTTCTAACTAAAGCTTGCTTTTTTGTTCATAAAGTCTAAATATTGAACAAATGAATTTTTAATGAAGAACTTAATCGTGCTGATAAAATTATAACTTATTCACGCAAATCTTTACATTAATTTTATTATTAAAAAATTTATGAATCAAATAATGGCACTTCACACTAAGAGCGACCATAATTTCTAGCTTTCCCATCTACATAATAGAAAATGTTATCGGAAAACATTGTTGAAATTAGAAGTAAGAAATTATCACGGGGTGGAGTAATGAGTGCGCATTTTTATAGTCAATGGGATGATAAGCCAGCTGCTTATTATTTATGGATCTATAAACAAAGGTATTTTAAGTATTTCCACCTCATTTCAACCCCTTCATGCAAAGTCATGTCCACTGATAAATAATCTTCTAAAAACCAGAACAATATCCTGGACATAATGTCGTCCCATGCTACCATCCCATTAAAATATCAACGAAAAAATTTTACACGCCAATTTTTTACACAAAAAATAATAAATCAACCCCTATACATCGTATCGTTCCTCCTCTACCAAGTTTTTATTGTTGTGTCGATGATACCCCTCTTGGAAATTTGACGCACCGCTCTATTGCAATCATTTGACATAGTCAAATGTGAAAGTAGAAGGGTTTGACAATATTTCAATTTCATGTGAATTTTTCTTGTTATTCTTTTCGTTCCTTGATTGTAGATTCATATCAGTAAATTCCATATTTTTCGAGCAACAATTAGAATTATTTCAGTTCCTTTTTTTCACCCACTTTATGATAAATTTACAAAGAATTTTTGGAGGGGAGATAGGGATAATATGTATACATTTTTATGCAAATTATTAACAATCGCATTGCAAAATCATAGGATTAAATAAAAACGTGACACGTGGTCAAGAAAAACTTTTTTCCGTTCCATTCTCATCTCTTTGAAAAATTCTTATTGTCTATCCAATAGAGTGAGAAAAAAAGAATTTTTCAAAGCCGGTTTTCAATCGATATTTTTATATTCAGGATGTAACCCTCCTTTTTATTTCAGTTCCATAGTGACGAACGTACTTATATGCCGTTTATCCCTTCGAAATCTTCCCGAAACCACTGCTGTTTTTCCTTCGAATATATATATTTCATTTTTTCCATTGTTGGACTGCACATTCATCCATATGTGATGATTTTTCGTTGAATGTAGGATAGTTTACAACATTCAAAACTGATAAGCAAGAAACAAAATTAAATAAATCTGAAATTTTTGATTCAATAATTTCCGGAAAGGAAGCTAGCCATGTATGCGCAATGTTTATGAACGAGAAAATCATCTCGTACGAGAAAATTTTTCAATGTTTATAGAGGCAAAATTTGTGGTTTCATCAAACTCAGATAAGTGCTTAATTTTGTAGCATAAATTTTTAATCAAAGCATGCGAGAGGTCGAAATTTTTTTTCTCCATAGTCACAGATACATATCAATATGTGTGCATCCTCATCATCCAAAATAACAACAATAATAGCATCGAGTGATGCGCTGAAACATAATATTTATCCATTAGCACCACATGAATTGTACAGTCGCTTGTTATGGTTGCATGCGCATCACTTTTTTTTCTGCTTGTTGGATAGAAATCGTTGTGTGTTTTATGGCGTTTGTGGATAATTTTCATGATTTGTTTGTCGTTTTGTTCACGGTTCAGGAAACTTTGTTAATCGTTTCTAATAAAAAAATTAGAATTTAGATGGATATAAAAGGCCTAGTGGGCATAGATTGTCGTTAATCATTACAATTTATGAGGAAGAGCTTCAAAATAGAAGTCATGCAAGTATTTCTCATCTATCCATCAAGTCTCATATTATCATCAACCCCATATCAAACTTATCGTGCCCAAAATCCCTAGTTAAGACATAAAAAATCTATTTAGAACTAAAATTTATGAATTTTTATAGTACACACAATTGCTTACTTAATAAGAACATTATAATATGATGAACGAAAAGGCCAAGCAAGAATGAGAATCAAAAAGTTATTCAATAGCATTTATGTACCTGCATGTTCATGCATGGGGGTATTTTACGAGATTATTATCAGCTATTAATAAAGTTTTTATAATTATAACGTAATGCAGTGACTAGAAGTAGTCGTAGAGGCAAAATTCATTGCACTTAGTGTGTTTATACGGTCGAGTACCGGAAATGTAAATTAAATGAAAAAAAGACTAAAGAAGAATAGAAAAATGAGTGAGAGAAGAGTATTTAAGTTTACACCGGAAATTTGAACTTACCATTTACATATATCGTATATTTATATTCAAAAAAACGAGCATATTCCTCAAAATACTGCGAGAGAAAAATGCGAGAACTATAAATAAGCTTTTTATGGCTTCAAATGGATGAAAGAATAGTGTAAATTGTATACAGACAAGTCTTTCATGTTAATACAGATGAATGATGCATTAATTTTCTCTCTTTTTTGATATGATTAAATCTTGACGAGGGGCAAGTCTGTCGATGGAAATTCAATGGGAAAAATATTTCCAAGTCTACTGACTTGTCTAGTTCTGATTCTCAGAGAAACTAAACTAGCAAAAACTATCCCTTCCCTAGATTCACCCATGATTAAATCAATAATTGTAGAAACATGGTAAATTTTAAATTATAATAATTCTCTGGCCTCATCCTTGCTTTCAAAATTATAACATGAATCCAGTAAATAATAACAATAATAAAATAATGTACATCTAAATCTACAAGTGTGTAAGTTTATTTATTTTGAACGATCACTGATGAATACAATTTTTTTTCTCGGATGAGAATGGTGAAGAAGAAAAAAACAGCACGCTGCATTCAATTATTATTATTTATATTTTTTTATTATTATTCTTGTTGCTATTGCTATTGCAATGGGAATAAAGAGGGTGGAATGGAATAAAAATCAACTTCATGTGTACATTATATAGTTGTGTACTAAATGCATCCCTCGTAGATATTTTAGAGAGACAACAGCAGCAAGCAGCAGTAGAAAAAAAGATTAAATACATAGGAAAAGAGAACACATGCTGAGATGAGAGAACAATAAGTCGCTATTATTTGTAAAGATGTGTGCCATGGCAATTTTTGGATTTAAATGATGGTTGGGAGTTCGTTTAGTTTTTCATTTAGATGAAGGTTTTTGAAATTAGATCGGTTGTAGGATTAACCAATAGTTCTTTTGTGTTTTGAACTCTTTGAACTTGATAAGATTTGTTAGATACAGCAATTCTGGTTTTATGAAATTCATTTCTTCATGTCTTGACATTCTGATCTGAAGATTTAACCTACTTCACCTTTTGAACCGCACTTAACAGAATACTCAAAAACGTAATTGAAATTTAAAGAATTTCCGACTTTTAATACAGATAAATAAATTAACAAGCTTCTATCAGTCATTTTTGAAATTTTCCGATTGCCTTCCAAGAAATAATCAAGTACTTACGTTTAACACCCAAAAAAGCTTTTCGATAAAAATCTCACTTGAGTTACTTAACAGGATCAATAAAATTAAGAAGTACTCAACATTTTAATTCTCTTTAATTTACTTTAAATAGCTTTTTATCTTATATAGTAACGTCACTTATTGAACAACTGAAAAATTCATGTGTAAACATTTTGTCTTCTTCTTATTACTCTTAACTGAGGCAATGATTACGCAGCAATCAGCTGATTGTATTAAAGTTTATTGCAACTAAGTGATTCATTTGAATGCTGCTGTATTGGAAGTGTAATCTGATGTAAAAATGCTTAAATCAGCTGAAAATTATGTTATGACTGTATTTGACTTGCTTGCAAGACGTTTGGCCTCAAAAATCTCAAACATTTCTTGAAACGATACCCAGTAATAACGCCGACACGGAATAACTTCACAACATCAAACCGGAATATTGCCGAAAATTTTTTTTGCTCAGGGCGGTAATAACTTCACCTATAAAATGTAGGTGAAGTTATTCCGGCGCCACGACGGAATAATTTCACCTATGCAATATAAGTGAAATTATTACCGCTCCATACAGGAATAACTTCACCTACATTATATAGGTGAAGTTATTCCGTCGCGGCGACGGAATAATGTCGAAAATATTTGTTCTTCGACATTATTCCGTCACGGTGCAGGAATAACTTCACTTCTAAATACTAATTAATTTAGAAAGTTTATTTACGGCTAACAAAAAAACTGGGAGAAAGAATTTATTTAACAGGCTTCTTGTTGTTTCGATCTCTGATTCTATAACAAAGATTATGAGCAACAAATATTTTTTCTTTTATTAAATGATGTAATGCTAATGGGCGATTCCACGGATGTGATTTTTCGAAAATTTCGTCTTTAAACTAATTTTTCTCATAATTCAGCTATCTAGACGTTCTAATGACTTCCTTCTATATGCATTAATTAAAGAAATATTTCAAAATATTAAATATTAATTAATAATAATAATTAAATATTAATTAAATTTCAAAATGTTGAATTCTGATTTTGTACCCAAGAATTTTCCAGTTTATAAACATCTAGACAACTTTTTATGGTTGATTTACTGTAAATTCTATATTGTTTTATCATTCTGCATACCTAAATGTATTCATAAACCTTTAATTAAGCAGAAAAATGAATAATTTAAAACGAATTAATGAAATTGAGTGACGCTTTTTCCTAATCCATGAGAAAATGTTTTTTGGAAACAGTTTTCCACTTTAACTAACAACAATTCTATTGATTCGAATGTGGATAATGAAATTATTTGGAGTAAGGAAGATTTTTATTTAGTAGTCGTAAATGTTAGCTTAGTTAAATAGCATTTTTTGATAATCAAATTTGTGAATAACATAGATTAAAAAAGCACTTTTTTCGGAATTCCACTTATCCGTGGAATCGCCCTTATACTAATATTATATTTTAGTTATATTATATTATATTATATTTTTATGAACCAATTAACATTCATCAACATTAGGAATAAAAAAGTCTGCCTGGCAATCTACTTGGCACATTACATACAGCACAACGTGTAGTTTGACTTCCCTGAGCATTGAGTCTAACTCCTTCAATGCAATTTTCACAAAGAAATTTCAAGTAGAATTTCGGTGCCTTTCAGTTAATTTGAACTTTTTAAAAGGATTTAAAATATCGAACTTTTGTGACTACCCGTTATTACTAATTTCAAAAAGTTAACTTATTCACTGATTTTATTTGAAAAAAATTAATAAAACATACGTTCAGTAAAATATAATATTAGTATTAGCATTACATCATTTCAGGGGGAAAACCACTTGGTGGAAAAAAGTCATTTTCCACCAAAAACTTTTTTTCCACCAGCTACATTTTGTACAATAATTTTGAATCCTTTAATATTGGTTGGTGGAAACGGTGTCAGAATATCTTATATACTGGTTCTCTTCAAGATAGGACCAAAAGTTTGAGACTAGATGTTTTCTAAAAAAATTCCACCAGGCCCGGTGGAATTTTTTTCCACCAAGTGGTTTTCCCCCTGCATCATTTAATAAAAGAAAAAACATTTGTTGCTCATAATCTTTGTTATAGAATCAGAGATCGAAACAACAAGAAGCCTGTTAAATAAATTCTTTCTCCCAGTTTTTTTGTTAGCCGTAAATAAACTTTCTAAATTAATTAGTATTTAGAAGTGAAGTTATTCCTGCACCGTGACGGAATAATGTCGAAGAACAAATATTTTCGACATTATTCCGTCGCCGCGACGGAATAACTTCACCTATATAATGTAGGTGAAGTTATTCCTGTATGGAGCGGTAATAATTTCACTTATATTGCATAGGTGAAATTATTCCGTCGTGGCGCCGGAATAACTTCACCTACATTTTATAGGTGAAGTTATTACCGCCCTGAGCAAAAAAAAATTTCGGCAATATTCCGACCCTGCGATTTTCTCAATAGGTGAAGTTATTCCGTGTCGGCGTTATTACCGGGTACCCTTGAAACATCATCGAAAATTCCATGAAAAATGTGCATGCACAATTTTACTTGATCCAAAAGTTTCAAGTTCCACAAAAACAAAATTCTTCAATTTCATTACATTTATATAGGAAACGACACGAAATACAATTTGCATAAATTTAATTTAAATCATCATTTTCACTTGAATTTCCCTCGAGTTCTTGCCTCATTCAGATTTCATCATGTTTAAATAAGCTTCATGAAAGAAAAAATTAATCCTTTTTTGTGTTTTCCACATGACAGGCTCATTGAGTGTCTAATGGAATAAATGAGAATAAATTTTAAATACTTCTTACAAAGAGAATGTGACACACAAAGAAAATGTGACAACTGAAACTGCAATGACTTGCTAATAATAATAATAATAATAATCGTAAAATTAAATCCAAAAAAGCCTTGAAGACATCAAAAAAGCAAATAGAAATTCACAATACTTGAATGTGTCTAATATTTCAAATGCACTTCATGTATACATAAAGGCAAAAACGCATTGATCAAGTGAGGCACACAATCGGAAAGCGAGAATGGAAATGGAAGCAGAAAGAGTGACTAGGTGGGACAAAAACAGTGTGGGAGCCTAAAAAAATTGTTCGTGCTTGATTTCATAAAGTGCATGTAAGGTTTTTTCATTGTGTACATTTATTTGTACACACATGCAATTTTATGATTATATTTTAGATCACGTCCATATAAATAATGCATAAATATTAATCTACTATGCAACCGTAGTGCATTTAGTGGATTCATTCGTATTGAATTCGTGCAATATTTATGTAAATGCAATATGTATTCCCTCTCTAATAGATCTCTCTCTATCTCTCGCCTATATATTTGTCTATTTATAAATCCACAACTTTAATGATTTTTTTATTCATTATTTTCTACTCGTAGATACAAATATGCAATTTTTGTGCGCTATACTTTCATTTTCAATCTGAATGTAAGGCCATTACTCTTTACAATTCCTTAATAATACATTTTATTTATTCATCTATAAAATGAGTTTTTTAATGACTTATAAGCATTTTTACGTCCTCATAATTAAGTATTCCTGTTATATTCTGAAAACTAGTATGAGATGTCGTCAAGTTTAGTGGAAATAAACATTATTTTGCCGAGATATTAAATGACATTCAATTTACTAGGAAGTGATTGATAATAAAGTTTGAATGTCAGTGTCAGGGCTGATTCGCTAGTAATAGCATTGATGTTATTCCCTTACATCCTGAATGTCAAAATAACAACCCAAAAGACCATCATTTAAGTTCCAATTACACGTCATTTAACTTAATTACAGGTAAACAACCTCTCTCACTATAGAAAGTACAAATGTTGCTAATTATATAATCAGCATATGCTAATATCTCTTTTTATATCCAAAAATACATTTTGCAAACTTTTGAAAGAAGACTTCTTTAACATGAGCCAATAAGAACAAAGAAGAAAAAATAATAATAATTCAGAAACAGGTGATATGAAGAGAAAATTTGATATAATATACAAGGCACAAAAACAACGACATTCACTTTGATCAGCTGCCTCAAAGTTTATGAGCGATCGATGTTGAAAATTTGTGTGGAAGTGTTTGTGGATAATTTATGATAGCGCATTTTTTATTGTGTTATTTGAAGATGGTTGGATATTAAGCGTGGAGTAATAAAATATTGGACATTAATTTATGAACGGTAAAAGCTGATGACTAAAGTCTGCAGATTCTGGATGGATTTGAATAAATGAAGTGTGGCGCAAAGTTCATGAATATTGATCTTGAAAACATTCCAGCTTCATCACCAATAACAGCAGCTGTCCAAGTAAACAAAATCGAGAAAAATGTTCTTAGTGAATGGCATACAAGTTTTACTTGAGCAGGTAAACGTTCAATTCCAACATCATTTAATAGGGAATTTGTAATTAAGCGAGAGAGACGGAAAGAGAGAAACCACCTCATTTTTTATGTGTTATTGATCTCCATCTGTTATCCCATTTCAATAAAAGGAAACTTGTTCTTCCTTTCATCTTTTGCTGTTCTTTCCTTTCTATACAGTTTTTAAGACACATTATTATTAATATGTATGTCTTTCATGCAACAAACTCCTGAAAACGAGTTCAAAATTATTTATGATTATAAGTTTTTACGTTAAAAAATTCTCATTCCGACTTGTGGACGGTCATATGAGGTGGCAACAATATAACATGTTTTGCTGAACTGTCCAGCATGAGCATGTGTTCCATTCTATGTCATACTTTTTTTTTGCCTCGGCGTCTTAATGACGATACAATTTGCGAGAAATTGCAACATACAATTTTGCTATGGACATTAAAAAATGAGGATGAACATGCTTCACTTTTAATGAATTTGTAAAATTCAATTTATTTGGTCTCAATTCAAGGTAAAAACTTTTTTTGTTCCAAACAAGAATTCACAAACTATTTAGTTTGTTGAACTTGCTAAGTAAATAAACGTGATATAAATGTCAAATTATCGTTATCAGCAAATAGTACTAAATATTTTCCCGTACGAACTCGACGATAAAATTACAAAAGTCCGCACTTGCCTTTGTTATCGTGATTGGAAACATGGGTGTGGGGAAGGTTTTGATGACTATTTCGAGGAAGTATAAAAACGAACTGAAATTTACAGTAAAGGAAACTGTGAAAATTTGCTGAGTATAGAGAGACAAACAAAATCTCAAAACCACAACCTTCAAATGTTCTTCAGGCAAGGGATGGCTTTTTGAAATTTTTTTAACGGTTTTATAAATTTTGAATTTTCTGCTTAATTTTTCATTTCTGGAATTTTTTTAAATTCTTCTTGCAGAGTTTTGGATCGTTTTTGTCATTAGACATGTCCAATTCCAAATTTAACCGAATTCTATTGAAGTTCCAATTAAAAATTCAGTATTCCAAAAATTTCAAAAATTTCCATCAACTTGTCATCCACTGATTTTGCATTGAATGCGTTTCAAGTTGCACGTAAGCACTTTTCAAAACTAAATGAATAAAAAACTAAAGAATAGTAGAATAAATGAGGAATGAAGAGTTAATGCAGTCTCAGAGAATATTAGACTTTTATATAGCAGTAACAGCAGCAAGCAGAAGCAACACGATTTTTTATTGTTGAATTTTTATTTCGAGATGAGGAAAATCCTTGCATGAGAAATTTCTCGGGGATAATTAAGCTTGAGGAGATGATTAAGTTGGAATTAAAAATCACAAATTGCTTGCTTAATTTATAAGAAAAAATATCTTCAATCAGACATGTAAGATGATTGTATACATACGAAGTTTACCGTTATACGGAGGAGCCTCACTCAGCCATCTCGAACATTATTTTCTTCTAAATATTCTCTTCTTTTATGAGATATTGCCCAATTTTTATTATATTCGTGCCAGTTCGTTTAAATAGTTCTATAAGTATATTTTTTTGGGATGGCTGAACTGCTGTGGATTTGGCGCTTTTTTGATAGAGATTTTAATGTCCAGAATAATTCTATGTCTCATCCACAAAACAACAGTCCATAGACCGTAAAAATTCAGAGTTTTCATACAATCATTCCATCGTTGATTTACAATCACCATTACTTGTAGCTATAAACTTATGACTCCCTGGAGTGTGGTAAATCTTGCTGATTTAATTAGGAATGGTATGAAAAATTTCCTCTCAAGGCTAAAGCCATTGACTCTTGTTCTGCCTAACCCGATCCAGCCATCAAAAATGCATTTCCATTCCCGCTTAAAAAAGAGCTAAGAAGTTGATGCAATAATTTAAAAATTTCTTTTCTTTTTCCTCCTTCAGAGAAGTATATCCACAAACAAAAAAAGCCTTTCGATTAGTTTTTATTGTTGCTGCTGCTTGCTTGCTTGCCTCCTTCTTCTCCATTCGTATTGTGACGAAATAAACATATATAGCAAAAAGTATATATACAAGAAACAAAGATCTTCAGAAATCCATCACACAAAAATACAAAAGTTGAAGGCCTCTAATGCATTACTGCATTTTAGCACATTTATGGTAGGTAAATAGACTTAAGTGCATTCACTTTGGTTGAGTTAAGCTGTGAGAAGAGAATAAATTAAGAAGTCATACATCACGTTGAGATGATATGTATTTCTGTTCACGTATGCCTCGTCTTATTAAAATGAATTTAGGTAAATGTATTATTTATGAAATTACTCAAGTGTGTTGTCTAGAATATGAGATAATGGAGTGTATAAGTTGATGTTAAAATTTGTTTGGTACTTTGCGTGTTAGGATATTAAAGAAGATGCTTTGTAGGCAGTTTTGAGAGTTTTAATCTAAGAAATATCAAAAATCCCTACAAAAAATTAAAATGCGCTCAAAAACATCCATCGCATCCACAACTTGTCTGAATGCAAGATCACAATGGGCTGAAGAGAGAGAAAGAAGAAAATGTGGCAACTTTGGTATTAGAAAAATTGGCAACATGGCACACATGAACATACTTATTAAATAATAGTGAATTTAAATTCAGCTCTCAAACACTTTTGCCGTTTTAAAATTCTTAGATGTTGAATTTTCCTTCCACTTTTTTTTTCATTTCTTGTAGCAACTGCAATGGATACACAATTAACAATGTAAAAATTGAAATGCACAAAAGGCACTCCTCTCATTCACTTTTTTTTCTACAACTTTCAATGTTTTTTTAGGGTTGGGCAAATATACGTATATATACGTATATATACGTATATCGAACAAGAAAATATACGTATATATACGTATACGTATACGTATATGGATTTTTCAAAGCGTAAAAAATACGTTATTAATTTGTTGAAAAATATGTTAAAATGCTGAAATTTGGACTCCAATTGGTTAAATAAAGTGACCTAAGGCTCCATTAAGCACTTTAGAAGTGTTTAACTAAGGATTTAGTTTAAAAATGTGAATTTTTGCAAAAATTAATTTTTCATTGTTTACAAATACATGGGCAGAATTTGAATTTTTTTTGGCCGTTACAAAAATTTCTTTAAACAAAAAATTAAAGCATTTAGATGCTTTTACATAGCTAATAATGACAATTGAGCACTGGTAATGAATAATAAGTGCATATTATGTCTAAAAAAACTGGAAATTTTTTAATTTATTGTCATTTATATGTAACGGGAAAAAAATTTGAAAAATGAATATACGTATAAATATACGTATATATACGTATAAAATATACGTATATTTATATACGTATATATACGTATACGATTCTGCCCAACCCTATGTTTTTAATGCAATTGCAATTTTGTGCTTCATGAAATAATAATTGCGAAATTTCTCATTCGAAATGCTATATGTCGCTATATGTTTTGAGAATTCTTTAAAGGCTGTTAAATCTATTCAGGCATTGTGGGACTGACTAACAATAATAATAATTGGTATTGGTATTTCTAAATACATAACTCAATTCGTGTGAAATTTTATACATAAGACTATACAATTTCATTATCATACTTGGTTTCCATATCATAATTCACAAACTGGTCATTCAAATTTTTCAAATTCAAATTCAAAGTTTATTAAACCTTACGGTTGTAACGAAAATTAGATATTACATTATAGATTGATACAAGAATGATTAAATCATTTAAATGAAAATTAAATGAAAGAAAGTAAATGAAGTAATCCAAAACATGTTGAATCCAAACTATTCGGAAGTAGCTTTATAATTCTGCCTGTAGAGTTATGAGTACCTTTTGTTCCTCTTTAATTTCTTACTCAATGTCCTGGAGTGAGATGAGTTGACAAAATCCAGTTTCTCACACTCAGATTCCTTAGTCGACGGAGCTTCTGCAGCCACTGGATAAATTAAGTCTATGCTAGATAGATTAGAATCAAAGTTAACTAACTGTTTATTACAGTTTACCGTGAGATTTTCACCAAGAACTGGCAAAAGATGAATTGTGGTTTGTGAGAAGAACATCATACTAAAGATTTTCTTTAGTTTAATTAAAAAATTATTCGACAATTGCTCGTGCTTTAAGCTAAACCTAATTCGAGATGTGTTCTCAGATTCATTATTAAATTCCAGTCTTATACCGACAAAGCAATCCAAATTATTGTCTAGTTCACCTTGAAGAGTTAATAGACATTCATGTATACTAAATCTCTTATCAACAACAAAACAGCTCGATTCCAGATTAATTATTTTACCATTAGAGAGTCCATAAGGGAAAGAAGAAGACTTACAGGGCATGTAAATTATTTCAGTTTTCGGTAAAATCACCAAGAACATGACAGTATTATTAATTATTATGGAAAACTTTCCATCGCATAAATTTACAATGTTCTTAATGGATTTATTTTTGACAACTTTATTACCCAAACGTTCCTCGTAAATGAAAAGAAGATAATTCCTAACGGAATCATTTAGTTCCACTTCGATCAAAACAGATGAATCGTCAACAAAAAAAATTCCATCAATATTCAGACTATAAATGCTTATCAGCATTTTTAACAAATCATCCCGTAAGTCTACTAGTGATACTTTGCCTTTCCTAAAGAATTTAATCCATATTCTCTCATTTCGTTTATGATTTATTATAGTTTCACTTTGAGTTCCATTAACCTGATCATCATCATCGGAAATGAAATCCGAGAAATCCGCATTAATTTCCAAAACTTCATCTTCACAAATACATGTATCCATTACAAAATCTATAACTAATAAAACTCAGTTTAATTAAGTACTAAATTGATAAAGAATCTCTAGTTTAATCACTAAATGACAAAATTATAATGCTTCAGAGAATGAACTACAACTGAGCAACAATTTGTTGCTATAAATTTTAAATTTTACAACGCCAGTTACAAAAAGAAGCTCTTGTTACTGAATTGACCATGCTTAATTAGAGACTCGTTTCTCATAATGATAAATTTCTTTAATTTCACCTTATATAGAAAGAAGTTCCTTTCGCTCTTGATGTCAATAGGAAGTTCATTATATAATTTACAGCCAGTATGAGAAATATCATCGGAGAGTACTTTCTTTTTTGCGTTACATAAAACTAAGTCTCTACGTCTAGTGCTTCTAGCACAGTTTATAGTCGGAAGCGATTCGTCTTTACACAATACACTCTTCTTTACCATTATTAATGCCGAGTAATAAATTAAACCAATGACACATGGAACATTCTTTACATCTTTAGTAAACAGATCAAAAGTAGGATAAGTATTTGGCAAATCAAAAATAATTTTTAGTGCTTTACTTTGCAGTCTCTGAATTCTTTCAATATCTATACTCCTACATCTTAACAAAGCAAATGCACAATAACTTATGTGTGATTGCATATGACCGTGAAAGAATTTCATTAGAGCCGGAAGCGAAAGGTTCACCTTTAAAAACCTCAAAGCATTAATTCCTTGAGCCAGAGAGTTACATATTTTGTCAATTTGATATGGCATCTTTAGTTCAGAATCGATAAAAAATCCCAAATACTTTAAACATGAGGTTTCTAGAATTTTCTTGCCAGTCAAAAAGTCTTTTATAATCTGTACGCACGTGCCAATTGCGATAAATTGAGATTTTTCATAATTAATTTGAAGATGATTATTCCCATAGTATTCCGTTAATAACAAGATATCGTTTGTCAATTTAACGATGTCATTGTCGCTATTTAACGGATCAAGTGGGAAAACAGCAATAAGATCATCAGCATATTTATAAAGAGTTGAGTGGGTATCAAGAGATGAAAGATCATTGATCATGATATTAAATAAAAGAGGACCCAAGTTTGCTCCTTGAGGAACTCCTAAGAAGACGCTGCTAAATTTACTGCAAGTGTAGTTAAACTTGACAAATTGCTTTCTATCAGATAGAAAGCTTTCAAGAAGTTCGTAAGCCATACCACGAATTCCCATAAAATTCAATTTCCTCAAAAGGATACGATGACAAACTGTATCAAATGCCTTCTGTATGTCAAAAGACATTAAAATCGCTCCCTTACCAGAATTAGCCAATTTACTCACGTGATTTAGAATCATGCATAAGGCATCAGGGCAGCCCCGACGAGCTCTAAACCCATACTGTAATTTGTCAAATATTTTACATTTTTCGAAAAATCCATTCAGTTGACTACAGATTAAAATTTCAAACACCTTGTCAATTAGAGGAAGAAGACTAATTGGCCTGCAATTGTCTAGGCTTAATTCCTTGCCACTTTTGGGAATTGGTTTCACTGCTGACAATTTTAGTCTATCTGGATATTTTCCACTGCGAATCATCAAGTTGAAAACATTCGCCAGATGGGCACAGAGTCCTTCATTACACCTTTTCAATGTGTTAGCATTAATCTCATCATATCCTGGAGCTTTGTGTCCTGCGAGAGCACCGACGAGATTGAAAATCTCCTGAGGATTGGTTTCTTCAAATAAAAAAGAGTTAGATACTGAAATACCAAGGTATTTGTGACTGTCAATGCTGCAAGAGATTTCGTTCCCCACCACTGAAGCAAACTTTTCTTGAAAGGCATCTGCAATTTTAAGTGAGTCGAAAAGGTTATTGCCATGAGAATCTACCAACACAAAATTAGAATCATCCTTCTTCTTGCTACGACCAGTTAAATTATTGATGATTTTCCAAGCATCATGAATATTATCAATTTCAAGACTACGATAATAGATTTTAGCTTTTACAACTGCATACTTATCTCTTATAGTGTTTAATTCATCAAATTTACTTTGAAGCATGTCGAACTTTAATCCGTTTTCTTTTCTGAGAAAGATTTTTTCTTCTAGATTATAAAGTGCATTGAGCATTTCAATATAATTACTATCCGCCCAGTTAGGTAGGGTTCGTAGAGTAGACGGCAGTTTAACATTAATGAAACGTGTACTATTTTTGACTGCGTTCGTTAATGAGTCATGAATAGCATTGAAGTAAACGTCTATTGGCTGTGTAATAAAATCAGCTGTTTTTGGATTTAGAAAAGATAAATCTTCGTAAAAACGTTCGGTAGTTAAATCAAGATTTATTTTCTTGATTCTTAAAATTTTATCTTTCAGCCTCGGTTTACCGTCCACTCTGAACATTAAAATTACGAAATTATGATCAGACACAATATTAATCTGCTTTGAGGTCAATGTAATATGTTTGCTGATAAATTTATCTAAAGTACTCAACACGAAATGATCAAGAAGAGTTCCGATGCCAGTGATCGAATTGAGACGTGTTATTGCATTGTTAATAACGTGTAAATTTAAAGAAGCAAGCAAGTCGGTGTAATTATTAATTTCAGTTTCATGTGAGTTTAATATATTTAAGTTCATGTCACCGTTGACAATTAAGTTTTCGCGATTAACTTTTAATATGACTTCTTCTAATTTTTCTAAAAAGATAGAAATGTCTCCACTAGGAGGTCTATAGACCGTAAGAACAAAATACTCTTTATCACAGATAATGATTTTTAGCAGTAGTAATTCAATATCATCGTTCATAAAGTTTTCAAAAACGCACGAGTGATAATTTTTATGAACAAAAATCAAAATACCGCCTCCTTTTTTACCAGAGGTTCTGTTTGAACTAAAACTATTATAATGTTTAATACTAAAGGTATTAAATTTGGTGTTACTATTAGTCCATGTTTCTGTAAAGGAGATAATGTCAATTAAATAATTTTTGCGTTCACCGAGGCATGATATTGGAAATTGATTGTTGCAATTTCCCAAAGTAGCATTTCTTGACCATTCATCCAAATATTGTTTAATAATGTTTAATTTTTTATTAGTGAGACAGTGTACATTCCACGACAATACATTCAGATAAGGATAACTGAAGCAATTATTTTTAACACAGTCACGAATTATTGCATATGATTCTAATAAAGAACAATTTTTTTGTGATAAATTCATCCTGATATCATTTATAAATTTTGAATCTAAATCATTATCATTCTTATCTCCGTGAAAAAATCTTTTAGTTCTTATACGATTGGTCTCACCATTTGTTTTTGATGTTTTAAGTGGATGGACGGTCGAACTTAATTGTCAAGTAGAGGTCTCAGCATTAAGATTGGTTTCTGCAGGTGCGGTAGCTGAAGTTGGAGAGTCTGGTTTACTGGGAGCCAAGTTTGCTTTCAAATTGTCTTTAAAGGATTTTCTTTCCATTGGATTAAGCTTGAAATAAGTGCTGTTATAAATTCTAAAAGTCGGAAGTTCACATCCAAAAGTTGAAGGCCTCTAATGCATTACTGCATTTTAGCACATTTATGGTAGGTAAATAGACTTAAGTGCATTCACTTTGGTTGAGTTAAGCTGTGAGAAGAGAATAAATTAAGAAGTCATACATCACGTTGAGATGATATGTATTTCTGTTCACGTATGCCTCGTCTTATTAAAATGAATTTAGGTAAATGTATTATTTATGAAATTACTCAAGTGTGTTGTCTAGAATATGAGATAATGGAGTGTATAAGTTGATGTTAAAATTTGTTTGGTACTTTGCGTGTTAGGATATTAAAGAAGATGCTTTGTAGGCAGTTTTGAGAGTTTTAATCTAAGAAATATCAAAAATCCCTACAAAAAATTAAAATGCGCTCAAAAACATCCATCGCATCCACAACTTGTCTGAATGCAAGATCACAATGGGCTGAAGAGAGAGAAAGAAGAAAATGTGGCAACTTTGGTATTAGAAAAATTGGCAACATGGCACACATGAACATACTTATTAAATAATAGTGAATTTAAATTCAGCTCTCAAACACTTTTGCCGTTTTAAAATTCTTAGATGTTGAATTTTCCTTCCACTTTTTTTTTCATTTCTTGTAGCAACTGCAATGGATACACAATTAACAATGTAAAAATTGAAATGCACAAAAGGCACTCCTCTCATTCACTTTTTTTTCTACAACTTTCAATGTTTTTTATGCAATTGCAATTTTGTGCTTCATGAAATAATAATTGCGAAATTTCTCATTCGAAATGCTATATGTCGCTATATGTTTTGAGAATTTTTTAAAGGCTGTTAAATCTATTCAGGCATTGTGGGACTGACTAACAATAATAATAATTGGTATTGGTATTTCTAAATACATAACTCAATTCGTGTGAAATTTTATACATAAGACTATACAATTTCATTATCATACTTGGTTTCCATATCATAATTCACAAACTGGTCATGTATTCATTATACATATACATACCGTTGATATGTGAGAATTATTTCCATTAGTTTCGTTAATTTTTGATAACGAAAAATTAACTCAATTTTTTTAGACTAAATTTTAAGCTGTTGAGAAAATTACCGCATGATGCCTTACTTTGTTGTTGTTGTCTTTGTTTATTGCCTACCCCGAAATGCATAAATATTCATTATCAATGAAAGGAAATCATGCAGGACGAAAATAAAATAAAGTTTGGCAACAACGCCCATGGTGCAGTTCTCATTTTTTCCTTTGAAAAAATAAATAAAATTCTATGCAGCAGTGCTTCGTAGAATTTGAGTTTATTTTTATGAGCATTTGTTTTTTTTGGATTTTTTTTAAAAAAAATTATCAGACGAATGAGCGAAAAAAATTGTGCGATTATCATTCATTACGCAGAATATTATTACGTATTAAAATCATCACGTAATCAAATTTACGTAATTATCTACTCTACGTGGTTTATTGCTGCTCATATTTTCAGTCATCGTACATTGATGAAAAATGATATTGTTCTAATCGGAGCAGCATGTGATGTATCGTAATCGACGAGAATAGATTATCAATTAGTTACACATAACATTATAAATGGTTATCATGGGCAGTCGCATGGAATTCATTTGATGATTTCTTTCGTAATTTTTATGTGTGTAATAAAGTTATTTTCACGTCTTTTGATTAGAAATTTTGAAGTCTCAATTTTGGTAATTGAGTTTTAGAGATTTACATTAAAGTCATACGACTGTGATGATTAGATTAGTTGTGCTGTAGGATTTTATGAATATTTAGGTAGGAATTATGAATTTTCCGTAAGCAAAAGGTTAATAATTTCAAGAAATGCCTTTCTCCGTACCTAAATTTTACACCTATACTATGTTAACAATTCGTATGAACTCCTCAATGTTATCTAGATAAAAATTTATTGCTAAAGCTAATTGTGTACAAGTAAACACGAATGTTTTTAATTTTTTTGTAAGTTTTACACAATTTTGAAGTCTGTGCCTCATAATTTGTCTTTTTGCAAGAAAATTCATCTGAACTTCCAAAAGTGACCCTTACAGTAATTCATAATAATTAGTCTACAAAATTCTACTGAATTCTAGACAACTTTTTACAAATGTATTATCAAAATTGACGATAATTTGTGGTATTTTTGTATGAGCATATGGTACACCACATAACTTCCAAGTCTGAGTTTTTGCTACATTCATAAATAAATGATTCAAGTTCTGTAACAAGAATATTTTTTTTTATCATCCTTCAAACCTCCAATGTACTTAAGTATTTGATATCACGGAATGGAAAGTTTTTAAGTTCTTGTTTCCTTGAGAATTCAATAATTTATATTTTCTAAACATACGCAATAAATGAATGCTTGTAAGAGGTGGGATCTGTATTTTCGCACTTAATGTATTAGTTTTAGAGGTAGCAGTGATGATGTACATTCAATATTGTTGGGGAAAATGTTGAAGGGTTTTTACAGCAACTTTAGTCATTTTTATACTCACTCTACTAAATTCTTGAATAAATCTCATTAAATAGAAATTCTAGTCTGAATAAATAAGCAGGAATTTTCTTCAAAAATGTATAAAAATGTCGTTGAAAAAATTCCACATGACTCTATACACAAAAACCACATAGATTATATCTACACACAAAAAAAAGTCAAAAAAACATTTGTCGGAACAATCCTTTGACGGATATTTTCCATCAACTTCTAAACTCAATTCCTCAACATGGACTTTTTCTGTAAACTTTTTTTTCTGTGCGAAACCTTTCAAGATTATTAAATAAAATTTGTTGTTGTATTTTTAAGCACATTGAAGAACATAAAACTCAGAAATTATAAACCCAAAAGATTTAATCGTACGTTATCGTAATAGCTCTTGTATAACTTGAATAATTTTGCTTGATTTTGCTTGGAGCGAAAACGAGAGAGAGAAAAAAAATTTCAGAACTGAATTTAAAATTTTTCGTTTTTCATCCTTTAGAATGCTTAAGTATGCCCCATGCTCTTATAGACATTTTGTCAGAATGTTTAGGTTATGGAATAATAAAATTTGAAGGATTTTAGAAATCTCTAGGGGCAAATACTTACAGCCTTTCACACATTCATTTTAGAAACTTTCAACATTCTCAAAAATAATCCCTCGAAAATTCTAACTAAACTCTCTCAATGGCTGCACAGTATAATATTTTTTTTCGGGGGGAATGTAATTTAAGAAATGTACAGAAGCCTAAACATTGATCTAATAAAAGAAAGAAGAGAGGTAAGAGAGAGAAAGAGGAATAGAGAGAATATTCCAGGTAAACATGTGTATTGCCAGTCCACAATTCAATGGATTTCTTTTCTGTCTTTTCTCATTCTCGTTCAAAGCATCATCATATCCGTCCGCCAATACATAAAATATACTTTTTTCTTTCTTTCGATTTTTTTGCGAAGAATTTCAATTTTTTTAGAAACGAGTTAGATTAGTATGGAGAATGGAAATGGGTGCAGTTTGTCTTATTCCTTATTGATTGATTTTTTGGAAGTAAGTTGAATGAAATTCTTAATTTTTTTAGTAATCTTGACGTCTTCATGGGAAATTTCTTCAATTTCTAAGAGCTTATCATCAAAACTTCTATAAAATTTTAGAAAAAAATGTTGAATCATGTATGACCCAGCATACAGTATGCATGAGATTTAGTTTTCTTCATATTAACTTGACAATTCTCAGAAACTGACCCTTCGTATGCCCCCATCACTTAATCTCTGTCAAATTTATGCGCTTCGAGTGCCCACATCCATCCACATATCATACGTGATTTTCATTTAGAATTTCTTTCTGCTCACATTCACAAGGCATATTTTTTTATCTACTCATATTTTTGAAATGACTCAAAAACCAGTTTTTTTCTTTTTTATTCTTATTGCTTTCAACATTCCTATTCTCTCATTTAGAAAAGATTTTTTTCATTCTTTTTTTGGGATGATGCTTCGAATGAAAGCAGATTAACAAGAAGAAGGAATAGCATTAGGATTATCAAATATTGACACGACCAAATAAAAAAAAAATGAAACTAGTAATGAAGCAGATCACGCTTCATGGGTATATTCACACCGTTTCAAATTTTTTCATTCATAGCTTAGTATTATGTTACAGATAAGATAAAATAATATCCAGTATTCATCCACAGCCTCTCTATAAGATCCAGTAATCATCCACAGCCTCAATAAAAGATCCAGTAATCATCCACAGCTTCTATATAAGATCCAGTAATCATCCACAGCCTCTATATAAGATCCAGTAATCATCCACAGCTTCTATATAAGATCCAGTAATCATCCACAGCCTCTATATAAGATCCAGTAATCATCCACAGCTTCTATATAAGATCCAGTAATCATCCACAGCTTCTATAAAAGATCCAGTAATCATCCACAGCCTCTATATAAGATCCAGTAATCATCCACAGCCTCTATATAAGATCCAGTAATCATCCACAGCTTCTATATAAGATCCAGTAATCATCCACAGCTTCTATATAAGATCCAGTAATCATCCACAGCCTCTATATAAGATCCAGTAATCATCCACAGCCTCTATATAAGATCCAGTAATCATCCACAGCTTCTATATAAGATCCAGTAATCATCCACAGCCTCTATATAAGATCCAGTAATCATCCACAGCTTCTATATAAGATCCAGTAATCATCCACAGCCTCTATATAAGATCCAGTAATCATCCACAGCTTCTATATAAGATCCAGTAATCATCCACAGCTTCTATATAAGATCCAGTAATCATCCACAGCCTCTATATAAGATCCAGTAATCATCCACAGCCTCTATATAAGATCCAGTAATCATCCACAGCTTCTATATAAGATCCAGTAATCATCCACAGCCTCTATATAAGATCCAGTAATCATCCACAGCCTCTATATAAGATCCAGTAATCATCCACAGCTTCTATATAAGATCCAGTAATCATCCACAGCCTCTATATAAGATCCAGTAATCATCCACAGCTTCTATATAAGATCCAGTAATCATCCACAGCCTCTATATAAGATCCAGTAATCATCCACAGCTTCTATATAAGATCCAGTAATCATCCACAGCCTCTATATAAGATCCAGTGATCATCCACAGCTTCTATATAAGATCCAGTAATCATCCACAGCCTCTATATAAGATCCAGTAATCATCCACAGCCTCTATATAAGATCCAGTAATCATCCACAGCTTCTATATAAGATCCAGTAATCATCCACAGCCTCTATATAAGATCCAGTAATCATCCACAGCCTCTATATAAGATCCAGTAATCATCCACAGCTTCTATATAAGATCCAGTAATCATCCACAGCCTCTATATAAGATCCAGTAATCATCCACAGCTTCTATATAAGATCCAGTAATCATCCACAGCCTCTATATAAGATCCAGTAATCATCCACAGCTTCTATATAAGATCCAGTAATCATCCACAGCCTCTATATAAGATCCAGTAATCATCCACAGCCTCTAAGTCCATAAAAAAGATCCAGTAATCAATTTTGCGTAGCTTCTAGCCCCTCGAAATCCAAAATGGCGTCGGTTCCATGTTCAGGCACAGCTAAGGAACCTACATACCAAATTTCAGCTCATTTGGTCAAAACATTCCTTTTCTATGAAAAAAAAAATGTGTTTTGCAATAATCGGCTATAATTTGACCAAAAATAGCACCTTTTCGTTCCGTGTGCCTTACTGGCTGCATGTCATGACTCCAAAAACTATACAGTTCTTGCCATACTCGATATCTATCAAATGCAAAAAACCGGAAGTCTTAATATTGAGTTTGAATCGAGTTATCGCGGAACGTAACTAACTAACTAACTAACTAACTAACTAACTAACTAACTAACTAACTAACTAACTTGCTAAAGGACAGAAAGTGTTTTTTTGCGATTTCTCGGCAATGGAAGCACCAATCGAGATGCGGTTTTCACTGTTAAATTGGTAATTTAAGGCACAGACTTTCCATACTGTACACTATGGGTCGATTCCGCAAGCCTGAAGCAGCCAGTCCAAAAAAGTAGTTTCACTGAAATACCAAAAACAATATATTCACACACAATTAAAATTGGTGTGAATATGATTAAAATGATGAATTCTTAATAAAGCGCGAAAAGAAATCATCAAAAAAAACGAAACAAACAAAACACACAAAAAATGCCGAAAATTATATCCGCGACGTCTGGTTTTCACAAGAGAGCTGCAAAGATTTGCCGTTTATTTTAAATGTGTTTTTGCGGTCAAGTTCAGTGCTATTTTGTCGTCATTGACTTGCTGCTTTTGGTCCATTCACCTGTTCGAGACTTGAAATATTAGCTCGACGCTGCCACATTGTTGTTCTCTCTTCTTAATTTAATATTTTTTTTTTCGTGAATGAATCGACCAGTAAAAAACCATAAATATTTTACTATTTATTTATTTGCTATTATTATTTTTACGTTCAGGGTGTCTATTACAGTAATATAAATTTCATGACTTGTTATTGGTCGGTTTGGGGTTTTTAACTTTCATGAACAGTTACAATAGTACGCAAGCCTCATTAGCAATAATTGTTTGAGAATTTGACGAACTTTCAGTTGAGTTCTCACTAGTTCCAGAATAACTCATGGACAATTGAACAAAAATAATTTCGGCAAACTTGATGGAATCTATCAAGTTAATATAATAATAGCTGATCTATTGAAATGATAAAAATCTAATTAAATTAAATATTCCATCATACACACAAGTGCCTCATCATACATCCATCGAAGTAGTAAATAACAGAACGAGATTGATTTAAATGGTAAAGAATCTGCTGCCCTCAGCAGACATCGTCTTTCTTATTCAAGAATCAGACGGAGAAGAATGAAAAGAATATAATGAGAAAAAATAAAGTTTTTGAGGTTATTCATTTCCTTTTGTATGTGTTGTCGATTGCATTTTTCAATTCTTGAAGTGTGGTCAACATTAAGTCAATTCGTTATTCCGAGATTCTTTCTTCTTGTTGAGACTTTTTTTCGGATCTGAAGATGAATTTATTTCTAGAAGATATCATTAAATATCTGTTTTGAGGGATATTGAAAGCGAAATGTGTTTATGAGACTTACAGAGTAATAACTCTGGACTGCTCATGATTATCTCATAACAATTGCATCCTACATGATCAATTGACTTATGAACTTCATTTTCTAAGCATCTAAGGTGTAAATGAACGTTAAATCTACGTAAATTTGTGCAACATCTTGAGTTTTCAAATACAGGCTGACATGAAAACATAGTCGTCAGTATCGATCAGAAAAAATCGATATCCATTTCAAAAATTATTTTAACGAAATTTCTCCCAAGGGAATTAATTGAATTGAATGAAAAAAATGTTCGTCGCTAGTAAAATCATAGCATGTAAAATGTATAAAAGTCCAAGAGTATTTACCTGTCAGATGATTCAGAAGAATCGTATCTATCCGTACAACGTTTCTTCCTTAACAACTCGGCCGAGTCATCATCAGCCATTGATTGATGAGAGTTTGTGGCTTTTTCAACAACGAGAGAAATTTGGTTATTGACAGGAGCAGCTGTTATTGGTATTATTGAAATCTCCTTGAGTTGAAGCGCTCCTTTTCCTTGCTGTTGTTTCTGAGATTGCTGTTTTGCCGTAGTTTGCATCATGTGAGGCATTTTTCTCATATATACATTTGAGAATTATATAATTTTTCCTCTATTTGCAAAACTGATTCCACAGTTCTCGCTGATTTGTGATTCCAGTTGTAGTAATAAGAAAAAAAGCACACGATTCACCTTCATTAATTCTAATAGACTTCTTATTATATACACTCGACTTTTTTTCGAGTAGTAATTAGCAAATATTATTCTTCTTTTAGTCCTAATTTGTATTTATTATTATTATTATGTACGAATATTAACATTCACAGAATTTCTTCGTAGCGAAAATTATGAGTAAGGAATTAAGAGGAGGGAAAGAAATTTTTTACAATTGATTTTTATTACTTTTTGTGACTCGACTTTTTGTTTGATTGTTTTACGATTATTATCTATTTTTATTACAAGAGCACTCACACTACTTAATTTCTGATAATATTAATCACCAACACTATACGTTACACATGTACAATTGATTTTTTTCTTCTTCTCTTCTCCTTTTATTCTGGCTTCTTTCTCATCTACACAAAACTATCATTTTCTAAAAAAGATATTTGTATTCACTTTATAATTTTTTTTTGCTGTGCTGAATTTTTTTTACTCTTTTTTATCAATGAACTTATTTATAGACATTGAACCATATAGTGCATGATACTACTGAGTAATATGAGAATTTGCTATATGTTGCTTAACTATATTTATTGAAGAGTAAAAGAAAATAAAATAGAAAAAATTACATCATTAGAAACTCGTTTAGTTTATTGCTGAGAGTTTTGCATTTGGAAATGGGTGTGAAAGACTATTTTGACTTTCTTGTCATGCCTTGGTGGGGATTTTGTCAGGAAATATGCTTGGATGTTTATTATTCTAAGGGGTCCTTCATTTATGACGTCCAATATTTTGGGGGTCTAATCTAATTTCTGAGACTTTATATTTTTGGAAGTATGATGATTTTTGACACGGTAGCAAAAATTTCTTTATTTTTTGACAGACGTCATTTATGAAAGGCACCCAATTTTGTTTGATAAACATTTGAATTGTGCACAAATCATCAGAATTTATTCAATAATTTATGTAAAATTAATTATCTCACACTTGCCAAAATGAGTAGATTGAAATAAAATTCTCAAAACAAACAAAAAACTTCTTACACAAAATTTTCACAATTCCCTCTCAAAATGCCAGTCGATAACTTCCTGACAAAATCATCTCAAGGTGAAAAATTTTTTCAATAAAACAGAAAAAAATTTAACAGAACAATTTTTCTCTTCCAAAAAAGAAATAAAAAAAAATTCTGTCTGAAGAAGAAAAAAAATGGTCGAAAAAAAATCTGTCTGTTTCCGATAGTCATAAACTAATCCAAACTATCTCAGCGATCGTAGCTTGGATGAAAAATAAAAAATCTCAAAAAATTACATTAGATTGAACTATGATGATAAAATGATGAATTAAAGTCGACTTTATAATCATCCAACTATGCATTTCATGATAAAAACTGTCGATTAATGCTTATGGTCGTTCTTAAACACACTAAATTATCCCGACTCCATTTTGTTCTCTCTCTCGCTCTTTCGCTTTTTTTATTCTTTTATCATTCCACCGAAAAGAAAAACACAAAGAAGAATTTACACTTTTTCCTGTATGCTTAATGATGGTTTATGATTTAGACACTAAACATTTCTAAATAAAATTCTTATTAATCCAATGTTTTAGCGCATTTATTTATCGTCTCATTGACAAGAAAATAAAAATATTCTTAATGATTTATATTTTGTCGCTTCACCCAAACACAAAAAAATTAAAAAAATGAACAAATACACAATCTCACACGACAAGAGCTGACTTGCGAATGAGAGTCAATTTTATTTTCTTACATTTCATTCCCTACATCGATTTTACGGTGTTTTCACGAGAGAGAGAAGTCATAGATATGTGTGTATGTAAAGTGAGAGAACTGAGAGAGACGAGAGCGGGAGTGATGAAAGAAAAATGTGATTATTATTTTCCTATCTTTAACATAACACAAAAATAAAATAATGCTTTTTGGCTGGAAATATAGGAGCGATTTACGTGACAATCACGATTTTTCTCTAAAACTGTCTTAATGCCGTCAATTTTTTGAGAATTTTATGACCAATTTTATTGCAATAATATTTTAATTCAATTTTTAAAATCACATGCACTTACTTTTAAGATATTTTAAAGAAAATGAATTATCAAATATTAAATAGGTAAAAATTTAGTAAGTCGAGACACAAACCATTTTCCTGTGATGCATTTTTATGAAAGTTTTGAAGGTCGTACAATATTGTAGGGTTTTTGGAAGCTAGTTTGAATTTTTTTTGACTGTTATGATTAATTTGAGGTTAAATTTTTGTTTTTATAATTTTAGATGACTTAATAGAGTTGTTTAATATAATTTTAACCAGATTACGTAGAAAATAAATTGAAAAATCGAGAAAATTCAAAAATCAACTAAATTTTATACAAAAAGCTTCACAAATTAACAATTTTCATCCCAAAACCTCTCACACCAAAAAAATTTCTCACAATTCGCTCATTTTCTCTCACTCAAGAAATTCTCCTCCACTTGAACATTGTGCTTCATGTTACACAATATTCTTTTATACAGTCAGTCTTTTTCATACCTTCACGTAATTCGGACGTTTTCGTGCTGCAATCTAAAGTCGTTATAAAGTTTTTTTTTCTACTAAATTTTGTCAGTTAATTAACTGAAAATAATTTATAAAAGAAAACTTATCAAGTGTAAGGAGAAAAATTTATTAGCGAATGGAAAAATTTCTTTAGTTCTTTTCTGAGTTCGAGAGAAGAAGTTAAAGAAATAAGAACAGATGATTTATTTTTTATTATTAAGTTAAATAAGGAAAGAATCAAGTTTAAGAATTCAAGAGAAAGAAGTGTAATTGAAATAAATATTGGAAATGCGATAGTGTTTGTGAATCATTTAGTCGCTGACTGGTTGCGAAATAATTAAATCCAATCATTCTCATGCTTTGTCTTGTTGATTGCCTTTTTCTGTGGCCGATGATGTCCGTAAACATTACAAAGTTTTGTGTTTATTTTCCTATCAAAGTCGAGAATATTGTCAACTTAACGGCTCGTGTGACACTATTGTGATAGGATAACAGCGGGGTTGAATATCAGAATTTTTATTGACTATCCAGTTTCTGACCATTTCGTGAGGTGATGAAAATTTTTGTGATTTTTTTGCTGCAATCTTGGACAGTCGATCGTCAAAAATTAATTATCCAGAATTGTTCACAAGAATTGACAGCCAAAAAAATTCCAATTAGACCCTCAAAAATTCCATGTCATTTTAAATACCGTCAAGGCATTTGGTCATTCACTTTTTTAATGAATCTTGTTTCTCAAGCCGCTTACAAGATAATTTTAGTTGACAATTGTAGAATACATTTTTTTTGTTTTGGAATCTTAAGTGCAATTAAGTCCGAGTTTTACCACGTACAATACGTTCTTGGAAATAATTATTTGTCAAACGAATAATCTGCTTAATTTAGTTCCAAACATCCGTTAATATCTCTATAATTTTCTCTTTTTCCATTGTATATTTTTATATGTTTCCCAAAAACTTGTCGTGTCTGACTCTTTGATATATGCTCACTATGTAAATACAGCCTTTTGAGTGCGGACGTGTATGTGTGTTAAACATCATGTTGTTCAATACAACTCAGCTGAAAAGATTTTATATTCACAAAAAAAATCGTGTATAACCTTCTTATTTGGAAGAATATATCTTGATACTAAGAAGCAGACTGTGACTTAGAAAGAAGCGTGAGTCTTTTGATTAAAAAAAGGTGTCTTCAAATATCTTCTTATTGCTGCTCTCTTCACTTCTCTGTGTAATTGTCTTTCAATGTAATTACAATTTAAATTTTTCAAAAGCTGTGGGAATGAACGAGCCTATATGCTCAGTATTTCAAATGTAAGGGAAGGTACAGAAAAAAATGTTTCATCTACACATTCACACTCCAAATAATTTTGGAATATTAAAACATGAGAGTAACAAAAGTTGCCGGTAAGAAAGAAAGAAAATCATCATCGTCTCATTTTTTGACTGTGCAAGGGAAACAAGAACATCTGCCATCTTGAGATGACAATAAATGAAGAAATATTAGCACAAATGACTTGACAAACGGCTTAATAATTAACTTAAAATATAGCATAATAATGCTCCACCAATGGTATCTCCTTACGAGCTTTTATTTATACACAAAATATCATTTAGTCTTGGGGATTGTTCAATAGTGACATCCCACTTTAGGGCGGTTGGGTCCATACAAAACAATTTTATGTATGAAAATTTCATGGCCCTTAAGTATGAGAAGGCCTAAAAATAAGATATTCATGAACATAATTTATGAACGACCCCGTAGATGTATTTTATGTGAGAAATTAGTGGTGTTGAGAGCAATCTGCATGTCTGTTTGGAGATCATTGTAGTTATTAATGTGTTTCTGTATTAAGAATAAGAATCTCTTTTAAAATTGAGGTTACGTCGGGTTTGAAGCAAAAAAATTACACGAATATGAGAATGGTTGGATCAATAGGCCAACGAAAAAAATTAAAAAGGAATTTTACCGACGAGATTTTTTTTATTGAGTTAGTCATTGAAGTTATTTTTAGCAGTTTGAATCAGGTTTTAAGTGCCTATACGTCATATAAGATTATCATTTTCAAAAATAATCAAATGACTCTTAAATTTTTACAAAGGCACTTATAAGTCAAGTTTCAAGTTTTAAGAATCCAGTAGGGAAATTAGCAGAACAAAAAAAAAAGTTTTACTTTTAAATGCGTCAAAATCACCCTCGACACATCCCAAACTTTTGCCATTTTTTTGTATGTCAGTATTAGATAATTAAGATTCTGCACAATATGTCTTATCATATTTTTCTTCCTTTCCTTTCTTCTTTCGACTATACGTACGGTACGTCTCTGATTCTCATGAGGGATGTAACTAAGTTAGTCCATGGCAAGTATCATCCTGAGATAAAATATAATATTAGTAGAGACATGTGCTAGCTTAGAGAAGCTTTAATTATTATTACGAAAAAGTTCAGTTGCACTGAACCAGTCAGTGACTGGTGTGTGCGTGCGTTTGTTATGAATTTATTAACTAACATAATTCCATGTTCTTTTATGATAGGAGAAAGAAAGTTCATTTAGATTAAGAGAAAGAATTATTACAACTGACGAAAGCGTCTGTGTCTGTATTTTTTGAGTGAAAAAAGAAGACGAAATTAATAGCATAAAAAAACAGAAATAGTGAATGATCAAAGTGAAAAAAATAAAACTTACAAAGAAAGGAAAATATCCAATCAAAATTGTATGCAGTCAAATGAGTTCTCAGTAGAAGCTAAAACCATTAGTCATATAGGAGGAGATTACTAGATCAAATTTATCGTATTACCATACCAACTAGCTCTTAAGCATCTTTAGGGTAAGTATCCATGATAACGTCCATTTATCTAACTTTCCCCAGCATCTCTTTACGTTACATTCATCACATTGTGTGCACATGTCCAAATAGTATAAAAATAAAAATCGCTTTTATTTTTTTTACTGTACGCCACACACATATGTTTTCATACCATCAAGGTCCATCGACACTTGATCGACGGATTCAGATTTATATTCAGATGTGAAAAATCTATAGTAGACTATAATATGTATGAGGAAAGAAAGATTTAATAATGTTTGAGTCAATGTGACGTCATTTCTTCTCATAGCCTTTTGATGCTGGTTTTAGCGGATTTTCTCAAGGAAGTGGTGCAGTTATACATGCAATATGAGTGCTGGCGAATGTCTTTTGTGATAATTTATGTGCTAATAACCGGCACCTTATTAGAAAGTCAAAGATGTATTCTAGTTATTGCTGTTCACGTTATGTTGTGATGAACTTTCTCAATAAGCGATTTTATAGGACTTAGTAGGATGGTTTGTTAATAATTTTCATTTTTTAGTCAACTTGCCAAATCAATTCGAATTTTGTCAGATTTCATATAAAAAAACGGGTTAATTTGAGTCCATTTCATATAAACCAGAAATCTAAACCAAAAGACAACCTAGAGAATTCATTAACGTCCTTTTCAAGTAGTCAGTCCAAAGATCTTCATGAGAAGATAAACAACACTTTACCCAGAAATTTAAGATGTTCTAAGAATGAGATATCTATTATTAGACATGAAGAATCAGCACGTATTTCGTAAAAAGGTTCCCTTAGAGCTTTCGCAAATCAAAACTCACCAGCTTCATAAAAATAACCGCAAGCAATAACATTAGAGATCAAATACAAAAAGCACAAAACAAGCCTCCCTTAATCAGCAATTTCATTTCCATGTCTATCCGCATACTTTACATCAAGTCACAAATTGAAAAAATGCGCCACATCAACCGGTCAGATTAACAACACATCAAAACAAGTTATTTTTCATCACCCAACACAATATCATTCAGATCTGGCATCAGTTTCTTTAAATACACACTATAGTTTCAATTTTGATAATTTCAATTCTACAAGTCACTCAAGACATAAAAAGAGTGAATAAATTATGCAAAAGAAAAGTTTTTGTAGCAAAATTATATACAATTTCATTCTTTTGTGGTTTCTCTTAAAAAACTACATCAATTTTTGCCTCAAATTACTTGCTTGGTTTTCGTGTTTCTGTTACAAAAAAAATTGCTACTCATTGATTACAATACGTATGCATGCAGGTTTATGGTTGTCATTAGACGAAATACAGATCTCACACAGTAGTGAAATGAGAAGAACAGTAAAGCTGATGAAGAAACAATAATCACGAAAAATAATAAAAATAATGATTGAAAATTACACATGGGGAGCAACAATGAGGTAACAAGAAACTCTTTTTTCATCGCCTCGACCGAAAGCTGTTTTTCACTTTCCAAGCAATTTTTGTTATTTTTTGCGTTCTTATTTTCGACACACAAAATTTGCAATGCTCATGTAAAATCAACGATAATATGAGAAATTATGCAAATTTTTGAGTTCTCAGCCATTTTTTAAATTAGGCAGCATAGATACTGTAAAATTAGCAAGTTATCGTGATTGGAAAACTATATAGTACAACATGAGGAGAAAATTGTAGACATTAGTCATAGAACTTGCAATAATATTGAACATACTGTTATTAGTGATGATGTACAGTTAACAGATAACGAGAAAATGCAATTGTGTAGCTACATCACACCTTTACCAGGCAGCAATTCATTCTCAAAAAAATCCATCCATTGAATTCAAATTGCGGCAATTTAAATACTTAAATTGGCGATGAAAATCATTTCAAGCACGAAAATATATGCAATGGCACTTACACGACAAAAATGATTCCACATCTTTCGTTGTGCTTGATTCGAAAAGTGTACAGCATTCTCCTAATTATTCTTCATAATCCACTGTTT